>CM042158.1:71588224-71590724 GCA_023376005.1 Doryteuthis pealeii
TATGCACGCACATCGAATGTGATTCCCTAACCACAAACGTATGAAATTACTCTAGACACATTGACATTCCGTTAAAATCTATCAATCATAGCATCTGATTATAAGATAGCTAGTTAAAAATATCCCGATAGATACTTCATAAACTCTTTGATGAACACTTAAGCAGATTATATCATGAGGAAAGTTAAAACTTGGATTGCAATAACTCGGAGACGTTCTGAAAATGCTGAGAAGATTCAAAAGGGAAGAAGCAGAGTAGCAAAACTGACAATATATAAATGGTGCAATAAAAGGGATTCGTGGCCCAGAAAACTCATTTGTGACCTTGCCTATCGTACTTACCTTCATTGAACTCTGTGTGTGTGTGTGTGTGTGTATTTGTTTTGCGTATATAAACACAAAATTATTTTTTGTGTCTATATATTTTGGTTGTTCTTTGTATTTTGTGTGTATTTGTTTCCTAAGAGGTTTTGTTTTTAGTTTTCTTTTTTGCTTGTTATTTTTTGTACACGGTCCTATCTAATACGAATATTTTTGTAAATAGATATATTGGACTCATGGGACCCTTTCAGTTATTAACTCTATGGGTTAGAGTAAACTTGAGAGTAATGACAATGAATGGCAACTCTACACTCTCAAGCTTTTCTAATATGGAGTTTCGCCACCAGAAGATACATCCCGCCTATTATAAGCCCCATTGTTAGGCCTAATAATCATAGAATCAATTAGGATAATCTACGTTGACTCTACAAACCTGTTATAATAATTAAACTATTATATTTATCAAATTAAGATCTGAGAATCTGACGCTGTGTCGAAACTGTTTTCTTATTGATTGTAATAAATCTTTTTCCCTTTATATTTATTTTCATCAATGATAAAGCAATAAAAAAGTATAAATGCTGTTTTTTAAGGATGCCGAAGTTCAACTTGCCGGAGGTGTCAGGAAAGCAAAGTTCGACCCTAGCAAAATTAACGCATAAAGAAAAATAAAACTCCACGCTATTTGCAAATTGAAAATTGTGATTAATCTTTATAAAGACGCAGTTTGTTTTGGGTTTTGTTTTTTTGTTTTTTCACAAATTGCTGCTATTTTGAACATCGATTTTTTTTATCATCAGAGTAGATGAATATATACAATAAATGTTCAGCCACATAGATATTTATACATGCTATAAACCCAAGTAGGAAAAGACATGCCAGTAAGAGACACATTATTATAATAAATCTATTAATAATGGAGATTCGCTTCCAGTTTTTGTCTGTAACAAAAACTACGTCACTGCTTACGTCACATTACCCAAAATCGTCATAACATAGAATAAATACACTCAAAATTTGAACATGCAACATTAGACAGTCCTCATTGTTTTTAAAACAAGTTTTGATAAATACATGATTGGTATTATATATCTATATATAGTTTGTTTTATTCTAATACATATTTAAAGTTTACATTTCAAATTGTTTTATTTTTTAATCCTTTAATGAATTTGATTTTACTTACTTAGGGTACAAACTCGCTGACATTGAATCTTTAAATTCCACCCCTCAGGCAATATGTTCCAAAAATCTATTTTTACATCGCCTGGAGGGTGTTTTTATTTTGCTATTTAATATCAATTAATTCGTAACTTATAATAAAACTTTGGCATATCACTCAAACCAATTCATAATTTCATATTTGGTTGAATATTCTTGATATTCTCACTCACTTATCAACTGCGCCTCTTTACAAATTACATACACATAAAATCACATTTTTGAGTATATGAATAAACCCTGATGCATTTAACCAAATCATTAAACATTCTCTTCGATAGATCAAAGCAGTTATGTTTGTATATATATGCAATATGCACGCATATATATATATATATATATATATATATATATATATATATATATATATATATATGCGTGCATGTCGCATATATATACAAACATAACTGATGTTGGAAAATATTGTGAAATGGCTGCGGAATATATATATATATATATTCCGCAGCCATTTCACAATATCAAAGTAAGATCAATATTTTCAATATCATACTTCTAGGAAATTTAATTTTAAAGCAAAACAAAATTCTACTCTATTAGACAAACTAGTTTAGCAAGAATTAATAAATTCCAACATTCATCAATTAAAATGTACTATTTAGTTATAATTTATTATTTCCCACGGAGTTGTAGGTATGATTACATCCAATTTTATCGCTTAAACAATTGGTATAAACAGAATTAAGAACGTTTTTCGTTTTCCCCCTTTTCAAATATATATAATGATTGGCGCTCATAAACACGTTGCAATGACAACTTAGTAGACAGTTGAGTCTGACGGACACGTTATATATCTATTATTAGTTAATCAACTTTTGCTTCCTAAAGGTTTTTTACTGTTTAGTTTAATGACATGAAAATTATACTAAATTATTCCTTGCCTTTAGGATTAAATTATGTTTGAAGATAATTCTGTTTTAATTGGTTCTAATTAGTCGTA
>CM042158.1:71598224-71610724 GCA_023376005.1 Doryteuthis pealeii
TTGATATATAAGATTAACACACACTTGTTCAGGTGTTTATTTGTCTCTTCTCTTCCACCCACAAATAGTATGACTTATATGTTTTCTTTGCTTTTTTCAACCAACTTTCTCTATTCTGCTGTCATTTGTAATTTTCGTTTGAATATCATACGATGTAAATCTCTCTCTCTCTCTCTCTCTCTCTCTCTCTCTCTCTCTCTCTCTCTCTCTCTCTCTCTCTCTCTCTCTCTGATACATTATCTATTTTTCTCTCTCTAGTTTCCTTTCATTCCATCTCGCCCTTTCATTTTTATCTTACAGACCATTTAATCGGTCTTCTTCCTCAAAATCATATTCCAAATGTCTTTATATATTGATATAGCAACATCATCAGTTATCTTATAGCTATAAATACTGCGATACCCGGAACATAGATTCCTCGCATACATACACTGATAAACCTAGTCGCACAAAGTAGCATTTATGTTCAAATCAACGTAAATACTGACACGTATATAACATTACTGTTAGGTTTCATTAACTTGTCGAAATGGACTTAGACGCATAGACTGATTTGTATACGTAGATGTACACAAGCTTACTCATTCAATGGACATGCATGTGAATTAGTGTTGAGATATACATGTACAAGTACGATGCGCAAACACGCACATTGAAGATGCATTTGTGTATACTGTGTATGTTTGCGTTTGCGGGTAGATCTATAGCTGCACATATGAAGATGCCTACTGACACACTTGACACACACACTTTGACACACACACATTCTGGCAACCACACACACACACACACACACACACACACACACTTGTATAGAAAGAAGTCAGCAACAAATGTAATTAACTCAGTGTATCGCGTAAATATAGACAACAAAAAGAAAAAAAAACTTATATATGTGGGTGGGTAGGGAAAGAATTGTTAGCTGATGCTTTTGTTGTGTGTTGAGGTGTGTCGAAAACTGAAGATGGTTGGTGGTTGGCTAACTACGATTGTATCGTTGGAGGGGAGGCAAACAGTTTTGGGGGTGGAGAGGCAAACAGGAAAAAGGAGGAGCAAAAAAGGCGGGAATTAAGAGAACTTGACAAAAAGAAAAAGATTCACACATGTTGCTCTGCTATCCCACCCCTGTGTGTGTGTGTGTGTGTGTGTGTGTGTGTGTTAATACATTGCCTTGATTATCCAAGTAAACAGATACACACAATATTTTGGGAGATTTGTTATGCCCAGTTGCTAACTCTTTATACTGTCAATTAACCTCTTCCTAAAGATGAGATGTTATTTTTTGTTGTATTTTTTTTTTTGGGGGGGGTATTTGTGTATGTGTTTGTTTTTGTTTTTTGTTTTTGCAATTTTCATAAATTTAGGTAAGTCCGGCAAAAGGTCAAATGTTTGCAGGAAAATGTTATGCCAATCTTTCCAGATGGAGACAGCCTACCATTCTATAAAGTCGGCATTCGGAAATTTGGATTTTACGAGGGCTCGAACACCAATTGTAAATATATGTGAAAACAAATGACTTTTTCTCCTACAAGGCCATGAGGAATGTAACTGAATGTGTACTTGCTAGAACTACATGCATGATTGTTTTTATTCATTCTTCCTAACCCATCATCACATTTTTCGAAGTAGACTCATACTGTCGTGAGATAACATTTATGCCAAAAATGTATAATCATAATAATAATAATAATAATAATAATAATATGCGGACTACAGAGTAAAAGAGAAGGAAAGTGAAAAGCTGGACAAATAACTGAACCTTGCCAGAGAATTGAAAGTTAGAGAATATGAAGGTGTTTGTGATACCAATTGCAGGTGAAAATCACCTGTTAGAACTGGTAGGAAAAATTACTTAGAGTAAAAAATAAATTTGTGTGTTAAAATGAATTTGATACCTTTAACAAAGTATCTTATAAAAATATTTCTTCACAATATCCAGAAAAGTCGTTAACAAATGTTTCAAAATATTGCGATGAAAATCATTTTAAAATCAATATTCACACAATTTAAAAACCTACTAATTAATAAATTTTTTTAAAAATTACACCGGTAATGAATAAATTCATTTGATAGTATAAACTCTTATAGAGATATTTAACGAAATTTTCTATTTATAAATTATTGACTACTGAGGTCTTACAGTAAAAATTTTGAATTTTAAAAATATTGTAAATTCCATTCATATCAAATACTTTTACAGAATTTATTAATAAAATATTAGAATGATATATCCGAACACTTGGAAATTAATTACAATTAGTTTTATTCTTTCATCTTGATTTCATAAATAAAGTGTTTTAGATCAAACAATGATTTCGAATAATGACAAAAATAATTCGTAATTTTAAAAATATTTAACAGGTAGTCTCATTTTTATTTATTCAGAAATTTTAATCGCTGGTTTAGAAACATACGATTTAAATTTCTAACTTCACATAAATAGAAAATCAAGGGTCAACTTTAGCCATTTTGATCTTTTGTATGTTATGATGTGTCTTTAACTTTATAACACATAAAACATAGATTCATTTCCTTGTCCAGTCTAATAGCATCAAGAGTCAACTTCAGTCGTATTTCTATATACATTCCTTTATATTATTTTATTTTCGAAGAATTTGGTTTCTATTTTTCCTTCTACAAAAGAAAAACTAATTGCTGTGATTTAATTCTTTTAATTTTAATTGTAAATAAAAATTCTAGGGCAATTGATTAGTAAAATATACAATTTGACATTCAAAACGATTTAATCCTGGTTTACCAAAAAAAAAAAATTTCATACAAGAAAAAAAATTGAAACAAAAAATAATTTACAATATGAATTTGTCTCGGAAGTATAATTCGTTGCCGTCAAAATTTCAAATTAATTTCTGTCATGAATATTCATTCCTTTTTGTCATAATTTCATGATTTTCATGGATCAGTGACAAAAAAACATGACCACTTGCTTAAAAAGGGTTTCTTCTCTATTAAACATTGACGTAAAAAGTAAATATTCTAAAAAATACTGATTACGAAATTAGAATAAAAGCTGATCTTAAATTTCAGATACACTGTCATTTGTTAACTTTGAACAACAACAATAATAATAATAATTTGTTGTCGCTACTAATACTACAACATTTAATGTAAGAGCATGTTATATAGAATTAAATGACTAACGAAACTAAATAAGAACGCATATAAAAAGATATTACATTTACTTTGTTCTGATTTATTTCTATATAAATCTATGCATAGAATTGATTTTTAATACGTCTTAGAATAAATCAAAAATAGAAATCAAAAGCACAAAATATTTATTTCTTAAACCTGATTCAAGTATTTAAGTTATTTCTTTATTTTAAAGATTTATTATTTTCTTTATTTGTTTGTTAATATTAAAAATATATTAATATTAGGCAAAGCGAGAAAAAAAAAAAAGAAAAAGTGATAAATAAAAAGAAAATAGCATTTAATCTTGTTTCAAATTAATTTTTTATGTTAAACTTATTTGAAACAGAATAAAACAATTGAAGAATAAAACAGCTTGGGAGAAAACTCTTCCCATCACTTCCGATTTTCATTGCTAAATTTTTCTAATTTAACTATTTAATTAGATTGTATAGTAAAGAATAAAATAGAGTTATTTCTTTTTGTTAATGGATTTCTTTTTAAGATTTATCGACAGGAATTTTGCTCATAATTATTAAAATATAATCAAACCAAATCAATATTACTAAGCAAAAAACATTTTTTACGGTCAATATGAAACTTACCTTTCCCGTGCATACTGTAAACCACTATATAAATATAATTAAATGTTATTTGTATAAAGCCAACAAGATCAATATTTTCTTAATAATTGTGATAAAAATAAAATCATGGCGTGTGACGTAAATAGCTAAGGGAATTGTGACGTCGGTGATGGCGTGATTTTGGTAATAGACAGACACATAATCTGTCATAATAAGATAATTATTATTAATAATAGTAACTTACTATTGATGAAGCTTTGCATAGTCTGGCACAGACCTTAGGTTGCTAACAATCCCTGGGGTTATTAGTTATCCGTCTAATTACTAAACGGGCTCTTCGTTACTTAACTTCTACTATCTAACGTGTACCGGTGCATTCAACGTGACATGACTGTTTGATTTATTATTTTCTAAGATTAGCTTTAAATAAAAGGTCCGACGTAAAGGGCACACAGTGATTTGCTAGCTTAACTCGCTAACAATTACATCACTCAAGGTGACCTCATTATTATTATTATTATTATTATTATTATTATTATTATTATTATCATTTACTTTTTACTGGCGTAATAACTCTGTCTTTTGCTTAAGATCAAGTGACAACAAGCCTTACTATAGCATAATCCTTAATATTCCAAGTGACTATATTACTTACGCCAATCTCGATTATCTTCTTCCAATCTCTTTACAAGTCTATTCCGGACTATTTCAAGTGCGCCAATAACGATGGAAACAATCGTCCTTATTATCTTAAATCCCTGAAAAGATCCCTGAAAAGATCCAGATATTTTTTATAACTTTTCCCTCTCAAGTTTGCTTGATAATTTTCATTTGTATCTCATTTGGTCTGAGGTGATTCGTTTTTAATTCCATGGATTCTTTTAGCAAAAACAAAATGGCTACGAGAAGAAAAATAGTAAAAATCGTTTGGACTTTGGTATTCAAATGAATCACCTCAGCCATTGGTTTTTATGCCGAACAAAATTGTGTTTGAACAATTCCTTGTCCTCTTTATATTAAGTAGTTATAACAGACAAATTAAAACTTTTGAACTTAGATATATATTAATTGGTTTTAATTACTGTATAACATACATAAGAATGTCTGTAAAATATATATATATATATGTGTGTGTGTGTGTGTGTGTATGCCCTCAGAATCCGTAGAATCACTAAACACGCGTCTACTTTGCTGGCTAAATCAGTAAAACTTTTGGGTTCAAAACATTTATTAAACTCGTTTGAAAAATATTTCTTAAGAGTAAAATATAGATAAACAAACAAAACAGAGACCATAACAAGATATTTTCTAAGTGTGTGTGGGGAGGGGAGGGGATACATCTCCTCAATCATAAAACCTGATTACAATGAATAGTAAAACAACATTCTACCCAAAATATCATTCGTGGTATTTGCATTTTTTGCAGACATTGTATTAATAAAGCCACCAAAACGTATATTTCATAGTAACATCTTTTTTACTACCTATTCAATATTTTACTCATTATTATCCGCTGGTTAACCATAATTTACATTTTGGGAACTGCGGATAACAATTTATAATAATGATTCTGCTTTTTGCAGCAGAACCAAATAAAAGTAAATGGATTTGTAAAGAAAAAAATGTTTTCCATTCACCAGAATAAAGTACAATACGAGATTTTAAAATTAACTAATGTAAAATCACACATAGCTGAATCGGTTAAGAATAACACGATAAAATTTACAAATGAGTGCAGTAAATAAAGGTATTTATATTTCTTTCTTTGCAATATTCATTAGTAAAATTCAAGAACGTAACGAAAGTAAATTGTTGGAAGAAATACACATTATTGCCATTCAATAGCTTCATTATGAACATTAGCAAGTAATATATATATATATATATATATATATATATATATATATATATATATATAATATATATATATATATATGCGACGTATGTTAAAGATGTAGTGAGAGTAAAGTTGCATTTACCAAAATAGAAATCAATCAATGAATGCAACATTAATTTTCTTTAAAATATTCCTCTTAGCAATCAAAACAATTATTTCACCGAGTTTTCAATGAGTCGAAGCACCTCTGAAATTCAACTTGTGATAAGCTGCATGGTAGTATTTCTTTTGATTTTTCCACCGTCCTCAAATTCTATCCTTTAAATGAATTTTCAGTTTGTGTTTCGGCAAAAAACATTTTGTTTATAAATCTATTGTGACAGTTTTCCCAAATTTTCACATTATCACTTTATCATATAGATTGCTCAGCTTGTGCCAAAAATGTAAAGCTCCAATCGCGATAGTTTTTTAATATAAATGAATGCAGCTGTACGTTAGCAAAAATCACATCCTAATGAAATTTGAAAGCAATACAATTAAAACGATCTAAGAGAATGAAACAATTTCCTATTTAATTTCCAATTTAATGATAATTTTTGGTTAATTTTTCACTCTCAACTTCATTTGTTAATCATTTGGGAACAGAGATTACTATTAAATCTATTTGTATGTCTGTCAGTGTTTGAGGGGGTAATTGTTGTCTGTGAATGTGTTTGAGTGCATGATACCAGAGAGAGAGGTGAATAAATATTTTTGAGTGAACTTTTTTATTCTAATTGACTTTATCTTTTTTATATAGTTTCTGTCTCACTTTTGTTATTTGAATTCTTTCAGTTATTTTCTATATTGTATTTTCTCCCATTGAATTGATACACCGAGTCTCATAGATAATCCTGTGTTCATAATCTCTAATTTTCTTATTAAATCATGTACTTTCAAATGAAAAATTATAAGAATATATCTTAAAACATTTACATACTTACTGAATGTTGATTATCTAGTAGCTAAATCGTTGACTTAGTTTGTGATGTCTATATTTGATTTAAGATGTTTGGTTTTATGCCAAATATAGTCACTTTATGTACTACAATCTACGTTATAGATAAAATTATTTAATATACTTTAAATCTTAAATAGAAACTTTCGTTTTAAAAATCACTTATTTGATTTATAGATTTACTTATTAAATACATTTTAGACATCATAAACTTTAAGATTCCCTGTATTATTCATATTTTAAGATTACTTTCCTGGAATAATAAGACAATTATACACTGTGTGTGTGTGTGTGTGTGTGTGTGTGTGTGTGTGTGTGTGTGTACAGGTTGGTATTTTTCCATTTTTCCAAGATCTTCTGGCTCATTTCTCCCTGACTCTCTCATGCTTTCTCCTTCGCTATTATTACCTTCACTCTTTTTCTTGCCTCAGCTGTATTTATGTACCCTGTCCTATCTTTTTGTAAATATTCTTGTGTGTATCTTTATGTATTTTCTTACTCGGTCTCTATAACATGTTCCTTTCATCTTCTCTCTCATTATCTCTTCCCTTTTTCGCCTTGACTTCTCTATCTATCTTCGTACACTGTCTATCTTGTTGCAAAAATGACACAGGCCCTAACACTTTCTGGCGGTCCCTGTCACTTATGACACAAACCATGTGACAGGTGAACACTCGCTCTGTTTGATTTGTGCCAAAAATGAAATGGACAGTCTCGTCACACACACACACACACACACACACACACACAGTCGTATGCCTGTATGTATTTGTGTGTATGTGTAGACATAACAGCCCATGCGACTGCGTTTATGAACATGCTTGGAAGTGTATATATGCTTACGAATATACATGTATCTCTATGCATATACACATACATCCACATATGTATACATATCATATGTCTTTATCCATAAATCGGTATTTATATTTAAACAATTAAATCCATAGACGCGCATAAAGTGTATGGGTCTATGAGCAGGTCAGATATTTTGGCAAATGATATATCCAATAAGTTAAACTGAAGAAATCACAATATAGAATCTTGAAACAATGGAAATTAATAATCATTATATAAATGTAACTGACTAGATATATACGTATGTTGGTTGATTGGTATACAGGTAGGCCGAAACAGGTGCAAGTTTATGGGACGTTTATTCTATATTGTGCTTGTGCATTATTTACAAAACCAATAAATTAATGTTTGTTTGTTGGTTGTTTACGGCATGACCGCTCTTGGGTTATTTTATACCGAAGACCTTTTGTTTTATTTATTCAATTTTTAAACACAATTTTTAACGTGTTTAAACCCATTTTGATCTATTCAACCTATAGATGGTACCCTTACAAATACTACCACTCCGGGTCAGAGTGGACATGGGAGTAGTGACGATGTAGGGGTATTCCAAAATCCCCAGACCTCCAGAATTAGAACTTCACCTTTCAATGCAGTTTAACGTCATATCCAAGACACTAAGAGCCTCAGCCACAGCCTTCTAGCACATATATTATATAAAGTTGGTTTGCCATGAGAGCAACAGAATCGGGAAAATCATATAGGTGCTAGAGTATGTAAGGGCCAAAGTGGAGTGTTCCACAAGGATTTCATCTTTAAGCATCACGGGTCGCCTAACAAGACAAATAGGTGGCTCTATAGGATGAATTTTACCCCTCTGTAGCAGTGTATATCTACAGCTACAGCTGACTAGGCGGGTAATGTTGTATATCTGGAAGTGATTCAAACATATCTAAACTGAAACTTCATTCTTGTTAAATAAAACGTTTAGATGGAGGCATGTGCACAACTAAACATCTTATATAATAAAGTGATAATATCTAGACATCTGGATAGACATCTTGATGAGTCAACTTGAAAAAAACTATGAATTTTGTGTCAATAAATTTTTTAATTGAATTTTTTGGAAAACACTGGATTATGCAAGTGCAGTAGCCTCAATACTGATCAGATCTTGCACCAAGTGACTTTTCATTGAATCCTTAATGGAAAATTGATTACAAAGGTAATATCTTAGAGAATGGAGGACATTAAAAGAAACAGGACGGCACAGATACACGCCGTATCAAAAGAGGAAATTTAGAGGTGCTTCTACTCATAATAATATACTCCATATATATATATATATATATATATATATATATATATATATATATATATGGATATATTATGGTAGAAGCACCTCTAAATTTTCTCTTTTGATACGGCGTGTATCTGTGCCAAAAAAGCATCGAACTTATAAGACATTTTAGAAAGAAACATTTATATCATTTTAAGGTTAAAAAATTGATATCAAAGTAAATTTAAGGTTATTTTGAGAGAAAAAAGGCTAAAATTTAAAAGGTTTTCGATAAAAAAGTTTGCATTTAGATTTATTTTAGATAAGAACCAATCTTTTGGACACAAAAAATATCTAGATTTACAACAATTTGGGCAAACAGGTTACATTGTGAATGTTTTAATGATAAGTATATTTCAATGAAAAAAAAAAGCTAAAAGCTGAGATTTTTTGAGGAAAAAATTCTCATATTTAGAATATTCTTAAGAAATAATTCGAGGAAATATCTGAAATTAAAAGTATCTTTAGAAAATGGCTAAAATTGAAATATTTTCATAACTCACATCTTGTACCTTTTTAGAAAAATGCTACTTTAAGAGAGAAAAACATGGTATTTTTTAATAAAAAGTCTAATGTTTAAAATATCACTTTTTGAACATTTTGACAAAATTAAACAAATTCTTAGGATATTGTAAGAAAACAAAATGAAAAATTAACACATTTATAGGTTGAGTTCACACACAGAACTTTGTGAAAATTGAAAAATTGACGGAAAAGTTAAACAATTTTAGGATAAAATTTAGAGTATGATTTAAAGAATGTAAATAATCTAGGAGAAAATAAAGTTTTAGAACAATTTTAAAAAGAATTTTCAGAACATTCTGATTAAAATCCTAAATGAAAGAAAAAATCCACAATTTGAAGTAAAAATGTAAACTTTTCATTTTTGTCAAAAGATTTAGAAATCGCAGTTGAAAAATTATAAATATTTTGTTGAAGAAGGTTCAAATTTACAAATATTTTTTAAATTTTTATCAATTGATATATGCGGCTCCGTTTGTATATACAAAAATTGGTATATGTGCAGATGAATATAAGTTCATATTTCTCTCTTCTTCTTTCTGAAGACAGTCAGCATGGCCTTACTGATCACTGTGTCTGGAACTTTATTCGTTACCAAAGAGTGATTGTATTTCCACTTCATGGACAGTCTTTTCGACTCGGGCTCGTAGTGACAAACCCATGTTTCATCGTATGTGATAATTTCCTCGAGGAAGTCTGCTTTGCAACCGATTGGGAAGACTTCTAAGTGAGGCACAGCTTTGACAACGGAACTATCCTTTGTTTGTGTTCTGATGTCAATTTTCTGAAAACTCAACGACATTAAAAAACAGTCGTCGTGCACAATTTTGGATGCTTTACCCACATAAATTCCAGTTCAAAAATATCCAATTGTTACTCTTATTTCAACCAAAATGAAAATATTTACTGAATCCACCATTTCATGTGTGCTCGCCATTATGGAAATGTCTGTGTTCATTTGGAATATTACTTCGAACATTCTAGCCCATTTGTAAATGTTTTTGACTAAAAAATGCTTTTGTGTACACTTCACACATTATTCTGTAGATTTCACATGGGTTGCAAAGATTTGATGACAGACCTCGTTTCAAGCCTTGTGCACTCTTTTCGATTTGCCGTCATTTTGAATTGCTTAAAACAAATATACCTGCGAAATAAAAATATTTTTTTTACAATAAACTGTTATAATTTGAATTAAAGAAAAGGTACAAGAATTTTGTCATTTGTCCCCACCCCGTTGATAGATACTTTTGACACAAAAACCCATTCATGTTCATTTCTTGCAGTTACTTTTTTTTTGGAGGGTGGACCGGACTCATAAGAAAAAGATGTGCCTTGGTTTTGCTGAGTCAATGAAGAAAAATTCTTACCTTTTTATTTATAAGCTGTTTCTTACACCCAGTGAGTATAGGGACACTTAAGCCCCAGAATAATAGACTTCCCTCTTCGAATGTCATTAACTGCTTTGAATCTATTTCTCTCAATTTCCTGATGGCCGTTTATAGACAACTCTCAGCGGCAATTGAACTTCGACTTCTCACTGAAAATCTCGCCTCCACCGATGCCCGACCGTGATATAGTCGGGCACCTAACGGTGCTGTTTGGGGTCATTGCACAATAATATAAAAATACACACATACATTAATAATGGTCGATTTTACACACAAATTCATAATAATTTTTGTCGTCATTTTCCAATAAATCCAGTGCTCTTACAATGAAATCTTTCTGATGATAGAAAGCTTTTCTTCTCTTCTGAAATTTTGCTGGCAAAGAATGTTAAAGAATAAGAGTTTTTGCATTGATTTAATTGTTACTTATTTGATTTGCAATTAATGTGTTACAGATTTTTTTAAATTCATTTTTATTAATGAATTAATGATATCAAATTCATAAAGTACTTAGGAACTTAGGCGTGATTTTCAGGTGACAAGTCTATAACAAATAGTATGATGGTCCATTTTTTTCTAATATAAACAAGACCTAAACAGGATTTTTATTGCCATGTCAACCCACCTAGGGTTATTTTATATTTTTCCTGATACTTATGAGTACAACTTTAATCTTTCACTCGGTCAATATTTTTTTTTTTTTGCCTTGTGTTAAGACCTAAAATGTGATGTACGAGTAAGCTTCAGATATACTTATGTTTATTAGTTCACAAAACTTTTAAGTTTCCAAAATTATGACACATATTTTATTACATTCTATTTTATTGCATTTTTGTACAATACAGTACTACTTTCTTATCTAAAAGAAAATATGGACCTTGACACCAATAAGCACCCCAGCCCAAATCCGTTTTGAAAGGAACTGAATTTTGCTTTTCACCGGTTGTTAGTAAACAAAACAGCCGGCCGATAAAAACCAGTAACAATTGAATCATCTTCTTTAATGTCAGCTGTTCACTTTTCTAAATAAACTGAAAATATGAAATAATGAAAAATGAAATATTTTCTATTTTGAAAAGAAAAATCTACTACTCTCCGCTGTTTTCAAGTTCACGAACAGTGACTTATGGCGGAATCTATCCATCTAGACATGGGGAAAATAACCCTTATAAGATAGAGAGAAGGGAGGAGTAAGAAATTTAAAAAAGAAAAGTAAAGGTCCGATGTAATGAGAAAATAAAGAGTGCAAAATTTACAAACAAAAATATATATCTGACATTTTTCTACTTAATATGAGACAAAGTATACTCTTCCGCCATTTTCTTGGTGCATTTACCACGTGCTCTGGTCACGATGTACTAGAGATTCTGCCACTGACATAGCATTTTTACGATGCAATATTGACATTTGCATTGAAAATTTCACTTAAAACTTTTTCGTCCTTTTCTTTTATTTGTATTTTGGGAAAACGTTTTTCATCTACCAATGTTTTTTATTCATTTTTTTAAATCTCAAAGAATATATTTATTTTAGTCTTGTTTCTCCTTTTTTTTCTGGAAATTGGAATGTTATTTTTTCTCCTTTCGGTTAAGTGGATTCTTCGCATTCATATTTTATATTATTATTACATTGATATGATAGGACCAGACAAGCATTCTGAGATGTTAGCTGCCACAAAAACAGATCGAAAATGCCAAAAAGAATGAATAAACACACACACACACACACACACACACACAACACACACACACACACACACACACACACACATATTATATATATATATATATATATATGTGTATATATGTGTGTGTGTGTGCGCGCGCGCGCAGATATCTTGATAGGAAAAGAAATAGAAATATTACTGAAATCCATAAAAATG
>CM042158.1:71613224-71728224 GCA_023376005.1 Doryteuthis pealeii
TTGCTAGACTCCAGCCTCGTGTAGAGTTGCCTCCCTTTGTCCCCTGTCTTCCACGTCTAATCAAGAAGACAGCTTGGCGGGGATCAGTAAATAATGTTATACCCCTGGCCACCTACTGCTTCTAGTTTTCTGGTTTACCCTGAGACCGCAAAACCCACAGTTACCAGAAGTTAAAGATGCACTGCAAAAGCCTTTAGTGGTAGAAAGGCTGTTTACGAGTAGATGAAAACTTTTTGCACGCAACGTCGCATTTTACCTACTGAGCTGCGGTTACCCAACGATGATAGCTGAAAGTAACAGAACATATATTTGTGGTTATTGCACTAGACGCAACACGACGCTCCACAACTTCAGTTATGAGATATCAAGATTACTTAAAGATAAAAATCACTTGAAGAAATCTAGTCTTCTGAGAAGCGTTAATTACATAATTTATTCTTTAATTAAGAATATTCGACATCAGCCGATTCAGGAAGAGAAATCAGATTTTTTTAAATCTGATTTCCAGATAAATTGGTTACAAGATTATATAGTTAAACTTTTCTTTACTTATCAAATTTAAAATGGATGAATTCATTTTGGGAATATACTTCCACGAAAAATGAAATCTGTGACCCGAGTTCAAATCCTGGACCAGGCTGTTTGTGTCTTACTTGGATCTAATGCCATTGCAAAAGACCACCAACTAAGGCTAGTGTAAAAAAAACTTGGAAGGAGTGATATTATTGATGATATTATTATTATTACTAAAACAACAATAGTTCTCTTAAAATCATCTAAATTCTTATAAGAGGCCTAGAGAACTGAGGAGACTTACTGTCACTCAAACTTAAGTGAAAAAAAAACAGGAATGTTGTGAAAAACTCACAAGGGGTAAATTATGATGTATACTCAATTATGCACGTATTCATATCACAAAAATACGCAGACGTGCTCATTTATGTATATAATTGCAATAATTCATATCTATCCAATACGAAACAGCACTTAGTACATATATCCTCAACATGCCGAAAGATATATAAGAATAAACATTGACATTTTCGGCATTTTACTTTGTTTCTCCCTATGTAACATTTCTCATCCTAAGTATATATATATATATATATATATATATATATATATATATATATTATGGACTCTCCCGTTCATACACACAATTAATACCCACACAGTGATTTGTTTATAGTGGTGAAGGCTTGTGTTGGACCATCCACACTTTTTGGCACAGTCGATAGGAAAGAATTGGTGCATCAAGGGTTGCCACAAACTCAATCAACGACCGACCTCAGGAATTTTGAATTCAGTTATCCCTCTCCTAGACTGGTTACCTACCCAAGGCTGAAGGGCCCAGTCTGCCCTTCTATTTAACCCATAGCTGGAGGGAGAATATATGGATTCATACCTTTCCCAAGGGTATTAGCGCTATGTGAAATGCCAACAGCTTCGTCTAGGAATTAAACTCGAATCGACGAGTCCATTTTCCACGACTCTAACCTAGCCCATATATATATATATATATATATATATATATATATATATATATACGACACATTTGGGGAAAAATAGAACTTGAAAAACCGAAAAATTCTGTTACACTTGTTTTATTTTTTGTATAACGTTTCACTCTTCGAGTATTTTCAACGATTTTGAAACAATGAATACTTTAATACTGTTATCCTACTTAATATATGTTAACGTGTCGTAACATCATTTGAATATGTTGATATTAAGAAATGTTTTTGTAACTGAAATTTCATATTTTTTTGCTTTTGGATTATTATAAAGTCTATTTGATATTATTGTATTCATTTTATTGTGATCTCTCTACATGACGATGCCAATAAAATTGTTAGTTTTAGAAATTTCAGTTACAAAAGATCTCTGAACGTCTTAACACAGCTAACATCATGGCACGTTCACATTGAATAAATATATTATGAGTGTCCATTTCAACGATTTAACTCTTTCTCAGTTGTGTTTGAAAATGATCGGAGGATGAAGATCGAAACGTTACATAGGAAATAAAACAACAGTATCATCAACTTTAAGTTTTCAAGTTCTATTTCTAACCACACACACACACACACACACACACACATACACATACACAACACACACACACACATACATACATACATACATACATACATACATATATATATATCAAAGAATAGATTTTGCTAGGATTCGAACATCTAAGTTGCAGGTTATCAGGGATATGACATATCCACCACATCATTATGTTATGCTGTAAGAATTAACCTGCTAATACTTATGCAGTGAATAGATATAACATCGCTTCTTTACAGATGACTGGGAAATAACATTTTTCTCCCATGCAAAACGAAGAGGTATTTGGGACCAAGAAAGAAATGCTGAACTATGTGAAATAATTTCGTCTGTACTCATGCCAATATGACAAGAGGGAAACAGACTTATCTATTAAACATCTCCTCTCTCTCTCTCTCTCTCTCTCTCTCTCTCTCTCTCTCTCTCTCTCTCTCTCTCTCTCTCTCTCTCTCTATATATATATATATATATATATAATATATATATATATATATATATTTAATATGGGTCTACACACCCCATATGTGTGGGTATATAAAATACATATGTGTGGGTATATAAAATACATATGTGTGTGTGTTTTGGTGGACAACCTTAGGTCATTGTCATGAGAAAAATTTTGAAATGAATTTCTAGATTTGAAGCAACGAAAAATGAACTGGTAACGTAATATATCCATTCGTTGAATGGGAATTATTTTTCAGTATTCAAGTGTTTTGAACTGACCATTTTATGATCTCTACAACTGTGAATACTTGATAATAATATCTACACTTCGAAGATATCTTTTTGGTGAGAGTGGTGTATGTTCTAAGCATTTGTTTAATTTTTTCTGACAACCCATATTTGTTCATTCTTTTTCAAAGTGGTTTTGTGAGGATAATTTTGTCTAATGTTAAAGCCATTTGGAATCGATGGTTAAAGCGTTTTATATATTTATCTTCGTGTGTTTCTATTATCATCAGGATATTATCCAATGTCTCTCTCTCTCTCTCTCTCTCTCTCTCTCTCTCTCTCTCTCTCTCTCTCTCTCTCTCTCTCTCTCTCTCTCTCTCTATATATATATTTATATATATATAGTGTAAAAGAGGTCTATATAAATGTTTCCTTGGTTGTGCATGTGTATTCTATTTATATCCAAATACGAATGTGTATGCAGTTACCCGCGTTTCGAATTACATTATCAATTCGTTTTTATGAGATAATCTCAACAACGACATTTCATACATTTTCCGGTATTGTCAACTTCCTATTTTCTGCTTCGATTTTTTTTTTGTTCGATTATTCTTCTGATTTCTTTTTAGATCAGGAAATACATGACCCTTCAGCATCCGTTATCGTTCACGCATGTGCACTAATTCAATCCTCTTCTCAATTTCCGGAATTCACCAGGACCAACCATTTTTGTTGTTTTTCCCCCAATGATGACTAATTGAATTAACGAGTGAAGCGCAAAAGGGGTTTACTGGGACAGAAATTTTGAATTGCTTATTTGGTGACGTCACTTTAGCTTGTTAGCTCCTTGTATTGTCATATCTAAAAAAAAAAGTTGAAACTGAAATAAGTGTGTGAAAGAATGTAAAATAGAGTTTAGATATATATTCATCTCAATTTTTAAAATTGTAAACTTTTGGATAAATGAATATATTGACGAGTTAACAAGCCAATCGTGTAAAATCTTTATTTTTGTTTTGCCCAGTTGTAATATAGCCTATTGCATTGCTAAAAAAAATAATATAATTGGAAAACACTTTTAATCATCTCGATCATGTCGTTTATAATGAAAATAAGATTGTGTGAGAAGGTCTCAATAACGGCATCCTATACATTTTCTTGTGTCAGTATCTTTGGTTTTCTCATTCTGATGATTTTGTCCTGTTTTCTTTTTTCTTTTTTTTTTATTTCTTTTTGAAGCCGGGATTACACGATTCTACGACATCCACTGTCGTTCACGAAAATTCAATTTAAAAAAAAAGAACCCTAGCCTTAAGTATGTGAAAGACACTTAATATTATAATCTCACTTTACAATGGAAAAGTATTCATTCTATTTTATGATAATGCATATATTGCAAAGGGAGAGTAAAATTTATTTGTACTTGAAAAGTTTGCACATTAAGATCTCGAAATTTGATCAACTATTTAAATAATTTGCCAGATGAGACGGCGATGAATGTTTCCAGTTTTATCTAAGTTCAAAAATGTTTCTTTTTAGTTCCCTTTGTTAATTTGAATTAACTTTTATTTGATTATTTATTAGTTTCCACACTTTCGGCTCAATATAATTGCATTTCAAACTGTCATATCTCTAATGCATGATGAGTTTGTGTGTGTCTCAAATAGAGAAAATTGCACAAAGATCTGCATTTTAAATTTGACAAAGATTCAAGGAAATATAAATTCTCGCTAAAAGACAGATTTCCTTTTACTTGTTGTTGCGAAATGATGATATTTTAAAAATCAATATTGGTCAATTGATTAGTACGAACTTGAAATATGTTTAGAAAAATTATGATATTAACCTTTTAAGTTTTACTTACATTGAATTGATTTTATGTATTATCAGTGATTGGTTTTGGCCGTTATTGTGTACCTAGTTAAGTTAATCATGTGTAAATAAATGATGCCATACTTATATATTCATTTCAGATCTCAATTATAAAGAATAAATTTCCAATGCATCTATTTTGAAAACAAAAGTTCTAATTTTAAATAAGTACAAGACATTCTAATCATAGCAACTCATTTTGTAAATGCAAAATTTAATGAATTTATGATTACAACGTATGAAATTTTAATGGATGTCTGACAGGGATGGATAGATAAGAACAGACAGGGAGGAAAGAATAGATAGATAAGAACAGACAGGGAGGGAAGAATAGATGGATAAGAACAGACAGGGAGGGAAGAAATAGATAGATAGATAAATAAAAACATAGATAGATAGATAAATAAGAACATAGATAGATAGATAAAAACAGAGATATATAGATAACATACAGGGATCGATCGATTGATAGATAGATAGATAACATACAGGGATAGATAGATTGATACGAACTGATTGGTAGAGATTGATAGATAGCTGTAATAACATGCATAAATATTTACTTTAATTCAGAAAGTCCATACATTCAGTTGGTCCCATTTTCTTTAAGGAAACTATTTCATTTTTTTTTCTGTCGATTTCCTGTTTGCATTTAATAATTTTTCCTGAATATTCCACAATATTCATGTTGCCTTTCCCAAATTTCTTGCGGCTCTTCATTCAAATCGCTAAAAAGCTGCTGTCTTTGGGGTGTTTTTTTTTTTTTTTGTTTTTTTTGGGGGGGTTCGTTTTTGGCAAATGTTGATTCAAATTGAATTTCTTTTTTTTTTTTTAATTATATGTAAATTTAATCTGTAAAGGTCAAAACACAACTTCAGTATAAATTAATAATAAAATATTAAATTATTAGCCACATAAAAGTGTTCTGATTTTGATATAGAATGCGTGGAAAGTTTCCTTTCCTCCGACTGGCTAAATTCAAATAAATATTTATAGCACATCACTTACATAATATAAACTATATATCAACGAAACTGAATGTATGATATACATATATGTACACTAGTATATTTACGTATTTTTACTTACCGTTTCTTCGTTTCACTTCTTATATTATATCTATATATTAGACCAGGATCATATTACTGCATCTTGATAGTTACATGTAAACAAGGTAGCCAGTGAAGGTTCGATAGATGCATGTATAAAGAAATTGAGACCCATAAATAAAGAAAAGCCTTCGAATCTTTAAATTCTGCAACAAATGATGTAAACTTATGACCCAGATTGGCTCAATTCAAGTTCAATTTACTCAAATAAACTTGGCTTATTTAAATAATCTTTTAACAAGTTAAAAAATTGTAATAATGGAAAAAACATATATGATCAATACAAGTTTTTTATAAAAAAAATTTCACAGTTTTTTAAAGAAATATCGTGTGTAAGAATATTATCAGTGTGAGTTGCGAATCCGTGAAAATGGGTTTAATGAAATATATTGTTTTGGAAAAATGAATGTGATTGACCAATATACTTTAATGGCGTTTTTTTAGTTACGATTGTTTTAAATATATCATATCTTTAACAAAACCTACAAAAGTAAAACAACAAATTTCAATTGTATTTTATGACTATGTATATAAACACCTGTCAGTTCTTTATTAGCTGCAACGAGTGTTTGTTTATTTTTTGTACTTGTATCAAAACTACCAGTGTATAAATATAGTTAATTCAAAAGAAATTAAATATGACATTAAATCAACAATGAACGTTCACAATTCACAAATATCTCTTTTTTTTTCAATGAAGCGAGAAGTATTTTATGTGTGCGATTAGGGGTTTTCACTTCAAATGTTATTGGTCTGTGGTTGCTGTGGATGTTTCCTTTTCTAGGGTCTATCTGAATCAGGTTAGTTTTTCCTTTTGTCATCCATTCGGATATGTTTGCTTGTTGTTTCCGACATTTACACAGTTGTCGGACCGATCTATCGTGGATAGATGAGAATTTTAACCAGTAGCCATATATTCCACCATGACCAGGTGTTTTTATTATTATTATTATTATTATTATTATTATTATTATTATTATTATTATTATTATTATTATTATTAGTGATAATATAGATAGGTAAGTTGGTTGGATGGAGTTTACGGGAAGTCAATGCTTGGATTATTTTATCTCGCAGACGTCTTTTTGTTTTATTCATTTTTTTTTTTGGGGGGGGGGCAATTTTTCATTTTTTTTTTAAACTCGATTTTGATCGATTTAACCCACAGATGGGAGCCTAAATAGATTTGGGAGTAATGGCAATGAGGAATTACTCCACACTCCCTAGAGCTACAGATTTATATCTTCACCACTAGTTGCAGTTTAACGTCTTAATCAGGATACTAAGACCATCTAGCACATATATGATGAAAAGGATGGTGATTTTCTCATAAAGTGAATTAATCAGTAGCGGCCTCTCCAAACGCCCGTATAGCCCAAATAAGGGCAAAAGTGTTGTAGGTCATGGTTTGCTCATCCACCAGGATTCTGTCTTTAAGCTTTATGGGTAGCTACCTACGGCTAATAGTTAGCTTCATTTGGAATAGGATCTTACCCCTCTGCAGCGGTATAGTCGGGGGTCTTCTACAGTCCCAGTCGACATGTCTTATGGGTAAGTAGGTGCATCAATAATAGCCTAATGATAAGAATAACTTTTATTTCGACAAAGAAATATTTATTTTCCCACATTACTCCTTTATAAATATACGTAATTCACTGGTAAACGGTACTCACATAAATCGAACAATAATTCTGTTTAAAATTTAGACTCTGGTTTATTGATTCAACTTCGTATATATATATATATACATATATATATATAATCATTATTTCTCTCTCTCTCTCTCTCTCTCTCTCTCTCTCTCTCTCTCTCTCTCTCTCTCTCTCTCTCTCTCTCTCTCTCTCTCTCTCTCATACACACACTTCTTTTTCATTGTCCTTATTTTCATGTTTTTATTCGATACTTTATTTTAATTATTGTAACTTGCTTCACTTTACAAAATTTTCTTGTGTTCCTCCAAATTCTAAAGTTTTTCTGTATCTATTCCGCATTTCTTTTTCTATTATTATTAATCCTTTTTAAACTCCATTTTATTTTATCCTCCTTTTTACACTATTTTCTTTTGCTTTTCTTTTTTTGAAATACATCATTTGATTTTCTTGCTTTGTTTTTTTTGTTTTTTTGTTTGTTTTGCTTTTTCTTTTCTGTTCATATTATTCTCCATTTTATTTTTGCTCATGTTCCCATTTTTCCTTCTTGTTGATATTTCTTCTTTGATTGCTTTTCTTGTTCCGGCTTTTAAGTTTTCTTGTCCAGTTCTTTGCCATTTTCCTCATTTCCATCTTTCATTCTTTTCTTCTCATCATTTAAAACTTTTAAAGTCAGAGATTACCGATCACCTCCTTTTGTCTGGCAGCTGCACCAATACATCAGCGTTCCGTTTCTGCCTCGTGATAAAGTGTCAGGTTACTCCTCTCCGACTTAATCCTGACGGCTAATCCGCTCGCTCTTGTGAGCCGAACCATTTCATCGGATTGGTGCCACTAGAGAAAGAATAAACAAAACCAGAAGCTGCAAAACACCCTAAACCAAAAGACAAAAACGTCTCATCACCAAGAGATTACAAGTGAAAAGCCTTAAGTGGAATTATTGGAACAAGGTGGCTTATCTAAAAACAGCTCTTAAGAGTCGATCCCGCAAACCGTTAAGATGGGAAATGTAAGAAAGTGTTAGAGTGTATGCAAAGAAAATACTTCAAATAAAATGTGAGATAGTGGGTAAGAAGGAGGGGGAGAGGAAATATAGTGTAATTAAAGTAGGTGAAATATCAACTTTAGATAAAGGTGTAAAAATAACGTGAAAGTTTGAAAGTTAAATGTTGATCGTTAATCTGGTAAAGAGAAAAGTCTGTGGAAATAAATAGAAATCGTTGTAATTTTATTAAGACTGGTTTTCATTTTCTTTTAAAATTGAAAATCATTATAAAAATCCTCGCTTAACATCTCAACAAGATTATAAAGTTAGACACATAAGATATTCTGTTGAAAGCTTAATAAGAAAAAAATGAATTTGTTCTTATGTATCTAGTTATATGAGTTGAATCTTTACAACTTAAGGATTGAAATGTAATTGTTTGCGTGTTTGAATAAGAATGAAGAAAATGTTTCTGTATCCTTTAGGGTTATTTTCTCATTTATTCATTTATGATTCTCTATATCTTACGCGTGAAAAGAGCTTTTGGGTTATTTTGTCATATTAATGTTCTTTCAACTTCGCATTGGAATAAAATCTCAAACAATTCAGTTTGAATCAATTTCAATGTCATGAACGTGTAATCGTTATTTATTAATTTACAAAATTCAACTTGGGTATTTCAAATAGTTTTAGATAAGTTTGAGGTTTTTCATTGTCTTTTGTTAAATAAATGATGTCAATATTTTTGTTAATGATTGTGGTAGTTAATCTATTGACTATATTCATGTAAGCTAGGTTTAGCTCAGTTGATAGAGCATCCGTATACGAACTAGAAGGATTGGTGTTAGATACCAGCCCTCTTCAAATCTGTGCATGAATAGCACAACTTGGATCTGTGCAGTAAAGTGGGGAGCTTATGATAGGTTTGGCACTCAAACTCAGACGCAAAACACTGGTCTAGCACTAGTGGAAAGGGGATAAACTCCCTTACTCTGCGGCTGATACCAATAATAGGCCACTCTGCTGACTTAAATTTTTACTTATCGTTAAAATTGTGAATGATAGTCTAGTGATGAATGTAATGAACTCGGTATGGACATCTTGAGCATACTTTATCCTTTTTAGGCATATGCTAATTAATATGAACATATAAATATTTCTTAATGTCTAATGTACATTATGATTCCTAAATGAATATAGGGACAAATCTCAGCTAATAATCACGTGTCAGGCTATGGATTTATTGATTTACGCGAGTTATTCTGAATTAATATGTTCATTATACGTAGGTTCTTTAAGTGGTTATAGATACATGATAATTTATGTCTGAGTGAATTAAAGAGAAGCATCATCCTGATAATTTATTTCAATCCCTTCTATTTATTCGCTTCTTCTTTTGTATATCACCAATTTTAACGGATTTATCGATTCCGAACTTCATTCCGATGTTCTAGCTGAAAATCCTTACTTTTTGGATCAAGGTCTCCAATTCTTATTTTTTTATATTTTTGGCTAAACATCTTAACTGATGTGTACATTAGATGGATGTGGATTTCCTTTAAATTTGTAAATTGATATTCCCAGTTGAAATTTTCTTAAACAAGATTAAGTGATAAAGTTGTTATAATCTAATGTAAACAGATAAAGTGTCAGTGGAAAATGTTTCTTTTGATGCTGATCCTAAGGATGAATAAAAGCAACCACGGTGTTCTTTTAAAAGGAGAGAGGAGGGTTAAGTGCTATCATGACTACTGAGGCATCACCTTCCAAGTGACATGAAAAAGGTTTGTGTTATGGTTCAAGTAAACAACCTTTGATACTTTGTGACCAGGGAACAAAAATTTTGTCATAATTATATATTGCATTTATGAATATAGAAAAACTATTCAGTCACAGAAACTTTATCAAAGGAATAAATACCTTGGATGTTTCTATTGTGAGGTATCCAGGTTTCTGAATAAGGGATGAACTAATAAGATTGGGTCAGAATATGAAAGAGAGATGATGACAATGCATAAAGGCTTTCTCTCGAGATATTATATATGTAGACTTTATCTGAAAAGCAAAGGAAGAAGGTTTTATCGTCATTGGAGATTTTGTCAAATTTACAATTATGGGACTTGGGAATTATACAAGTCAGTGATAAATGGCTATTCAAATGATATTATCAAAATAGGAAATGGAAGGAGAATAGAGAATCAAGAAACTCAAGAACGAACATCCATAATAATAATGTGAATAAAAAACGGCGCTATGTAAACCGAAGAAATTGCAGGATAAAATAACATGAACATTGTTACGAAGAGGAGATCGGAATAGAGAGACTCAATCCTTATTAATAATGGTTTAAACACCATAACGATTTAAAGGCCAAAATAGACAATAAAAAGGGCAATTATCAAATGTCAACTATGTGGAGATAGAAAAGTAAGACTACTAATGAATATACGTATGCTAATGCAGTAGATTTATTCAAGAAGAATAGAAAATGAGGAATGTTTGTGTGAAAAAAAGGGGGGGGTATCTTTTTGGAAATGTTTTATCAGCCTAATTCTTGCTGGCTAATTGTTGTATTTTTGTTCTCCGGTCAAAACCAAAGTATGAAAGATGAGTTACCTGAACCGTAATTTAATCAACATTTCTCACAATGGCCTCAACTTCTGCCTTCAGAAATAGGCTCTTAAAAGAGAAATAGTGATATCTGTGGTAGTGACAGTACTAATTTTCTCTCGCTTTTTTGTTGATACTATTTTTGTATCTGTATATTTTTTTCGTTCACTCACCATGATTTAGTCCGTTTATTTCTATGGTTATATTGAGATGAAACCGCCTTTCTAATTTTAGGTACTAGTGTAGGTATCTGATCCATGTCCCACAGGGAATCTATTTCCTGATTTCGCATCCACTAACAGATTAGTGGATGCGAAATCAGGAAATAGATTCCCTGTGGGACATGGATCAGATACCTACACTAGTACACATTTTGTGTGAATTCATGTATATGTCATTTTTCTAGCCACTCACGTTCGTCCTTTCGGTTTGTATATATATATATATATAATATATATATATATATATATATATATATATATATACTTAGAGTATATCAATTTTGTTCTTATTTTTCTACATTTGAATTATCCTAAAATTCTTGCTGTTGGTCATCACATTCACAGAAACTCCATCTTTTGGTCTATGTGGTGTTTGTCGCTAAGCAACATTATATGAAATTTACTTCATCTAATAACAAATTCGGTTGATTAAACAAGGCAACATTTTGTATCCAGTCGGCATCTAAAACATTAATTAATTTCTTAAATAACATATACGACAGTTTTTAACGTTTTCCAGTCTACAGTCGAGTTCACCAGCAATTTTAGTTTAGCTTTCCCTTAACCTTTATCAGTAATTGTGGAAGCGAATCTTTCCTCAATTTCTGTGATATGGTCATTATAACAGCAATTGCTTTAGAGTTGTCGTATAACCGGATTTTTTTAAATATATATGGTGTCTATACAAGAAATAAACAGTTTGAAAAATGTATTTAGAATATATTTAAAATCTTAACTCTCACTATACACAGTTTCATCTTTTGGATAAATACTTCAGAACAATAATAACTATAGTTGTATAAATATTTTCAAGTGCTCTTTGTGCATAACTGTGTCTGTAACTAACATGAACACGCTTGAATGGTTTTTTCAAGATTCTTACTTTCACACAAACATCCCATTGTTTCAAACCTCTTTTGCAAATCACAAATAGATTGTCTAGTCAGCGGTAAATATGTTCTTAAATACAGATCAGCAACGGAATTCGTTAAAATCCAAGCTCATAAAATATCTTCTCAACAGCTATAGTTTTTGGTGCATTAATTGCCAGTCAAACACCTTCAGAAAGATTTAATGATAAATTTAAAGCGTATCTGTGTATTGTCAAATCCCTTCATGGACTTTGTACCATGTTTTAAAAATTCCACTATCTTAAGGATTATATTTAAATTTAACGATATAATCATTTCCGGTGTGTATGATGTGCTGATACATTTCTCGAATTTCATTAAACATTAATTCTAAAATGTCTGGTTGATTCCGTTGTGAGTTCTTCCATTTTAAGCATTACCATTGTCAAGTCTTTTGAGAATCTTCATTGTCTTATCTATGTTGTATTTGTGATCCTTAATGATACAGACATCCGGCTTGCTTTTATCATAAGAAAGTTGACAGTAGTTGGATGATTGTTGTAGCTCTTGTAACAGTCTCAAAGAGACTAAAAAGACATTGGCTGAACTAGAATTCTACGAATAAGGAGACTAAACTGATGTTTACTGAGAATATTTGCATACGAAGGAGAATATAGGAGGATTTAGGTGACTTTCTCTCACTTAATCCCCATCATTTGACATTGTTTCTCACCGTTATTAACTATACCGGTGAGAAAACTCTATTATTATTATATAACTAAAAATTATAGTTTTATCTACACAAATGATATATTTTAAGTAGTACGATTATTAGGGGAAATACTATAGGAGTTCTATCGTAATATTTCAGTCTTGATAGATGATTGATATGTGACATTAACTTTCAGCATGAATGCTTAGAGTATAGAAACGGCCGTGGATAGACATGACTAGATGTGAATATAGATCTTTAAAGCCATGTTTACCGAGAGAGCTAAAATGCATATGACGATTTCGTGTGTCCAAGATATAGACTTTTATGATGTGTATCATTACCGGTTTCATCATTCATTGTGACTGAGGTCAATGAAAAGTGCTTGGTCAGAAAGGGTGTATCGTTTTCATCATTTTAAAGCGATGACAGTTCCCCAACCAGCGTCAATTATCTAATTCAATTCATCACTTTAATTTTTCTTAGTTTCTATAAGTCTCCTGGATGGTTTAAAAATTATACTTTTTTCATCAAAAAAGGGTTGTTAACAAATCCTAAATGAGTGACATTGTAGACAAGGGTTAAAAAAAGAGCTGATAAAAAAGACGTACGGCAAGTTGGAGATTTGATACAAGTTGATAAAAAGATGATAACGAAAAGGAAAACTGAAAAAAAGAGAATAAAATGCTTCACGTGACTTGTGGATGATTAATTTGATTTGACGAACAATATGTTGACCAGCCTTTCAGATTTGCAAACAGGGAGAATCTCAGTTTGTTTTCCTTTTTCTTTTTCGGTGACTTAATTTTAAATGTAGGTGTGTAAAGATAACAAAGGTTGTGTTATTCCATTATATATGACAATGTACAAAAAGCAATTTCTTTCCTCTAAAATATCATTTAATACTTATTCTAGACGAAGGTGTTATTCCAACTAAACAATTCTTCATCTTGAAAATTGTGCCATTCAGTTCAGCATGAATTTTAAATTAAAATGAATATTTTGAAATATCGGATTTATTGTGCATATTCCTAAATTATTTAGAGAGTTTTTAAAAATTACTTTTTAGATTTTTCAATTTTTCAATTTCAGACGACAAATAAGATTTTAGGAGACAAAAATTATCTGAAGATCCTATGAAGAAAAGATTTAACTGAATTGTCCAAAATATATATTTTAAGAATAATACCCTAAATAATTAAGTCATATTGTCATTAAATTTATAAAATGGACAAAAGTAAAATATGTAATAATAATTATTGTATTGATAATAAGGATAAATTAATAAACAATAATTATGTATTCCTTTCTTTATCCTTTAAAAATCTGTTTACATTTTTCGGCATGAACATTGAACAACATATTTACTGCTGTATTCAATAATATTCTGTCGTCTTTCAGATAACTTTCTAATATCCCCCCTCAACTTATTACAATTTGACATTGTCAGCTACGAACTGTCTTATGGAATTTTTGTGTTCCCATGTAATATAGAATATTTTCCTTTAATGGATTATCTAAAAATTGGAAAAAATGGTAATCGAAAAATGCATATCTGGTGATTTGTTTTCTGGTTACGATCTAGACCTATCATAAAAGAATTAGTGTATCCATTTTGTTGATTCTAAACGTTTTTCTTAGTTGATTGTAAATGGTTTACTTGGGAGTAGTGTTTGTTCTAATCAATCCTTTGGCTCTTCTGAAATAGCATATAAAGTTGCTTTCCAAATTTACGGTATATATTCTTTGAATTAGTGTAATGATTACTTTTGCTCGTCAAATTCTATTTGAAAAACCAAACAAAAAAAATACAAGCTTTTCGTTAAAATATTTGATATAAATGATTTTGAGTATGAATATTTTGAGCATTATAGGTTATCAACCGAAACGTTGAATACGCTCACGTAATATTTTGATTTGATCAAACACAGCTGTGGGGTACCCTAGAAACCTCCAGCACCAACCTTTACTTTTAACAACTTCGATCATTTAAAGTACCCTTAAATAAAATGTATGAATAATTATTACATAATACTATTACCCATATTACATAACTACGAAACTAGAATTGTTTATAAAATATTCAATATATAATGCGACGTTCTCATACATTCCTAAATTACATATCTGGTTTAACATTTCATCAATGTGCTTCTATTCTTAATGGAATAAACACACACACACACACACACACATATATATATATATATATATATATATATATATATATATATATATATATATGAGAGAGAGAGAGAGGTTTACCTATATATTTCTGTGTGAGTTGGGAGAAAGAAAGAAAGCAAAGACTATAATCTGCTAGCTATTTTTAGTATCCAAACTTGGAGCATTCAACTATCTACACAAACATGCCGAAAAATACTCCTCGTAGCCAATTATAAATTTTCAACCCACCTTTCTTCATTCTCAATTCATCTTGTAGTAATTTTTCAGATAAAAGTTATGGGTCTTTCTTTTCTTTTTTTTTGCCTCGTCTAATCAGCTTAAGTGAACATTATATTCTCATGCCCACGCAGATTATGTTTTTATGAAATCTTTCTCATAACCGTTATTACTTGCTTGGATCTTTGCAAAAATCCCAGTTGAAAAAATTTCTTTTTTTAACTTTTTGTCTTTCTTCATCTTTCTAACGAGCTTTTATTCCCTTACAGATTCAACTCTTTAATTTACCGACAACATGGCTTATATCTTTATATTTTCTATCTCCACATTTTTTATGTTTGATGTTTTATTTTATTTTATTTTATTTTTTTACATGATAAGTTAATTTATTGTATCGCATCAAAAGTTTCTAAGCAGTTTTAATCGCAAATAACCGCATTAAAATTTGCGAGAAAACTGAATGTTCCTAAAAAGATTTTTCAAAATAACCGTTTTTGACAGGCTGACTAAATAAATGAAATTAGATTTGAAAACTTTTTAAATAAAGAAAATCAAAAACACAAAGCTCACTAGATGAAAGGAAAGAAGACTGAAATTTTCTAGAATTTTAAAAACTAATTTCTTTTCAGTTTATGGAAAAGGCACTAGAACAGTAGACATCATTAAGTCTACGATGGTTGCCGGATTTTCTTGTCTTCACTTCTACAAAACATCACGATTAAACATACCAACTTTTTTTTACTGGTTCTGCCTTACTCTTTCTATCTCCGGCAGCTTTTGTTCATTATTATTATCATTATTATTATTAGATCCTTTTTCATATTGTGTTTTAAAGGTTTAGTCACCGGAAACAAATTCAGTTCCAAAATCCTGACTTGAACTGTGTGAAGTTTGATTCTGCTTTGGATTTATATATAAGATTTAGTTTTTTTAATGATTTCACATGTATTATATACAATTTGTAGTAATATTTTGAATTGATTCATGTCGTGTCTATTTATATTGATAGATATTTTCTTCAAATATAGACTTCATCAGGTAGTACTGTTTCCTGTAGATTGATTAATGAAATTGAACATGGCAATTATTAGAATTTTTTTACAAATCAAACTATGAGCAGGAATTATGGTGGGTTTCCTATTCCATATAAATATATATATCAACCCCTCCTCACGTGGTCAATTTCTTAAGCGGATTTTAGCAGGTTTGAATTCAGACTTTTCCTTCTCATAGACTGTTTGCCGAACCAAGGTTAGTGTCCAGTCTGGCATACTATTCAACCATATCTGGAGGAAGAATATTTGTATTCATACCTTTCCCAAGGGGATTACCGCTATGTGAAATGCAAACAGTCTCCTCCATGACTTGAACCCGTGTCACCGTGTTCACAGTCTACTACGTTAACCATTACACCACGTGCCTCCTGTCCGTATTTGTTGTATTTCAATTTTGAGCATTTCATATTTCAATGTTTTCTCCTGTTTTCATGACAGCATTGTTGTCAGACAGACAATACATGTCACAGGTGTAGTAGGATTTGTCTTCCTTGTCTTCAAGAATAATATCTGGTTGATTTACGCGAATCTGTGTTGATATTGTAATCCCATAGTATTGTGGCGTTTTTGGTTGACACATGGCAGAAGCGGTTGGGAAGCTTAAAGTTTGGCTGATGGAATGGAATAGAATTACAGTTATGTCACTCTCAGTGAGTACAGGAGATCCGGGGGGCACAGAAAGCAGTGGATAGTTGTGACCTTAAACGGGGAAAAGAAAGATCGGTAGCACACATGCATCTATGGTATGGTATTCTGATGAGTCGATTTGTGAATTCAGATCACGTGATAGATACTAAAAAGAGAGAAAAGACCCCGAGATTAAGAGATCAGCGAGAGAAATATATCTACACAGTATAAACAGGGAGGCTCAGATAAACGAATTCTAGACTGGTTAGTATTAACCAAGTTTTTCCCCCTTAAAATAAAAAGGCATAAACCCCCATATATTCCAAAACCGATTTTAAGACAAAATAATCTAGGGTAATAATCATTAATAGACGTTTCTGTCCTAAATTATCATCACGGTCTATAACCCGACAACATTCAGGGTTCTGAAATCAAGCTTGTTCACCCGACTTTCCAGCGGATAAACGTTTCTCCTATATGTTTTAAATTTTTGTTCAATGATTTGTGATATTGGCCATTCAATAGTTTATTTTCCGATGTGCTTTTAATATTTTTGGAATTGTTTTTAATTGTTAACTTTCATAGAATTTTTAGATGAAGTTTATATTTGTATTTAGAAACATTAAAAATACTCAGTCTAATGACAGTATTTGGGGTGTTTCTTGTCCCGCTGAAGTACGATTTTGGTAAACTTTTTCCATTGTTTTAACTCTTTGGCAATGTTCAAGTATTTATCGAGTGTTTCGTTTTATTATTTAATCTGCGATCTACTGAGTCTTCTTCCTCCATTTTAACATATCGTCAATCGGGTGTAAAGTCAAGTGTATCGTCATCAGTTGTTTTTTCAGTGGTTCATGTTTCTGAGTTCATTTCTTGTTCATTTTAAGAAAGATCTGGAATATCTAACAAAGAGAGATTGTCAAGATATATTCCTTTGATTAGATTTATACTGCAGACTTTTGTTTCCAGTATTGTCCTTATTCTTCTGTGTTACTCTTTAGTTAGCTTTTGTTTCGTCTTTCTTTGATGGTATCTCCATTTAAGATTCCCTGGTATTTTTAGCTTTCTTTTCCTTCGAGCATTCTGATGCTTTCAACACAGGAAAAGAATTATACATACACATGCACTTCTGTTGTTTCTTTCTTTCCTTTATTTATTATAATGTATTGTGCATTTCTCAATACCAAATCCTATTCCCATGTATTGGCTGAAGATTACAATCGTTTGCATTAGGGTTTCCTTTTTATTTTTGGCAAAATACATGAAATGGCTTATCTTTCCTTGCAATGTTAGAAATCTGTAACCTCCTTTGCATTTTCTTAGGATATAATTTAGCCATATCATCGCTATAACGAACAGAATTGGAGATGCTGAGTCCCATGAAAGATGCCATTTTGTATTTTAACTTCTACTAAGCGTTGTCATCCGGCTGTTAGTTTTACTCCCCAATTTCCCATTGCTAAGTTAACCACTTACATGTATGTATATTATATATTATATATATATATATATATATATATATATATATATATATATACTTTTTTTGGTTTACTTACCACACCATCAGCTCAAGTGTCAGTTCCTCTTCTAAATACTACAGCAATCTTTTCGGCATTCTCGATGATTTTAATAATGTTATTGTCTCGATAGTCTTTTTTAGATATCCAGTTCTTCTAACTTTTCAGATATCTTCCAGAATGTTTAAACCACCTAAATAAGGATTGACATAATTGGTTATTCCGGTTTCATGATAGTATCACTTATCTTTCGAGATCCACATATTTTCCAGATTATCGCATTCTTTCAGTTTTACTCTGTGGTCCACTGGAACTGCGACATCTACTATCTGAAAAATCCTTTTCTTATGCATAATAACCAGATTTGATGGCCTTACTTTTAAATTCTAGATAACTTCATATCTTTCAATCTCCAATACACATTTCTATGTAAATAGTATTGGTTTATATTATCAATTCCCAGTCGATCACTTATTTTTGCCCAGTAATCCTTATTATTGATACAATTTTCTCTATTTATTTATTCTATGCTTACCATTCTCATCTTTATAATCATATAATCGACATTTACTATTTAACATCATTATGTCAATTTTGACTTATTTGTATTTGTTACTGATGAAATCGGTTTGGATCCCAATTAGGATTCAGTTTCTCTTTTAAATGTTTTCTTCCTCTGAATGTACATTTATCATCAGCAATTTCTTTTGTCTCTTGAAATATCTCTGGAATTGTTATTATCACCCCTTATCCCCTATTTTGACTGTTCATTTTATTTTCTAATCCCCCATCTGTCCCCTTGCCGATACTCGTGTTTTCATTTACTAGATTGTGTGTCATTCAAAACTTCTTTGAGAGCAAAATCTTTAATACATAATCGGTAAACATTATATATTGTCAATAATTTATTTTCCTTTTAGAAAAATCTTCTTTTTTTTTTTTAATGGTCGTTGAATATTTAACAGTACATATTTTCCCAGATGTTTATTCATTTGATTTTCTATTGTAGAGCTTAACATCCGATATCTTCTTTGTTTTTTTTTTTTTTTTTTTTTTTTTTTTTTTTTTGCTGAACATTTCGTCCCTTAATTAAATCCATTTTCAATTATTGTTAGATATTAGCAAAATGTCTTTGTTTAGTATACAGAGAGTTTTCTGAATGGTTTAGTTCCTTCTATTGCTTCTTTTTATTTATTTATTTATTTATTGTTCTTCACCAATATTAATACATTTCTCGTTTTCGAACTTTATTACAATCATGACTATATATCGAAATCTACAATTCTTTTTTTTAACATCGTGACTCGTATATAACTTAGGTGAATAAGTATTTTCTCTGAATCCGTAAATTGATTTCCTGTATTCCTATTCACCAAGATGATATTAAGTGATATAATTGTTTAAAAGGAAAATAATGGAAATAGATAAAGTGTTCTAGGAAAATGCCTCTTCTAATATTGACCCCAACTAGAGATTGCAGCACAAGTATATAGATCTTAGAACTATCTGATGTATAAATTTACATGGTGTATGAAATACTGCTTTTTCTTAAAAACAATCTTATCGATGTACAACCTTTTTAAAAGACAGTGTCCAGTATGCATTTGTACACGAACTTTGACAAGCGAACGTAACACAAGAAAAGAACTAGATACACACTTTGTGTGTGTGTGTGTGTGTATATATATATATGTGTGTGTGTGTGTGTGCGTAATATAATGCATCTGCTGATATAGTTGATATTTCGGTAAGCAAGAAATTTCGTTGTTAGAGCAAGTTTAACAGCTGATCACGTGACGACACATATGCACAAAAATGCATTACCGAATGTAGATTTTACTACAGAGTTTTTAAAAAAAACCATCAAAAAGAAAGACACGAAAGTGAATAAATCGGTTGAAAGATTTGTGTAATCTCAAAGGAAAATTAATTAATTAGAATGTGAAATGAACCTGAATCCGGAATATATCTTCGACTCTGTTACATAAATAACTTTTGATTAATTGAGAAGAACTATTTCTTTTTCCTTTTGCTTGGGTAGAACGATTTACTTTGGCACCAAAATGAGTGACGAAAGTTGATAGTTGTAAACTCTAATCCTTCATTTACAGACAATTTATACTAGAACAAAAAAGAAGGAATTGTTGATTTTGTTTGCTACAAGTTTTCTTCTACTTGAAAGAAAGTTCAATACTTTATACTAAATGTTTATTTTTTTCTTTTTATTTCAGGTAAGTTTATTTACATCTCTGAATAACACTGCGAACATCATTTGACTAAATTTTGACATTTGGTAAGTAGAACATTATTGTAAGCCACCATATATACCAATCTGTGTATGAGAAAACGAATCCGTAAATATTTAGGAAGTAACACAAGATTTTTATCAGATGAACTAAGAATAATTGAATAATATTGTAAACAGTTTTTTTATTCTATATCTTTATCGTTGTTTTGTTTTATACAAAGTTATTATAGTGTTGAATTCTTGATAAAATTTACTGTAGTTTTTATCACAATTGAATAGGTAGAATTGAGAATTCTTGAGTTTTAAAAATGTTCTCTCATACTGGACTCTACTGTGTATTATTTTGGTATGATATATCGAAGCGGAGATAAGTTTGCTTGCTTTGTATCAAAAACAGGTTAAAATTTCTAAGTATAAAAAAGCGATAAAAACAATTTTATCTAAGACTTTTAAACTTCTATTTATCATTTTATTAAACGTGTCTGTAATGTAAACAATTAATGAAGGCTTTTGATATAAATAAATAAAGTAGGCGGAGTGGCCTATTGTCGGTATCAACCGGAAAGCGAGGGAGTCTATCTCACTTTCATTAGCGCTAGACTAGTGAGTTTTTCTCGCCTGATACTGGGGGATACATCTTCCATCATCTCACCACTTTATCGCACAGATTCAAACTATGGTACTCCTGTGTTGACAGGGACCGGTATTGAACCCGAGATAGCTGCTCTACCGAATGAACTGAACTGTTCCCTTTTTAAAAGATAATAAAATTAGAAGAATTGAAATCGGGGTAATTTACCACCACGTTAAAAAATTTAGATCATGTCCTAAATTGAAAGAACTTTTAAAAGTGTCCAGAATTGAAAAGTTTAAACGAAAAAATGAAATATGATTTATTTTTACAGTAGTGTGTATCTAGTTCTTTTCTAGTGTTACGTTCTCAAGGAATGTGAAAAAAAAATATAGACGTTAAAACCTTTTATAAAGATATATTTTCAAAAATTGAATTTTCATATAACTGCAATACTGAAAATAATCATTAATGGATTTTTAGCTAACGAGAAAGCATGAATTTAGCAAGTATAGATACGTATTAAATGATAACCATATCCATTTATTTATCCTTAGGCATTTGCATCTTCATTGTGCGAATGTTAAAACTACTCTTAACTGATTAAAACCCTTTCGAATAATTATAGCATAATGATGAATATTTGTAATTCTATGTCTATGGGGAAGCACTATATTTAGTTGTCATCACCTATTATTAGAATGCCTGTTAAACATATACTTACATTCACTTCTTCATATGCACTCCTTAATATTCGATTTGTTGTGTTGTATTCAATATAAAATGATTCTCATTTAAGTAAATTTTAGATGGAAAATAGACGAAAATAACTACTATTTATTTCAACAATAACACCGAGAAACGAATAAAGAATTGATATCTACCAATAAAGAATAGTGATACTTTTTTTCAGATGTCGAGGCTTTTTTTATCTTAAGAAAAAATACTTTTTTTCCTTCATTTTCTTTGATCTTACAGTCTTTCAATGATTTTTTTTTTTTAATTTTTTCTTTTTTTTATTACACAGAAATATTTTCGTCTCATGTCGGTTTCTTGTTTTTAAAAGTAAATATAATTTTAAACCGTACTTAATTTTTTTTCTTCGTTAACATTTCAGTGAAGTAGTTTGGTAATAAATAACACCTAATCGTATCCGTTTTGATAAATTTTACGCTAGAATATTTGTCACTGTATATCATATCATATATATATTATAGCTGAAGTTGAATAGGTTATTTTATCCGAATCTGATTTTGTTGAAGATGATTTGTTCAATTAGCAATTTTATGTCTGGCTTCAAATCGTCAGTTTGATTTTAAATGCACATTTTGAAAACGAACTTGATTTAATCTGAAGAAAAACGGCTCACAAGTATAAGGACTTCACAACATAAAGATTTGCAAATATAAAGTAGCTATTTTGACAAATATCTGTAGATGGATAGCTCTCAGTGTTCGTATTCTCTCTCTCTCTCTCTCTCTCTCTCCTCTCTCTCTCTCTCTCTCTCTCTCTCTCTCTTCTCTCTCTCTCTCTCTCATTTATATATAATATATATTATATATATATAATATATATAATATATATATATATATATAGTTATAATAATTATTGAAAGTAAGTAAGAAAGATTCATCTATGTACGTATTCTTTTTTCTATCTGTTACCGTCTTTTCCTCTCTATCGAAACGCGAAATTCTGCGTGTATTTTTGACATCTCCAAAGCAGGTGCACGTAGCAATTTGAAAAATCGTCCACTTAATCAACTTTTTTCTGGCAAATCTGGTGATGTGCATTATAATTTGAATATTTGTCGGTTTATAATCGTAGAGAAGGGGAAACGTCAAGGAGAGAAGACAGAATAAGAGAAGAGGTGAAAGAAGAAATGAAAATGAATGACAATAAAAAAGAGTAAGATAGAGAAGAGAAGACAGAATTATAGAGGAAGAAAGAAGAGAAAGTAGAATAGAGCGAATTAGAAGAAAAGAAAGCACATTAAAGGTAATGTAGGTCAAAGGCGTTGTTCGTTTTTGTACTCGAATTATGGAAGATTAAAAATTGGTCCATTAGAATTAATGTTGGTCATAGGGAAAATTAAAAGGTTACGGTGATTTTGTTCCATTTTATCTCTCTATCGATTTTTACACACACACACACACACATACATACATACATATATATATATATATATATATATATATATATATATATATATATATATATATATATAAGTTAGGAGGTTGATTTAGAAGGCCATCACAATGCAGTTTAGAATAAATAAAAATAATAATACGGTAACAATGGTGGTGTGTGTTGACCTGTATTTTTTTTATTATTTCTTGAATTTTCGAGGTAATACCTCTTTATCAAAAGAATTGAACTGAAGCAGTACAGCTATGGCATTTCTTCCTAAATGAATTTTTTTTTTTTTTGAAAATGACGTCATTTTCAAAAAAAAAAAAAAATTCATTTAGGAAGAAATGCCATAGCTGTACTGCTTCAGTTCAATTCTTTTGATAAAGAGGTATTACCTCGAAAATTCAAGAAATAATTAAAAAAATACAGGTCAACACACACCACCATTGTTACCGTATTATTATTTTTTATTTATTCCAAACTGCATTGTGATGGCCTTCTATTCAACCTCCTAACCAATACATACACAATGCTTCAAGCAAATTATGAAACTCTCTTATATATATATAAGTTAATGTAACGTGGACATGAGGTCGACAGCGCCCGGTTACTGACAGTTTCTTACCAAGTTGTCTGAAGATCGCATAGGCGTTGACTCCATGTCCAAGTTAACATAACTTATATATGAATTCTCTATCAATTATATCGAGCACTGTTTACTTCTAAATATATCGCCCATGTTATCTATAATATATATATATAAGAATCTCTCTCTCTCTCTCTCTCTCTCTATATATATATATATATATATATATATAATATATATATATATAATATATATGGTATTCGACATTTGACAGTTTTATAAAGAAAAAGAAAAGGCGCTTGGTAACTAGAAAATTTAATGGATTGTAAAGAAATTCAACAGGCACGGAAATTACACTACTGTCGACAAGTTTCACTCAAGACCTGGAGCAAGCTGATTTTACAGTTTCCCTGTGAAGCGTCTCAAAAACTACCTTAATTCTGTTGATTAACTGGGATTTTGTAGTACTGTCACGGCGATTGATGTCTTTCTCAACAGCGCCACATACATAATAATCCATGGGGTTAATATCTGGGGAGTTTGGAGGCCAAACCTTAGGACTGGTGTAGCCGTAAAAATTCGTCGACAACCATTTTCTTACTTTTCCCAGAGGTGTGACAGGGGGCCGAATCCTGATGCCATACATTTGGCCTACCCTTGGCTACCATTGTTTAGCAACAGCAAGTAAGCATCTGATTTCAACCTAATACCCTTTCTGCAGATTTGCGAGGAATTCTGCTGCACGAACGCAATCAGATCGTCTGTTATGTTGCTTTCTTCTAGCCACAGCCTCGTAGTCTCCATTGCAATTCTCAAGTTCATGCCTGATTGTTTTACAGTGTTCAGGGAGCATTGGGCAGTAACCATAATATCCTTATTTTGATGGCCGGCGCAGATCATCATGATACAAGTTATTTTCTTCCATGATTCAGGTGGGTTCCAGTCATCCATTCTCTCTGTCATCACGTATATGATAGTGTGCGTCAATAATATTTCGTGTTGGATATAAATCATTTAATCATTTCTTATAATAATTATTATTATTTGTTTATTTACTTATTTATATCTAATTCAATTCATTTTTTTCTTTTTTGTTATATTCTTTCATATTTATCTTGTCCATAAGTGTGTATGTGTATGTATGTGTGTGTGTGTGCTAGATAAAAAGGTAAATAGTCCAACATGAAATATTATACATCACCATGGCCACCAAACACAAACACCCTCTTTCATACGCACAGTTATTCATACGCGCGCGCGTGGATACAGTCATAACGTCACAGTCTACACGTATTTTCATGCACACGCGCATGACAACATACGCACACGTACAAACAAAAAACGAATTCACGTAAACATACAACACGAGAATACAGTTATAAAAAAAAATACCATCGGTAACATTTTCAAAGAAAAAAAAAATTCATTTAACTAGAAATGCCATAACAAGACGACAACGACTTCAGTTCCAGTGTTCTTCTGAAAAAGAGATTTGTCTCGAAATATCAAGAATAAATTACAGGTTAACAAACAACACCATAGTTACCTTATTATCTTTTCTTTACACCTGCATTGTGATAGCCTTCAAAATCAACCTCCAAACCAATAGTGTGTGTGTGTGGATATGTACGCACACCCTTATATATAGCTTGTTTTAATCATGTTAAAACTTATAGATATAGACGTTTATATTTCTTTATCCTAATATTCTTCGTGTTTATAAGTAAATATTTCTAATATTTATCTTTTAGGTGCACATGATAAGGAAGTATCTAAATATATAACTGTCCTTACTGTTAGGTAATACTTGCATGTCGTCATGTCAACTAAGTATAACGGATTATAGTACGAGGTGATTTCCATATTTATAATATGGAAACTTAAGCTGCAAGACTTAAGTTTCTATAAAAGATTACTGCGAAGGCACTGTCATCGGTATCTGATGTAGGAATGACATTGACATAAACCTTTTAGATTCGTTTTGGCCCACTGATCTGCACATACGAAATAAATAATTCTAGATACCGACTATATGTATGTGTATAGACATAACATTTAATGTATATACACGTATTTCCTTTCTTGCTTTTATCGACAGATTATACTTATATACATTGGTACATATATATGCACTCTCTCATTCTAGAGATAGGCAGATATGTACATTTAATAATAAATAATTTTTGAAAAGTACAAATTATTGATATGAATAGTATGTTTAAAGATTGAATCTTTTAATTTACATTCATGAATATTTTAATGTGCATACTAAAAATAAGTATATGCATCTATGCACGCATTTACCAAAAATAACCCCAATGTTGGTATTTTGACTGTAGAGAGATGCAGTTTGTGTATTTTCTTTAATTCTTTCTTACTACTATAGTTGCACATATATATGTGCGTGTGGGCGGTGTTCTTTTAAATGTGCGTAGTACAACAAAGCAAATAAGATAATGTATGTGCATAAAAATCTGCTTAGAAATCACAGATAAAAGCAACCAAAAAATACAAATAAGCTATTACATAATTTAGTTAAGAATCCATCATTTTTAATCTATTTATCGTTATATATGTATATCCATGCTTATAACTACACACACTGTGTGTGTGTGTGTGTGTGTGTGTGTGTGTGTGTGTGTGTCTGTGTGTATACATGCATGTGTGCGTATAATTGATACTTTGTCAGAGGTACAATGTTTATATATGTATTTTGGCTTAAGCCCGTATGAAAAATGTAACTTCCATTCATTTCGATTGTGTAAAAATAAATCAGTGATTAATGAATAGTTTTCTGAATTACAAATATAAGAATTTAAAAATCATACCAGAACAAATTTGCGTCATATTAAATACTTATTTGTTTATTCTACTGAAATGCTTAGATTAAAATACTGTTCCCATTCAGCTAATCTACATATATGAAGGTCATTTATCAAATTATTGAAGATTATGTTTCCGTATATGATTCCTTCTTAACGTAAATATGAATTCGCCAGAGATGATGCCAAGGTGGCAGAGCTTATCTTTAAAGATTAAAAGAATTTCGATTGAATTTCTTATTTGTTATCAAAAACTCTACGATAATTGTGTCTTATGAGAAATAGCCAAATTTGAAAGTGTATGTCAAACTGTTTACCTGCAATTTACCCACAAACATACATATCCCCATGTAAATATTCACATACATATCCCCATGTAAATATTCACAATAAAATATCTGTTTCCGCGTTATTATGTGATTAGGTGTGGAAAATGTTTTCAACATTTTTTTTTATTTAAATATCCTTTATTTTGGATTTCATACCTTTCCTCCAAAAAAAACAAATATTTGGAATAATTATTTTTACTTCAGAGTTAACTGGTGGGTTTTCACCAGATTTTGTGTGACAGAAAGTCTCCTCAGATCCCCAGGACTTTTCTGAGTATTTTATCCTAACAATACTGTAGTCTGGAATGTCTCGATTCTCTGAGTTCCAGTCTTTTTTCCAGCTATTTGGGAACCGTTCCAAGGGCACCACTACAATTGATTTTGGTGGTTTGGGTTTTTTTTTCAGTTCTCTGGCAAGGTCCCAGTATTTGTTTATCTTTTCAATTTCTTTCATTTTCACTGTCGTCCACCGGAACAGCAAAAGCCACTAGATGAAAAAAAAAATTTTTCTTAATCAGTACTGTGTTTGATTGTAGTAGATCTGGGGTGTAGATGTTTTCGATTCTTCCCCTGATCTTCAATTCTTTCAGTCACTTTTCCAGTTTCAGTGGGATGTTTCAAAATCTCAATAATGTTCCCAAGATTTTTCAGCATTCTGTCAAGAACCAAGTTCTTATCCAGTTTATCACTTTTGATTTTTGCGCTGAGGTCCGCTTGAATTGCCAAACTAACTAGATGACAAATCCTCTCTTATAGTTAAATAAAACATAGTCAGGTTTTATGACTTGGCTTGTTGATCCATTAGAATCTCGGAGAATTTTATGCGTTTCATATTCTTGGAGGAATTATGGTTTGTGTGTATACTATTTGATAGTCTGGTTAAATTCTCTTGCAAAGTTCCTTGCAGATCATCTTTCCCACCCAGTCATGCATATGCTCGTATTCCTTTTCAGTTACTTTTCTTCTTTCGCTTATGTGATCAACTGTTTCATCTCATCTTTATCAACACATAGACTACAATTGCTTTTCTATTGATGTTGAATTACATCTTATTTAGAAATTTATATTATAATTTATTGCAAATAAATATTTAACTTATATTTCTAAACACTCTATGATCACATTTAATAGTTATATTCCCTAAGGAATTATAAAGATCAGCATGACCCTACTCAATTATTATCGAGTTGTAAATTGTATTGGAAATCCGTGGAAATAGCGTTCTTATCTATAATGTATTTAAAAATGCGTTTACAAAAATATCTTTACAATGTGCCATTTTTGTGGTTATGTTAACACACATGAACATTTTATTGATATAATTAAAGTTATAATTAGTTATAGTAGTAGAATTGATTATAGTAAGAATATGTATTTATACAATCCATTCAACACGGACAGGATGCGACACATGGTCAATATTAAGCGATGTGCAGCTAGTTTAAATTCAGTTTTCTTTCTCCTAGACCAATTTGCTAAGGCTAAAGAGCTTAATCTGTCATACTATTTATTCACAGCTGTGGGTGGAAAGAGGAAGTGAATTCATTGGTTTTCCCAAGTAAACCACACACCATCTCGTTCTTGGTTTCTACTTGGCTCGCTGAGTCTTTTTCTTGCAACAACAACCATAACACCATAGTTGTAGTAGATAAAGAATTCCATACAACTCATGTAGACATTCATTTCATTTAGGTATTGAAATCGTTTCGTATGTGGTCTCATTACGAAAAGTAATATGAACGCCAACAGTAAAGCTTGTAGTGGTGCCTTTAAAAATCAAATATTTGTTAGATCATTCTTTATAGATAATTTCCAATATTTTTGTCAAAACATTCAACCTCAAAATATTCTTTGACACTAAATGTTTGCGATGCGTCATATGCTGAAGCCACCATTGACATGGTGTCGTACTGTAGCAAAGTTGTATATCCTTATTTGCCGAGCAGAAACAACCTTCCGGAAATTTACCGAACATGTCTGAACCCCGTTCTGACAGATGGTGAGTTTAAGCCAGTGTCGCTTCTCACTTCTTATGAAACATGTTCCAGGAAATCCGTTGTTATGACGTCACTAAGAAAAATTGTGACCGACTGAGAATAAAGTATAACTGACGAGAGACACACAGCACAAATCGTATCAACTGGATTGGGTTGCTGACAACAATCCTGACAGTTTGATGCTGCTACAGTTTACATGAAAGAATCTCATCTTTTTCGTAACATCGATAACAAGAATTAAAAACATTAGTTTCTCTCATGGTGAAGACATTGGGGGAAATAATTTGAATGTTTTTAGGTATACAAGAGATAAAGTGCGAGTTTTCTATGTCAATTACGTTATTTAACATCAATTAAAAATTGAGTTTAATCCGCCTACTATTCTTTTTATTCTTGTTACTGGCAACATATAATGATTAGAATAAAAAATAGAAAATCACAATGCAGACTTCTTTCAATTTATGTGTGATATGATTCACATTACATTTACAGATGAGCAATCTAATCAAAATAAATTTTTATCTTGAGATTTTACAATGAGTTATTAAACCTAAAAATGCATGAAACCTCTGAATTACACTAATTAAATTGGTTGTCTATTGAACCTGATCCAAGATTAAGGTGTTTGAAAAACCTACATTTTATCCCTTTTCCATGTTGTCATCGATAGAGATGAATTCTGATTTTTTAATTTAATACATGAAAGCAAAAGAAACAGAAATAATACAATTTAAAGTATCGATGTTCACACGAAAAAGCACATACAATAATAAATGTTGATTATTGTCTTGATTCAATAATTAGCCTAATTACAATGCATTCACTTTCTATATATGATTACCTGTTGGAAAATCTTTCTCAGAAAATATGCTGAAAAATTTCTCTAAATTTAGCCCAGTTGTATAGCACAATGCCAAAAAATGAATCGAGTGAAAAGCTGGCCATCTACTATCCACTCGAATACAAGCTAGCCAACTTTATGACACAAAAACTGATATTATTTTCTTTGCACAAAAAACTAGTTCATCAATTCTAATTGCATCATTCACCATAAAAAGGCTATATTCCAAGTCTGCATATTATTAGATACATGAACACATGATGATTGATTTATGGATTTTAAGGGTTATTTTATGTCTATAAATCGCTATCGTTTGTGTTGTTTGTTTTGTTTTACGGTATATCAGCCATTTCAGGGCCATTTAATGCTGAATCAAGCCATTTCTATAAGGGGTTGCTTAAATGGTTACCCATCTAAGAATTGAACTAGCTCATCGCTTTCGTTTTACATTCATATTTAGATTGTTGTATAGTTGTATCTTAAAGGGCTTATTATTTCTTTTTTGCACACTACCTTATCGAATACAATAATTTTTTACAAGACATATTTAGGACCTTAAAAACTCAAGTAAAATAAAGGTGTATCCTGGAAATGACATTGAACTGCATCTTATGGGGAAGCTCCAGTTCTAAAGATCTGTGGAGTGTGGAGTACCCCTTCATTGCCATTACTTCCAGGTCTACCCAGACCCGGAGTGGTAGTACTTGTTAGGTTTGAGTCAATGCGTCAAATATTAATTTTCCGACCGATTTGGCAGTTTAGCCGACAATAGGCCATTTCGCTGACTTTTTTTAACAATATGAGCGAGGGTAAAAAAAAAAAAAAAAAAACAGAAAGGAAGTGAAGTAAGAAGATGAGTCACCCACAACTGGTGGGGGGAGGGGTTGAAGGTCAAAGGTTGAGCAGCAGCTCAGAAGAGACCGTCAAAAAGGTCAAAGATGGAGGCATACCACAATACCCTCAGGAATTGTCACAAAAAACTCTCAAGACGCACCAACACAGAAAATGTACATATGAACATACAACAAATACAATTTCCTAACCCCTTATTGTTAAAAATGAAAGAAATCTTAATCCCGTGGTTCCGATGGTTTTTAATACAAATTCGTGAAAATGATGACTCTATAAAATGCAATTCACTTATCCATGTACATCAATGCTGTTCCATTGTCCTGGGTTTCCATTCTGTTCAAAGAAAAAACTATATTGAAAAACTATATATGATTGAAGTGACTAGCAATATGTTAACAACAATGTTAAGTGAATTTTTCAAGATCTTATACATCACATCTGTCGTTCAATTTACGTCTACCTTTTATAAACTCGTGATTAATTATTTGTGCAGATTCTTAACCTTAATCAAGAATATCAATTTCTTCATCCTAATCTTCGGTATTATATTACTTTAAAATCAAGTCCCTGTTCAATAAAACATCTAATATGGGGAAGGCAAGTGAAGATGTTCATGATATTTCAAGATTTCAATTTATAATAAATACGGTGCTGACATCCAAAATCTACAAGATAATTTTCTATCTAAAACCACATATACTTAAAAAGTGAAACATTTAGCAGGTTAACAAATCTACTCTTGTAGAACAAAGCTGTATTGTGTAATATCTATCTATCTAATCTAAATATGTTTTTCAATTTATAAGAAAAGTAGTTTTCTACCATTGCACTTAAAATTATATATGATGAACCTTGACCTCACTAGTGATAAATACATAACAATGGTTAGGTTTCTTGTATCACATGCTACAAAGAAAGTTTCTTATGATGAAATGACGTGTTTAAGTTGTAAGCATCTCTCAATTAGTCGCAGATTCTTCTCTCATTGTATTAGAAATACTTCTAAAATACAAAACAATCAGTATAAATGCATATCGTTAAGCATCAATGCAATTTAGAATAAAACGTCGACAAGAAAAGTGTATGTTTTATTTGGGTTTTTTTTGGGGGGGTTGCCTAAGTTTAAAATTCTATTGGATCAAAAATAGACCCAATCTTCATATAAGACAAACTGAATGTGTCTGTTTCCTAATCTAATAAACATTTTCCATTAATGCAAACATTTCCTTACACAGAAGCAAAAATAGATACAATTCCTTTTTTTGTTTTTAATGTGAGACATGACCATGCGAAAATATGCTTTGGGTCGCGTACAAATCTGTGCGCATACACATTCAGTCAGAATTATTTCCAACTCTATGATACACCTGAAACATTGTTTACATATTTTTATCATGCGTATATTTGCGTGTACACATGCTAATATACATAGCTATTAAACATGAAACTCCAAGTTTTCTCATAAATGTCTTCTGAAAACAGAAAATAGTGGATCTGATTGTCTCACCGCCAATCAAATTTATATAATCTTCTCAAAAAACTGCCACTATACGCTCTTATAAGATTTGTTCATATCTCTAAATTACTGTACCGTAAAATTCTGCAATGCTCTCATAGTATATATATATATATATATATAATATATATAAATAAGTGAGAGAGAGAGAGAGAGTGTGTGTGTGTGTGTGTGTGTGTGTGTGTGTGTGTGTAGAAAGATAAATGGAAGAAAATTCATTGAATTGCCGATACATGTTTCGACCAAGAATTTGTCTTTGTCTACATCGTATCCTATTTAGTATTATTTTAAATATAAAATATAATAATAATAATTATATGGACACTTTAAGCGACAAATTGGAGAGGATGCACATGAAAAGACTTGCACATGGTTAAGAAGCGAAAACCTCAAAAGAGAAACTGAATCACTAATAATTGCTGCATAAAATAATGCCATGAGGCCAAATTATATCAAAGCAAAAATTGATAAGGCGCAACAAAACAGTAAATGTAGACTATGTGACAAAGATGATATTGTAAACTATGTACTACGCGAATGTAGCAAACTATCACAACGGGAATACAAAGCTAGGCACGACTGGGTTGGGATTGTGATCCACTGGGAATTATGAAAAAAATCAAATTTTGATCATACAACAAAATTGTATATGCATAAATCAGAATATGTTCTTGAGAATGAAAGGCATAAATTCTCTGGGTCTTCGAGATAAATACGGATCACTCCATCCCAGCCAGGAGACCAGACCTAGAGTTGATTAGCAAAAAAAAAAGAGAACGTGCCAATTAGTGGACTTTGCGGTTCCAGCAGATCACAGGGTGAAGTTGAAAGAAAATGAAAAGATGGACAAATACCTGGACCTTGCCAGAGAACTGAAAAGACTGTGGAATATGAGGGTGAAAGTGATACCAATTGTAGTTGGTGCACTTGGAATGGTCCCAAAAAACTTGGAAAAAATACCGGAGAACCTGGAAATCAGAGGAAGAATTCAGACCACCCAGACTACTGCACTGTTGCAATCGGCTAGAATACTCAGAAGAGTCCTGGAGATCTGAGGAGACTTGTTGTCACTCAGTGAATGAATGATGTTTTCTTGTTATTAATCTCAGTTTACCGTTTCATTATATTACTGAATTGTCTGTACAATGTTAATAAGAAACTTGCTTAAAGAGATTAGCCATAGAAACAAAACGAATCAAGAAAATATGCCTTCATAAAAATGAACCAAAAAATAGATATTATATCAGTGAAGCATGTAATGAAACCTTAATTTTCTATGAGAATATTTTAGTTTTATACGTAGAGAAAAGGAAGCAATAAACAGAAGAAAAGAAAAAATGTGGAAGAAAGGCAAGAATTACCAAGACAATTAATGAGTATCCCAGATTAAATTTCTGTAATTCAAAATTGTACGTTAACCAAATCATTTGAATTTTGCTTTAAATCATGTCATCTTATGTCGATTGATTGCCATCAGTATAGGCTAGCCTATGATTTTGTTTACTTGCAATATCACAAGAATGACAATTAAGTGTATTCATCAAAGGTGAGATGAGACCCAGAAACATTTGAAATATATTCCATTGAAGATATTTGTGTCTATAAAGATGAATAATCCCTTTTAACCTGTCGATGTCTAGTTCCTTAATTCTATCTATTAAACAGAGGCAGCACAAGCACATTTTCTCCTGATTGCAATCGACTGACCTGGTCTGAATGTTCTTGTCGGCTGAAGGCCAATTAGATCAGATCAACTCATTCAAATCCTTATTGACTTACAACGTGTCTTATCATATTGACTTATCCCGTGATTATATCACGATATATATATATATATATATATATATATATATATATATATATATATATATATAAAATCAAAAGATTCAACTTATTGAGGGAAGAGACTGCTAAAAAGCTTTTTACTCGAAAACTAATCCCAAAATTATTCTTTAATGAATGAATAAAATGGTTTTTTGAATAATTTATAAAAATTAAATCGGTAGACAAACCCGTTAAATGATTCATCGCTTGGGAAATAATCGATGGGCAATTTTGGAAGGGGATAGAGTTTTATATGATTTATTAATTGTAAGGAGATGAGTAGGCAGAATTTTGTTATTTTTTTGGTTATTCCATACTGTAATTTTCATATTTTTATGTAACTGTGTATATCTCTTTTTCTCTTTCGTACACAATTTCATAATTAACTTATATATATAAAGACCAGCATGAGTTAGACACTATCTACCTAGGTTTCAGCCGAATGGTTCTTCAGGATAATTCTGTTCGTAGGAGGTTGTTACAAACGTTTATTATTACTGTATCGGGTATCTGATTAGTTAAAAGTTAGCATAAATGTTGTTTTTAATTAAAAAGGTTGTGTTATAATTATTTTTTGTTTTTATTTTCATTGGCTAAGGAGTCATGCTTTATATATATATAAATATATATATATATATATATATATATATATATATATATATATATATATATATAAACTCATCCGCAGACACGTGTTTCGGCATTTCCCGCCTCTTCAGTGTGGCTAGACACAACTATCTTTGGCTAGGGTCGAACTCAGACTGACCGTTTGTCAGCCAGATGTCTTATCCCCTCGTCTACTGACAGCTGTAGCGGGACTGGTGTTTATAAACTATTAAGTACATAGGTTTGTTTATGTATTTTACGGTCACAGAGAGATCAAATTCCCGGGAAAATGATCATTGCTTATATGCTTAGTAGTGAGAGTTAATTTAAATTACCAATTAGAGAGCTTATACCAAATGGAACGTGTGTGTGTTTTAAATACATATGAAGCTGGTGTTTATGTAGTCCATAAAAAACAGCAATTCCTACCAGTCACGAATAGAAAATCAGCTGGTAGACAAATCAAAGATGAAAAGAGAAACAGGTGTCTAATAATGAATAGTTTGGATTCCCAAAAATTCAAAAGATGAAGTAAAAAGGAAAGAGGAACAAGTGTCTAATAATGAATAGTTTGGATTCCCAAAAATTCAAAAGATGAAGTAAAAAGGAAAGAGGAACAAGTGTCTAATAATGAATAGTTTGGATTCCCAAAAATTCAACCATTCCAAGGGGAGCTTAGAGTGTTAAACTTAATTAATGAAATTAATTTTAAAAACATTCATTAAGAATTCCAAAAGAGGCTCCAAGAAAACAAACGCAGGGTTAGCAATTCGTCGATGCTATTTGTTCCATCACGGAAATTTTACCAACTGTCATTGATATTGAAATTAAATGGATAGGGAAGAATGGAATTGATAGTATTACAAAAATAAATAATAGTCACCCATCATAACTCTCAATAAAAAAAACATCTTCGTCAGAAAACCTGAATACAATATTATCTCAACTTTTCAGTTGAACTTCAGAGCTGCATTCTCTCACAAAGTTTTCCCGTTGTCATCTCGTTGTACTGACACGGAGACGTGTTGTTTAATGGCCATCGTCGCTGGAAATAAGATCGGGACCTAAGTTCAAATCCTGGGAGAAGCTGTTTGTGTTTCACATAGCTTTAAAACCCTTGGGAAAGGTATGCATCCAACTATTCTCCCTCCGGTTATCGGCAAGTAGTAGGGTATACTGGGGTATTTAACCTTTGTGATGTAACTAGTCCAGGAGAAAGAAAACTCTGAATTTAAATCTATCAAACTCCGTTTAAGAAATCGATCTTGTGTCATACGCTCGAGCGAAAGGGATGGTATATATATATATATATATATATATATATATATGTGTGTGTGTGTGTGTGTGTGTGTGTGCGTATGCTGTATTACTACTACAGCTTTAAGGAATTCCCGTTTTGTTTTATCAGAGATCAGATTTTCATATTAAATACAAGTCTATGCTTTTAGGATGTGTACACTGACGTCACATTTTGCTCCTAGGTATGTGAATTGGTCAAATTTCATCTAATCTGGAGTTGGCTCCATCTTATTTAAAACAAATGAATTCTGTTTTATCAGAGTTTTCGTAGATTCAAATGTCTCTTGCTGCCTGCTCCGGGCTATACATCAGATTCGGCTTGGGTGTATGTATTTGAAAGAAGTCCTAGATCATCTGTTTAGTATATTTAGGATACCGTCTGTTTCTTGAATTCTTTTTTTTTTAGTGTGAAACGATTTTTTATCTGATCTATTCATAGGTCCTAAGTCTAATTATAAATAGAAATATTTATAATGTATTTTCTTCAGTGACAATGTCATAGAAATCAGGGTCATCATCGGATGAGTAAACCTTAGCTTTTGTGTCGTTGTAGAGCATTATTATAGAGTTTACAGTTTCTTTGGGAAGAACATATGCTAGAATTCATTTTTCCATCTTTCCCCTATGTATGGAATTAAAAGCCTTGGAGAAATCTACAAATTGTTGCATCGAAATGTTTGCACGTACCCCTTCGATGATTTGAGGAAAGATCAATATCTGAGAATTTGTGAATTGATTTCTAAAATATCTGTTCTAATTTTTAAGAATTTTCTTGACTTCATTTCGAATGCGATTGAGAAGCAGGATATTGTAAACCTAAGCAGCTATGACAGTAAACGTTATTCCTCTATAGTTCTTCGCGATTCCGAAGTCGCCTTTCGCGAAAAGGAGGGTGCGGCCTTTGATTCATTTTTATATTGGGTTTTGTTTATTCCCTCCATTGCATAATTGAATAAGTATGTCGTCAATTTTTCTTAAATTTCATACTTTAGAAAGTATATAGTCAAGGCATGTAGTATTCTAATTTAGAACTGCTTCATCAGAAAATTATTTTATCATAAGCTTTGGATAAAGCATTAAACATTTCTGATATCGCCTTGAAGATGGTTTAACAAAAAATGAAATGTTGACATGTAAGAAAAAGGGAAAAAACGTTGACATACAACGAATGTTTTGTATATACTCTGAATATTTTGTTTTATCATATTATCGACATAGCGTCGAATTCATTTTCCTCGAGTAATATATATATATATATATATATATATATGTGTGTGTGTGTGTGTGTTTAGGCAGCATTTTTTCTTGTAGGCATATATTGTTAAATAATGCAGTCATTTTCTGTCTGCAAGTCTTGTCCTTTGTTTTTTGATATTGCCGGATTATTTTTGTAATATCTGGCGAGAATTGGCTGATGTATTCGCCATATGTCATAGACCGAGTACTTTCTGCCCTATCGTGGGCCATCTTCAAGGTATTTTTAACCGTACAGCAATGGGATATTCCATTTACCATTTATATAGGTTGTGTTTATTATTGTTGTTGTTGTTATTATTATTAGTTTTATTATTGTTGTTGTTGTAATTATTATTAGTTTTATTATTGTTGTTGTTATTATTATTAGTTTTATTATTATTATTATTAGTTTTATTATTATTATTGTCATTATTATTATTATTTTTGCTATTATAATTTTATAGTAATTATAGGCATTTTAGAATGTTGGTGCTATTATCAAAGTTTATTTTGTTTAGTTTTGGATTTTTGTGTCTAATATGAAGTGCTTCTAAGATTTTTAATCGTTGTTTACATGATTGTGTTTCTATAATGGTAGTGTTATCATTAAGTATTTTCCGGAATTTATTGTTGGGACATGAGTGTGTTTTTAGATGTTGGGCTATTGAGCTATTGTCTGTAAGGTGCATTGTAAGTCTTCTAGAAAGGGTAGTTGTGGTTATATATATATATATATATATATATATATATATATATATAGTTGTGTATGTATAGTTGTGGAGAAGGGTAGACAAACACGGGATGTTGTACAAAATGGATGTTTATTGTGGGTAGTGATGTCGACGTTATAACGTTTCGGTCTGTTAGACTTTCTTCAGAAAGTTGGATTCAGTTCTTGCTTTAACGGTGAACATTCTCATATTGGTGAATTGGGAGGTTGTGAATAGAGGATGGGTGGTCAATTGTTGGTGTTATCCGGAGTTGGTAGTGGGAGTTCTGTTTCTTTTTTTCGCAGATGGAGTATGATGCAGTAAGGTTCGGATAATGATGCCACAGGTGTTAGGTGTTGAGAGATCGTAGATGGGTCATATGCACTAAGTTTGGTGAAGATGTATTGAGTCATGTACAAATGGTAAATAGTAGTAGGAATTGTTATGGGTGTGTGTGTCTATATGTTTATATATATATATATATATATATATATATATATATATATATATATATATATATATATATTATGCTAAGTATCCTCTTGCTGTCTTTTGGTCTATAGCAGTTTGGGAAGGTGATTCTTGAGTTTGGGGAAAATGTTAAGGAAGCTGGATCTACAATTAACATTTCATGTGTTGCCTATTGTCCAGGCTTTTGAATATTTGTCTGTATCTTTTGTTGTGGATGTAAGAGAGTGAAGTAGTTGGGGGATTTTTTTTGTGTGTGAATGTTTATAATTAATATATATATATATATATATATATATATATATATGCTAAGTATCGTCTTGTTGTCTTTTTGGTTTGTAGCTGTTTATGGTGTTTTTCCTATGTGTAAGGAAAAGAGGTCAAATCTACTATTAACATTTGATGTGTTGATAATGGCACTGGCTTCAAATATTTGTCTTAATCTTTTGTTGTGGATATATGCGATCATGAATGCATTGGTAAAATTGAACCTGTGTTGTGTTGGAATAAACAGTTGTTGCTGTCACCCAATTTAATGTTGCGTTTGTACTCTTAGATGCGTTTTTCTTATTTCTGGAGGTTTCGCATATGTACTTTTTGTGGCAGTCTGTACATGGAATCATGTACACGCCAGCTTCTGATTTACTTGCTGTCGGGAGTATTATACGCAACTATATATATATATATATATATATATATATATATATATATATATGAGAGAGAGAGAGAGAGAGAGAGAGAGTAAAGGTGAATAAGAGGGATGTCTAAAAGTGTGAACGCTTTTTATTGAGTTTTATATTGAATCTTGCGGAACAATTGACCCTGCAAAAGAAAATATGTATATCTTGATGTGCGTTCCATTTTTAAATAAAAGAGGGTGGCAAAGATCTACACAAAATCGTGGTATGCGTACAAATACTTGCCAGAAAAGAAACGACAACGTAATGTGCTTATGAGTAGTTTTTAATTGCTGCAGTGAATATTATATAGATAATATGTTTCTAGTTTCAGAACAGAAGTATACATATCTATTTTTCAGCAAACTGTATGTTGTCAAGAGTGTGCATTATGAGAGAATTAGTATGCAATAAAGAAATGGTGATAAAGAAATTACGAAAAAGAAATATATTGTATGTTATCAAGTTGCCATGCGAAGACAAAGCTCTTAGTGATGTCATCTGTGGACAAGGGACGAAGCAGGTTCTTTTGACAATGCTGACTTATTACATTATTGACTGGCCGTAGGCCAGTAAATCAACACTCACTTCCACAAATGGCCGGTTGGGTGACCTAACTTGATTTACGCTTTACAAAGACATCGACGCCATCTTCTAGTGTTTGAAGAACAAATGAATACATTGCTTCAGTAAGACAATGCCTCAGTCACTGAAATGACCGACAGGAAACAGCGATATATGCCAGTTGAAATAAAGATATGTAATTTGTATTATGTATGTATGTGTATGCAGATGAACACAAATCCATGCTATTTGCATCTGTTCATAAACGTATTGAAAATATACATATCTCTGTTTAGTTTAAACATTTATTTTTAGTGTTTGTATAAAAGCAATTATTTTTATACGAATCCTCTTATTTTCCATGTGTATGTTTCCATGGATACGTGTTGTGATCTCATTTGCAAAAGACCAAACTTGTCCCGTTTTACGGATATCTCATTTGAATAAACAATTAACATTTTAGATCCAACTTCACATTTTCACCTTATTCTTTTTATTCTTACTCTTTATTTATCGCAATAATTTCGATTCAGTGTAAAACTGCTGATCAACACCAAGTAGAAAGTGACATCCTTTGTAATTGCAGCCCTTAAAACAATCCTGAGACAGATTGGAGCACAGCACTACTGAAATCGGTAAAATAGAGAGCCATTATTATTATCTTCAGTGGAAATCACCAGTCATTATTATTATTATTATTATTATTATTATTATTATTATTATTATTATTTACATAAGTGAAAGGAATGATAATAATAATGATAATAATAATGATAATAATAATAATAATAATAATAATAATAATAAGTAAAAGTCGTCGAGGCGGCCTAATGTCGGTATGAGCCCATACAACGAGAGAGTCAATCCTCTTTTCCCCAACGCTAGGCCAAGGAGATTGTTTTTGCGTCAGAGGTGAGGCTCCACACCTACCATGGAGAAATTGGAAATCAGAGGAAGAATCTAGACCATCAGACCAATATTTGTAAATAGGTCTGTTAGTATTAAGTTAACAATTAATGATCCTTTAAAGCTTAAAATTGAAACGTGAAGTAGATTTTAAGCAAGTTTCACATTCTCTTTTAGACTGATCTATCATTTTCTCTTTGAATTTGTTGTAATACATTATTCTCCAGCTTGACATTTTCTTCCACTTATTAGTTCATAATAATTGATTTAAGCATTTACAATTTAGTATTGACGAAGATTATTCACACTACCTGGTTTTATATTATAACCATCAAGTACTTAATGGTAAAGGTTCATAAACAATGTAATTATATTATTTAAAATTTGCTTAGAAGATGAAATTACGAGCTACCGTTATCCTTGTAATATGAATAACATAATCTTAGTTAAGTTAAAGTTGAGTTTAAAATATTTATTACACATCTATTTGTAGTAATTAATATGAAAAGTGGATATTTTTACCTTTTGTCATTCATTCGGGATTTTTTAGCCCTCGTAGACATTTACATAATTGCTGAGGTATGCTTTTCTGTTATAAAGTTTCCGTCATTTTATGTCTTTTCCTTATTACATGTCCTCATAATTTCTTTATTTGTTCTGCAAGTCTCATTTCTCATGCTGTTTTTTTTTTTATCTCTCATTTTCTATTTGGGTTCCTTTATGGTTCCTTTTTCTTCGTTGGGATCAATTTTAATAATTTATTCTGTTTTTCGGTTTCTGAATTGACATTTTTCCAGTCTTGATGTCTTATGGTAATACTCCATTTTCTTTGGTCCTTTATTTTTTATCATCTTTACAATGTTTCTTTTTATCTTAAAATTGTTGTCATTGTAGTGGTGCTGTGTTCTGTTACCCTGTGGCTTCCCATATGTTTTGTTTAAGCTCCTTTGGGGAGATCTTACTGAGTATTTTCGTCATGACTTACTTGTTCATATATTTCTAATATTTCAATATTAGAGAAACATCTTTTCTTTAGAACTATTTTGTCTTGCTCTACAATTTGTTGGCTTGTATTAAGTTCAATCAGTCGTTTTCTAAAACCTCTTTATATGAAGTTGCTTTTAGAATAGCAATGGATCACATGTTGTTTTGTTTTCTCAACTTTCCTTTTCTGTCCCCTTGAGGTATCATTAGACTGGCAATCAGATGCGATGCAGTTGTGTTTCTTGTCTGAGTACCTGAAATTAGAACAGCCAACTTTCGTAGAAGGACGATCGGGTCCCACCTATTGGCTATCAAGGGAACACCTGCCAATCATGGCACACAAAGCTGTCTAGTCTCACGTTTATTTATATAATCTCAGACATTTTTCATGGTTAGTATATTGGGACTATTCCAGACATAACTGATTTTAATACCTGAGCTCCACTCATAGGGATAACATTGTATTTTCCAAAGCAGAGAATCTTTAAAAGTATTACCAGTGAACAACAAAACAAATTTGAAAAAAACAGCAAGCAAACACAAAGAAACACAAACAACAATACGAACACTAATAAAAACTATTCGTAAAACCAAGAAAACACCTATACCTTTACATTTTAAAATATGTGTTTAATGTACGTCTTTACCTTGTTAAAATCCAACTACCTCATTTTAAAATTAGTAATTTGTGGGTTAATTCTATCTCTTAGTTTCTAGAATTTTCCTCGATATTTTAGTACATTAATTTATTATGTTACTATTAAATAAGATGTTAAATATTAGGCTGTTGAATAGGAGCATAGCAAGAAAAAATATCTAAAAGCAAACATGACGTCACTCGTTTGAAGTTGAAAATATTCCAATTCCTTTGTAAGATCGATTTGATAACTGAGTGATTTTTAGAAATTAGAGAAATTTTTCAATGTCTAAATAGTTCAAGTCATGTCAACCGAAGGAAAAAAGATTCCGCTTTTTGCTTATCTCTTTCATATCTATGATCTGTTGGTACAATCAAGATGTCTTATGTTACGTATCTACGATAAAGAAGGGGTTAACCTGATTTTTCTATTTTATGTTCATTATTATTTACCATTTCAAGCAATTTATTTATTGTAAACTATTAAAGTATTCTCAGGATTCTGATATATATCAATTTGATTCGTCTCGCTTGTTCTATCAATCTATCTAATATTAATAAAAATCATCCCTTGAGACTAGATATGTCCTGTTACCAGCACAAGTCATGATGGGTTTGTAGCAAATCGACCATGAAATGTATTAGCTGTTAGGCGGTTGACCCCACACTTCGATTTTCATTATGAAAAATAAAATAAGGTAAACTTAGTGGGGAAAAATGTATCGAGAATAATCAGCAGGTGTTCAGCTGGGATCTAATAGATCAAGACATTTTTAATATGACAAAATCGTTGAGTATTTATTCCACGTGTCTTTTTGAATTTATTTAGAACTAACTAGATTTTTTATCACATTATTATATCAAATGTTTTCTCTATGCTTTACCAACAAAAATATTTACCATGTAACATTCATATCTATTTTATGTTATTGATAGCCATCATCAAACGACAACAGCTATAATCCTTGATGAAATTACTAATTTTCTTGAAGGACAATTAATAAAAATAAAGGCAAGATATATACTACTAAATCTCTTAAACGTTATAATGTATTCTCTCAGATTATGAACATTGACGGGGGAACTAAGTGGCTTTAAAGGAGCATCTACAATGAAAGTACCCCTACTCGGATTACACACATTTTTAATTTGCTTTCAATCAGTTATATCATGTCACTTGCAAAAATGAAAAGTGAATAAAAAGCCAAATATTAAATCTGTGTATGTCCTTTTAATACAACATGTCTACAACACACACACACACACACACACACACACACACACACACACACACACTCATATACATTTATGTATATACGTATATACATGTTCCTGGTTGGTTTTAGAATCGCATAGGCGAGAAACTGTCAGTAACCCAGCGCTTTTGACATCATGTCCACGTTCCTTTGATTTAGATATGCATGCTCGATATTAAGCACTATTCACTGATAGGACAAACTGAGTTGTCTAATCTTGTAGAACAGCTGGTCCAGAGGAATGAAAATTCCGGATGCACATTTCTTTTCAACATATCATGGCATTGTAAGGCTTATTACTCTATGTGTATTACATACCGTAGAGAAGAGATTTTCAGGCAGACTGACAAAAAAGGATTATAGTATTGATATTAGTATATCTATGCCAGCATGTAAGAATTAAAGAATAGTGTTGCATATTTTGTCATTTTCTGTGTAGGAAAGCTTTTGAAGCCAAAAGGACGCCCAATTCAAAAGAATTATTGATAGGGAAAAGTAAGAAGAGTAAGATATATATATATATATATATATATATATATATATGTGTGTGTGTGTGTGTATTAAGAAAGAAAAGGAACAGAAAGTGTACACAAAGGTATCCTTTCGACTTATCCTCCCGAGACCCCACGCTTTGTAAGACTTTACTCCCCATTCTCAGTATCATAATGTTTTGGATTTGGCAACTCGAAAACATTAACATAATTGTCCATAACCATTTTTGGTCAACCTTAAGAGTTTTGGATCATTGTATGTAAGATTGATTGACATAGTTTGATATTTTGATTGATAGCTTGAATCCGTGTCAAGATAATATAAAATATAAATACATTTTTATGTTAATCTAGTAGAAATAGGTTTCGACCTGAAAAAACGGCCAAGCTAAAATTTATACCAATTAAAGCACATATGGCATACAATAACATATCCAAAATCCTCTCACCCACTTCAATTTTACTAAATATTTTTCCAGGTGTGCAGCACTTTTTGATTCCTTGGGCAAAAATGCATTTATAAACCAATTTTTAGTAGTAGGAAAGCTGTAGAATTCATTTTACAGACAAAAAAAGGTTACAAAAAGTCACCATTTTTCGCGACACCCCTCAAATTGTGAGAGCTAAAAATCGAAATAGCTCCGCCAATTTTTAGACTTTATCCTAATCCACACTCGGACAAAATTACTGAAAAAAATTAAGGGGTGGTTGACATGGACTGGATGATTTGACACGGAATTACCTTCTTCTGCAAATTATTTCCAAATCCTCCCGAATAACACATAACTAGTTTTTGTCAAATAGAAGCTGCAATAATAAGAATGGAGAAATAAAAAAAGGAAATATTTGTAAATTTGATCATTTTTATTAGAAAATAGAAATTTTGCCTTTTTACCTACTCCTGCTATTTGCTTCATATCTTTTTTCACCCTGGAAAAATTAAAGAGAATTTTCGATATGTTTTTCTACAATAAGCTTTCCAACAATATCAAATTTAGCTTGGCCTTTTTTATTTCCGGATTGGGCTCCAAAATGAGCTAATTCTACTGGACTATGTGTCTAGTTTGGAAAATCAGAGTTGTGTGCTCCATATAGACTGTGACTATATGGTCACTGGAATATCTTTCGAGATATTTTGGTAAACTTTGTGATGATTATTTCTGACGTGTCTAGGAATTTTCTTGTCACACGATACAATATCTCTGGCTTTTCTTTCTCGTGTTTTTTACGAATATTCTTGAATATATTCTTTTTATAACACTTTGAACTTTAATATGGTTTTGTTGCCTCTCCCTTTATTGTGATTATCCATCATCTTTAATATCCTCAATAAATTCTTTAATCCCAGCCATGGCGAAGAATTTTCTTCTGACGACAAATGACAATTGCAACCCATTATCTAATTCCAGTTCTGAAACGCACGATATCGGACTACCGTAATAGATATTTACCTCCTTCGCACGAGTAAGATGTAGCACAAGGTCAAATTCTAAAGCGGGATTTAATAACTTTGAATTTAGATTTTTCCTTCTCCTATAATGGTTGTATAACCTAGGTTAAAGAACTCGGTATCCTACCATTTACCCATAGCTGGAGGGAGAATAGTTGAATGCATACCTTTCTCAAGAGTATTAGCGAAATGAAACTGCCTCGTTCAGGATTTGAACTCGCCTTACCATGCCCACTTCCTACGACAACCATTAAACCACGCGCAACATTCGTTTTAAAGGAAATTAGATATAGTCCACGACACTTGTTAACGGTTATTTTTCCGCCTGTGTAACCTTCAAACCAAGAGCTATATATATATATATATATATATATATATATATATATATATATATATATATATATATGAGAGAGAGAGAGAGATTATTTTTCTAAAATTATCGAAAGCCGAATTCATGAGTTTTCATGATAATGATTCTATTACAATCATATTGATATGTATACTAATAATAATTCGATCACAGTTAAGGTATATTATTAATCAGATTAATAAAGAACATTTATCCATCACTGATAGACCATTAATTATTTCCTCTTTGAGAAAAACTAAAGGAATAACTTTTCAGTTAAAATACATTTCTCAACTATTTTTTTCCTAATCAAATGACAAATTATCAAGGAAATCAGATTCATACAAACTGCATAAGTTTTGTATAAAATATATTTCCTGAATATAAACATATAGACAGCGCCACAGTATCGTTTTATTTCGTTGGTGTAAAGTTAATATTTAACGTATCATCTTTAAGATCCTCTTGTAACTCTGTATATGTGTGCGTAAGCTAAGCATTGAAGAAGAAAGGCCAACGATTGCAATAAACATCTTTTGGATATTATTCCTTCAAGTTTTACTCAACTCTGATCAGTGAGTTGCATATCTAGTTAATCTTGGTGTCTAGATGTTCTACCACTAATACATATGAATATATGGTGAATTTATCTGTCTCCAATCGAGTTCACCGTAAAACATAACCATGTACACTCACATGGATTGAAACCCGAAGCTTTATTACAAAGATACAGACATTCCACTTCTCAATATGTTAAGATGCTCAGTTGATTTCATGCCGTCGCCATTGCATATTTCTAATTTGGCAAAGCATCGTGGGAGTTTGTTGTCTCTTGATATTTTTAGATAGCACCATATTTCTTGTTTCGTCTGATTGCTCACAGCGGAAATCAGAGTGACACAAGAAACCGGAATACGGTGTGCATTATGGGAGAATGATATCAATATGTAAGTGCCGTTAGCTAAGGCCAGATGATTAGTTGATGCAGTAGAATCAGATATCAGAGAAAAGAAAGAATGAAATAATGTTGAGAAATATGAAGATTGTAAGAAGACCAGGTCATAACAGAAGAACAAAGAAAACTTGAAACAAAAGTTGAGGGACGAAAAGGCGTAGAAAACTTTGCGATAGTTAAAGTCAACTGTATTAGATTTCAGCTAAATAACTTAATCAACTTATCTATATAACAAAATTCAATGGGAGTTTTGTATTTTTCTCCAACTTAACGATGAAATATTTCAAAAATAAAATATCACGGAAAGAGGCTACTTGTTTGGGGTTTTAGAAAGGCATTTATAATGTTTGTATATGTTTAAAAGATGCATCGTCCATCGTATAGAATAAATGCGATAACAATAAATGCGAAGTAATAACAAAAAATATTTCATTTTCTGATCAAACTTAACGGAATAGAAATACAATATAAAAATGAGTGATAAGTGTATTTATCCGTAATTGAAATTCTTTACTAGGATATGTAATTAATACTGAATAATAATATAAAGACTTTCATGTTAAGCATCATACATGCGACACGAGTTTACGGAAGAGATTTGATATTGTTACGTTTTCTTTATGTGCTACGTTGAACACGCCACCTAGTCACTATTGTCAGAAATAGGAGGTAGTTACGTTTCTTACACCCTATAATGCGAGAGAGGTATTGTATTATGTGAACGTACTCCTTTTGTGAAATGCCATTTTTCGTGAATTATCTATTTGAGATAATGTTTTTAATAAAACTCTCGGATGATATCCCACAAACTATCACGGATGCAGACTAAGCTGATGATCTAGGGCTTCTTATAAATAAATCTGCCCAAGCCGAATCACTGCTACATAGACTGGAGCAGACAGCAAGATGAATTGGTGTCGAAGTGAACACAAATAAAACAGTTTGTGCGTTTTAAACGAGATTGAGAAATTTCCACATTAAATGACAAGCCTCTGATTTTAGTAGACCAGTTCACATACCTAGGTAGGAATATTCCATCTACAGAAAACGATATCAATATACGCATAGGAAAGACGTAGACTGCTATTGACAGTTAATTGATCATATGTAAATCTGATCTCTTTGATAAAATAAAACGGGAATTCTTCCTGACCGTAGCCGTAACAGTACTAATATATGGCTGCACCACATGGACTTTAAATAAACACTTGGAAAACATCTAGATGGAGAATGCTGCATGCTGTTTTGAATAAACAGTAGAAGCAACAAAACTGGTTGTACGGTCACTTATCTCCTATCACACAAACCATCCAAGTAAGACAAAAAACGAACATCTGGAGACTTCTGGATAATTAAGGAAGAACTCATGTGAGGTTTTTCTGTGAACTTCTACACAAATGCTGGTCGATCAGTAAAATCCTACATACAACATCTCTGTGTAGAAAATGGGAAACACGTTGAGGACTTAGCATAAGCGATAACCGACAATGTTGTCAACACGACGTGGTAATGATTTATACACATACACACTTCTATTATCACGCAGTCATTCTGCACTGACAATATATGTAAATAGATTTGTCAGTATTCAAATAACAATTAATGATTGTTAAAGCTTAAAATTAAAACGTAAAATGAATTTTAAGCAACTTTCACATTCTCTTTGCGACTGATCTGTTATCATATTTTCTCTCTAAATTTCTTGTAATACATTATTCTCCTGATTGACAAACCAGTCTTTTCACTTACATAATAGTTACAGGCATACGAGCTTTTATTCCCCACTTATCAGTTCATAATAAATGATTTAATCATTTTAAAATGTAGTATGGACGATAATTATTCACACTATTTGTACCAGGTAGTGGTCATTGTATTGTGAATAACACCAACTTAGTTGAAAATAAGGAGTAATTTAAAATTCTAATTACTCATCTATTTGTTGCAATTAATATGAAAGAAATAATTTCCATGTGATTAATAATGCATTTGACAACTGATGACAACTCATTTGATAAAATCATTTTTCTGATATCACATTGCTACAACGACACCAGTAGGGATGATACAAAAAGGTATATCTAATGATTATTTATGGTTGAAAGCAGAAATATTTTGAAATTAATATTCTTTAAATGTTTTGGCTTTCTTTTCGAAAGCCAAAACAGTTTATGAATATTAATTCAAAAATGTGAAGATCCTTCTTTATTAATTTTAGACGTAAAATTTAGTTTGAGTTTTCAACCATTCTATATCTTATTATTAAAGTAGTCTGTTACATTTCTTTTTTGAAAACTTTAACTTTTAAGATAATAAAGCAGCATTTTCATCAGTCTTAGAATTGTTTTAATGGGTTTCCTTGTTAAAAAAAACAATATGAAAAAACTTTCTTTAAAGAGAAGATTATTAAATAAAGAATTGAATCTATCTTAGACTTTTAATTGTAATATTGTAATATGAAATTAGGTATGTACATAACTTTTGATTGTCTTCTGTTTTGAGAACTAAAGACTGAATACACTGTAGGAAACAGCTTCTTAAGAAAATAGAACGCGTGAACCTTTGCATACATATCTTAGGTCCAACCATTTTTATCAATATAAATCTGTATATGGGTAGATTACTAAGTTCGTAGACTAACATAGTTATTAGCTAATTTTTATCTGAAACCTGAAATTGTCAGTGTATAATGTTCGATCTATAAAAAATAGTTAGGTTTGGTGATTTGATGAGGAAGAGGATTATGTTATAAAATTAATAATACATATATCATTGTTTTATATCTATATCACCAACTAGCATCCTAATAAGGAATTATTGATATATATATATATTGGAGATATGTTATGCAAATATATATTCCAGTCAGCACGTATGTATCGAAGTAAGGATTGATTAGTGTACACACACACACACACACACACACACACGTGTGTGTGTGTGCATGAATGGGATGAACTTTATTACTTCAACGTGTGTGCATATATATTATGAATGCATGTACTAGGATGAGTCAAAAGTTTTGCATTATTTTTCTAATGGGAAGCACAATTTATCAGCTACGGATGTACCTTGTGAAGGTGATGAATCACATTGGACTGAGATGCCTTGCTCACTTGATACTCTCCATTTGTTTCTCACTGGATTTGCCTCTACAGCTCGGATCACGGCCTCGGGATTCGTAGTTGTAGCTATACCTGGCTTTGCCAAATTGTTGAGGTTTATCTCTAGCGAAAGTTTTTGAACCACCTGGTTACTGCACTAGGATCAAATCCCACACACACTTCATATATATATATATATATATATATATTATATATATATATATATATATATGGGTGTTTGTGTGGGTCTGTGTGAGTTGGGCTTTAAAATGGATATCTTTCTTTCAATGAAATTAAGTTGCCATTTTATCTCGCGTATCTGATGAAATGTATGTTTATTCATTCATAATATGCAATTGGCGATAATGTATATATACTTGCTTAAAAACATATACACATAAACAATAAGGTGAATTTTGAGTCGCATCCAATTTAGAGAATGTATATTATGATAAACAACAAATATATAAATGGAAGTACAATATAATTACCATTTAACAAATATCTCTCTTGACAAATTATACTGATTGGAATGAATATAAACGATGATTCCATACTATTATTATTAATCTAAATATACACTTTCTTCTATAAGTTAAAGCTGGAAAAGGGTTACTGCTCCTAGAATAATCTTATTCCGATTTGGTAAGATACATAGGAAAATTCCGATTTGGTAAAAGTTTACTACACAGAATATAATGTGAAGAATTTAAATGAAATAAGTACACGGACAATATATTGTAAGAGAAAATTATTAGCAATCTATCTTATCACGAAATTTATCATTAGTAAATGTCTATCTTAATGAACCGGTAAAATCTATTACCAGGAATAAAACCATCATTCACGGGACTTTTACTTAACAATAAAGTCTTAATTTAATTGAACATTTTGAAGATTATTCTTACAACAAGGTAATGTTTGAAGTCTTTTTATTTTTGCATTCTACTTCATAAATTGTTATGGACATCTTGTATGGTCCACCCTGTTGACTGGTGCAGAAGAATACACCGTCTGTACTTTTGCAAAGGGGTAAAGTCACCCAATGGGTTGACCTGTTGGCCGTAGGTCGTGACCTGTAATGCTTAAGGATGGAATCCTGGAAGCTAAGCAGTTCATGTTGTGCAACACATTTTGCTTCTTACTTAGGCTAAACTGGCAGTTGGAGAGGCTCCCTCCGATTAATCGGCTGATCACGGCAATCCATAGCACCTATATGATTGTTCCGATCCTATTGCCCTTTTTATCGTATGTGTAGAAGAAGGTAGTGGCTGAGAGTATTAGTGTCCTGTGTATGACGTTAAACTGCATCTAATGGTGAAGATCCAATTTTCTATTACTCTCAGGTCCACTCTTAGTGATAATACATGATAGTGTTTGATCTATGGATTAAATAGAATAAATGAAATTAAAAAGTTGAATAAAACAAAATGTCTGCGTCATAAAATAACCCAACAAGTGTTAAAATGCCGTAAAACCCAATCAAACAACCTTGCATGGCATAGTGATCAGCAAATTAGTCTAGCACCCCTTTGCTATTCAGTTTGAATCTCACTAGGTGATCCCAGCATCACTTAGTAAATAACAATTTCATACATTGATTTAATTTTAACTTCAAAATAAACACCGAAATGGATGAGTATGTCAATAACTGTAGACAAATTTGGAAAATAAATTTCAATACTGTTTTTGATATCGGCAGATACATATGAAGATAATCAACCCTCTTACTACAAGGCCAATCTTGAATTCAAAGTGAAATTGATATAATAAGAATACCCTTAAATTAGACGGATAAATTAAGTTTCTTTGGGATCATCATCTTCAGCAGTAGCAGCAGCAATTTTAGACATTTTATTGATTTGTATTTGTATGTCAGAGAAAAAGTTAGTTATTTGTATGTCAGAGAAAATATTAGTTTTCTTGGTTGAACCAAAATAAATTGTAAAGTCGAAATTATTATACTACATGCCTGTTGTGAAGTATATAAGAATAAAAACAAAATCTAAACACTCTAAGTTCATTTGATGCTATTACAATGCGAAAAGCCCCATCCCTTCTTTAGATGGAAACTTGAACACATCAGTCTTCATTCCTAACACAAAGTTAGACTCATCAATGTATGACATATTTAGAAGAGATCTATATCATAATTATGTCGCAGATTTTATAAATAATTGATTGATCACTTCGGGAAAGGGCACTTTGCCCAGAACTGAATCGGAATATTTCTTAGTCAAGACTTGAAATATCATATGATTAATAACCTCGTATGAACCAAACGAAGTGATCCCGAGTCATAATGCTAGATCCTACGGACTTTGAATGAGATCATATATATATATATATATATATATATATATGCCACCCCAATGTTAATATTGGCACGCCAATAGATTGAAAAGAAACTAGTCAGACAGAAGACGTCGTTCGGTTTAATAGTATCTACATGAAAGAAAAGATTCTGGGCATATATATATATATATATATATATATATATATATATATATATATATATATATATAACATTAGGGTGGCATTTTTTATTGTGTGCACCGCACTTTTTGCAAGTACTTTCAGCACTACAAAACACAATCTTTGGAATGGTGTTGGTTAAATGTAATTTAGCGTTTTTGTTCCGAGTTCTATTTAAACAAAGAAATGTGGTTGAAGGAACGAGTAAGAGGGAGAACTCACAAAAGCTATGTAATTCCACCCCAATGTTAGATTGTTCCGTCATCTCGAACGGATCGAAAAGAAACGTCCGTTCTGTTTAACAGTGTCTGTATGAATATATATATATATATATATATATATATATATATATATATATATATACCCTTTCTCGTTGTATTTATGTTATATCAAAACGTTCTCTTTATTTCATTTTCATTCTATTTATCCCTTATATCAAAATTATCAACTCTTACCTTAGATCTTGAATTTGTACATTTGAAACCTTTCTTCGTCTTAATTAAATCATTTTTATTGTAATATTACATTCATTCACTTTAATTTCAGACAGTTGGTTCGATTTTAATGTTTTCTACATTCGATAACGTAACACCCTTAACTACATAATTTGTAACCCCCCCCTCTCTCTCTCTCTCTCTCTCTCTCTCTCTCTCTCTCTCTCTCTCTCTCTCTCTCTCTCTCTCTCTCTCTCTCAGCATAAAGAGAGAACACAAAATGACTGCTTTTCTCTTTCTACGGAATTTCAAAGTTGCTATCTTCCAAACCCTTTCAGATCTCCTGCTTCCCATTTATTCATTCCATTCCTATTGAAATTGAATGACATGAAAGGAATTACATGAGAATCTGCAAGCTTCTTCCATACACGTTACTCCCCATCTTCCTCCTCCGCCTACTTGTCTTTAAGTTTATCATGACATTTTCTCATGCAAACAATCATTGTATTTGCCCTTGTAAGAATAATCTTCGTATTCAGAAATGTCTGTATAACACACACACATATATATATATATATATATATATATATATATATATATATATAATTACCTGATGTTATACTTACGTTGTGAAACTGACAGTTGTATGGGACGTTTATGATGGCTGTGATTTTAACAGTTTTTAATTGTTAATGTTTATAATCGTTGTCCTTCATTTAACTACCTTTGCCGGGATTCACTTGTCAAGATTATTTTCTATAATTATCGAATTTTATGCGATACATGCATTATAATTGCCTTCAAGCAAAATATAAATAATATATATATATATATATATATATATATATTATTTAAGTCATACACAGACTGTGTTTCAACGTATCATGCATCTTCATTATGGCTAGACATTAGCAGGCTATATCCACTTCTCATCGTTTACTTTTAAGACTTAAAACAGGAACATCAGATTAAAAAAAAACATTTTATTGCAATCAATATAAGACATGCATTTATTCATTTTTCGTAGTTCTTGAATACTAAACTTCTAAACTTAGTTTTTCATTTAACAGTTTAATTCTTTTTAAGAATTACTTTCCAAAAATGTATTATTCAAAAACGAAACATTACTAAAGGTCTTGTTACATTGATTGCAATAAAACTTTTTGTTGTTTTTTGTTCAATTCTCTATACCAAACAACAAGCAAATTGTTGGTTGGTTCAAATAAATATGAACAGTAAAGTACATATACTACTACTACTACTACTACTTGCTGTCCATCGTATCCGATGATGACACCACGCGAATTATTTTCCTCCAATTTAATCGGTCTCTGGTTGTGTCTTGCCAACTGCCTATGGGGACGTTCAGGTTTCTTTTGTTGTCTTTGGTGTACCGATTATACGTGATCCCTTTCTCAGTTGAGAGTACAGAATCTGCTTTGGTAGTCTGTCATCCCCAAGTCTGTTTAAGTGGCTAGCCCATCTCAGGTTGCGTTGGACAAGTATTTCATGCATGCCAGGGAGTCCAGTTCTCTTCAGGATGGTTGTGCCTGAAACATGTTGCCACCACCTGACATTTAATATGCTGCGCAAGTGACGCATGTAGTAGACATGTAGTCTATGGGCATCCGCTTTGTATATCGTCTTGGGTGGAGTTAGTGAAGACCATAGAAAGATAAGACCATAGAAAGAAAAATTGAGAACAGGGTGGATGTAAGGACACAGCCCTATTTCACCCTGCTACCAAATTCAAATGGCTCTGAGAGTTCCCCCCTTAAACTGACCGATGCCCGCATTCCTGTATGCAAGGCAGATACAAGCTTCGTGAAGTGATCAGGGCACCCCAGTCTCCGTAGGATGTCCCATAGTGCTTGGCTGTTCACTGTGTCGAAGGCTTTTGTGAAGATCATGTAGAGAGGCATATTCTGTTCAATGCATTTCTCCTGGATTTGTCTCAAGGAAAAAATCATGTCTGTACTTCCCTGGTTTGCACGGAACCCACACTGTGCCTCAGGTAAAAGTTTCTCCGCTAAGATTGATATTCTGTTGAGCAATATGCGGGCGTAAACTTTTCCCGGTATGGACAAGAGTGAGATCCCGCTGTAGTTGCCAGAGGCTCGTCTGTCTCCATTCGTAAAAATGGTAACTAGCTGGGCATCCTTCCAGTCTTTCAAGTTTTCCCAAGCATGCTTCGGGATGGTATATTTCCCTTCTCACCTCGTCCACATCTGGATATTTAATCATCCAGTGCTGGGTTGGTCGTTGTTCAATGTTGCCCACTACATGTTGATCCACAGTCGACGGTTCATTGAGCAGTGTGGAAAAGTGGCCCTTCCATCTGGCGAGAAGGTCGCTCTTCTCTGTGAAGCAGTTTGTCTGGGTGGTTCACTCTTGGACCCCATACAGCTCTCATGGTCTGGTAAAAACCTTTTGGGTCACCTGAGTCTGCGAGACTTTGGAGTTCGGACGCTTTTGTCGTCCACCATTTATTTTTAAGTTCTTTACATCTCCGTTGGAGAATTTGACAGCAGGCTTTATATCTGGCTCTGGAAGTCCTTGTGATCCTGCCAAGCATGTTAGATCTGGCTAAATTCATGTTGTCAATGAGTTCTCCTAGTTCTGTGCTGTTTTCATCAAACTAGTCCTTGTACTTTTTTTATAGTACTGAGTTTCTCTCTAGATACTTCGTAGACGATTGATTTAAAGCTGTTCCATTTTTCCTCTACAGTACTCGGTACAACCTCAGTTAGTCTCTCATTCAGAGAGGCTTCTAGGTCATTCCTGAAGCTCTTGATCTTGATCCTGCTAGTATCTAGTTTCTTGGTTGGGAGTTTGCCTTTTTTCTTTATCTGCCTCACTCGTAGCCTGGTGGTGGATTTGATCATGACATGGTCAGTACTGCAGTTGGTACTTCTAATTGCTCTTGTGTCTAGAAAATCTGGTAAATCACACTGGCGTGTGATAATGTAGTCGATAAGATGCCAGTGTCTGGATGTTGGATGCATCCAGGAGATTTTATGGATTTCGTTGTGTTTGAAACAGGTGTTGGTGATGACCAGCTGGTATTCTGTACAGATAGATAAAAGCAGATTGCCATTGGAATTGACCTTAACCGTCCCAAACCTACCGAGAACCTTCGACCAGGTAGAGTGTGATTTACATACTCTAGCATTAAAGTCTCCCAGAAGGATGACTTTGTCAGAGTTCGGAATAGCACGAAGTGTCTGGTCAAGTTGGTTACAAAAGCTGTTTATGTTTGCAGCACTGTTAGTCATAGTTGGGGCATAGGCAGCAACCAGAGTACAATATCTGCCTTTGGCTAGTGGAAGCCTGAGAGTGATAAGTCTATCATTTACTGGCTTAGGATCTTCATATTTGACAGAAGACCATTTCTGACCGCAAAAGCTACACCGGATTCGTTTCTGTCTGTATAATGCTTCCCGCTTCAGTAAAATGTGTAGCCTGTCTCCTCTCTAATGCTTCCATTATCAGCGAATCTGACTTCGTTCAAAGCGGCAATGTCGATGTTATATTTTTAAAGCTCTTTGGCTATTATGGCGCTCCTTCTTTCTGGTCTATTCGATTTGGGACTCTCATGAATTGTCCGGATGTTCCATCCCGCAAGGTTCAGATCTTTGTAGTTTTGGACCTTATTACTCTGGGCGATGTTCTGCCAGTATGGATATTTTTTTTTCTTTGTGTGTTCATATTTCGCAGTGGAAAGCAGGCAAATTTAGATTAGAATACACAAGGGTTTGCCAGTTGTTTGCGCGCCCCTCACCTCCACCGAGAAAGGCAAGGGATGTCCAGGATGAGATCAACATCTCAGTGGTCGCAGTGACTAGCCGGGTGTATTTCGGGTATACATCCGGCCTCGCAGTTTGTCACATACCTGGCTTTGTCAAGGTTTGTCCTCCCATATAGTAGTGAGCTAGAAAGAAGTATAACGTGTTCTTTTGAAACTTTAAAAATATTACCTATCTAGACGAACACTAACATGATATTTCGTATTTCAAATATGATATAATCATAAATAATAAAACAAATAAAATACAAATAACATTTATTGAATTATTTACTTAATAAGACTATTCTAATAATAACGGTATTTGTTCTACTTCGAAATGGATAGCGTTAAACTTTAAAAATAGATTTTACGTTTGAATTAGAATGAATAGAAAAAAATCAACACAAGTAAAACAATAGATAAATAAATAAACTAAATCGTTAGAAATAATTATTCTTATTATTTAGATTAAAATCCTATATCATAGTTTAAATATAATAAGTTCGTACAATAGATATTAAAAATCATACATTAAAATTACTTTGAATGTTGATAAGATTGTCAAATTATAACTCTTAGCAGTTTTTATCGTAAATTACATTTCACATTTCAAAATGCAGTATAAATTACGAATGATGGAATGAACATTAGAATATACATAACTTTTATTGACTTATTTGCTGAATATCACCGTAATATACATTAAAATCATATATCATGAATGTTACAATATTTCAAATTACAATAAACCGAAAGTATTATATGTACTATCAATTTTTACATTAAAAAAAAACAAAATTAAAATAAGTAATGATGAAATTACGTTAAAAAACGTGTTAAAAAATAAGTTAGAAAAATACGTTTTCCGGATCTTCTAAAAACACGTCATACCTCTTGAGCGTTTCTTTTAAACATCTTTTAAAGTGTATATATATATATATATATATATATATATATATATATATATATATATATATATATATATGTTCACTATCAGTATACTACAGATTGTTTGTAAACCAAGTTATGAGTCTTTAAACAAAAGAAAAACAATATAAAGAAACCGATTATAGAAACATAAGCCTTGTTTTCAATTGAAACATATTCTATCTCAAAGGAGAAACAGCCGTAGTAATATAGTATGGTCTAAACCTTCTTATAATAACCCAGTAAAGACAAAAGTGGGGAACATCTATTGAATTTTATATATACACATTTTCCTAAAGCAAGTAAGTTATACAATACATTTAACAAAATGCAATATGGACCGGTAACAACTGTATGGATAATATACAAGTCATTTTTCAAACACATAAAACAATAATTAATGGTGAAAATACTGGAGGATCCCTCTGTAATTTCAGGTGTAATAATTAATGTCCTTTAGAAGAAAAGCAACAAATTGAAAAGAGAGGTGTATTAAGCAACTACAAAACAGAGATACGGATTTGATGCGGTCTACATCAGAATAACATAACTACCTTAAAGACAAAGATTTATAATCTTTTCATCCTTCCAGAATAAATTATCACCAATTTCACTACGCTGTCTAAGCATATATGGACATTCTAACAATCTAAGTAGTATAGAATAGGGAATGGAGTTCATGCATGAAATGGGGGGGGGTCAAAATCGTGTAGATTGTGTTTGGAACAGAAATTGTGGAGGATAGAATTCCCAGAACAAATGAATTACTGAATAAAGATTCAGAGTTTGTGTCCAGGTGTAGACACGAAATCTGTGGATGTGCTTATCTATTCTTATTTGTTTGTCTGATGAAGTGATATAGGTTTTTTGTCGTGTTTGTAACTCTATCGAATATTTCCAATTCCATAGAAGTGTGAAACTATGTGGAATTGGGTGAATCTTTCTTCATTTGTTTCTTTATTCGTTATGATATTAAACCAGTAAATGTCTCTTGTTTTATTTTTCAATTAGTTGATTTTCAGCAATCTAATCTCGATAATATGTTGTCCGAAACGGCCTTTCCCAATTGACTTTTTTGTTAGATTTCTAAGTAGATTTTCTATTTAAAATCATCTTTGTTGTCTTTAAATTAGAAAAGTAGATTAGCAATAATTGTCGAATTATTATTAGAAAGTGTTAAACATGAAAACCAGTTCTATATTTACATATCTCAAATCGTTCAGCGTCATTTCGAAAAACATCCAGTGATATTTTCGGGGAATTATGTTATCTGCAGCATTTCTTATAGGTTCTCTTTGTTCTCTATATTTGTGATTTGATATAACTACAAGCAAAAAATTCTAGGAGTGTTAAATCCGCTGACTATACGTCTATTCCACATTTATTCCTTCCATTTGGAAACTGTTCATTCATGTCATACCAAACAAATGTGGCCTCATAATCGGTTTCATTAAATTCATGTTATCACAAACGTGATTGGCTACTTTTTTTTCATTATGCATAGAATCCATTTGTTTTTGTTTTTTTCAATAGTTAACGTTTCTTCTGAACTGCTTGTCCATATGTCAACAACATTCTTAAATATTGCTAAATCTTTTAGTATTTTGAACACACTATAAAAATATTCCGCTATCCCAAATCTGATGATTATCAGAATTCGCTATTAAAGTAAGTGAAATTTCAATCTAGTAGTAAATTATATTTGACAGAACACAGTAAATATTCAATTTTTTGAATTGAAAATAATCTACCCTACACAATTATTTTAGTTTTCTCTTACATTTTCTGGGGGTGAAATTTTTCTAAATATCCACGCCTTTTAATAATCTTTACACATCTCGCACTATATAAAAATGTGTATTCTAATGAAAACTTTGTTTTTTAACACTAAAATTGTATATTTCAATATCAGTTGTCATAACACCTGTTAAATGTTTTAAAATAAAATAAAAAATATAAGAATAAAACACAGGATCAAAGTTGTTTTGTTTTTTTTTCAGTTTAAGTTTATAGCGAAATAAATAGAAATGTCTAAATCTTCTTTAAACACCAGACATTCCCTTGTAGCTCACAAAAATAGATACATTCATATGAGAATATACAAACATTGATATCAACTGATTCATGACTATATCTATACATATGGCCTTTGCTTCATTTGTTTATGAATTCAGTGGTAAATAGATAAAATCTAATGGTTTGTGATCGTCAATATCATTTGAGTTTTCATATAGACAAAGAGAAGTTACTCTATTCATAAAATGTATGTTTAAATAAATGCATATTTAAAAAGTCTAAATAATTCCTCTTATTTTCCTGTATAAATATGCATTGTGGAGGGAAATGAATAGATATGTAACATATGAAAGGCGTAATAAAAATGACAACCGGACATCCGAGCTAAAGTTATTGGCATTATCAGCTAGATTGCCTCCTGTTGATAATTATTTTATTGTGTTATTTTTAATGTAGAATGACTGTTAAAATTCAAGGAGTCTTCTGAGATACAACGTTTTCTTTTGTATGCAAGTGTTGTTTGTGTGTACAGGTATGTGCATTAAAGCGCTTAGCATACTCCGAGGCATCTAGAAGTAATTCGGAAGGGATAATCTCTTGAATTACAATCTGTGCATGTCATTGCATTCATGTGAGGAATACAACCTTCTATGCTTTATATCCTGTGTTATTTCCAAACAAACGCGTTCAATATGGTTTATATGAATGTTTTTCTTGTCTAAGCGTAAAGTCATTTTGTATCTATGCGCTGAATTATGTGAATAAATTTAAGATTGCGGTTGCAATAGAAATTCGATTTGTATACACGCACGATTATGTTTTAGTTTAATGTATTTTTGTCAAGTTGAAATACAGAGAGTGCATGTTTGTGTATTTATGAGTGGGTTTATGTGTTTGCGAAATCACTCATCTGTGTCATTTCATCAAGGCCAATACATATATCAGAAATGACATTTTTGTCTCTTCCATACAAATATAGATATGTTTGACTTGTCTGTATTATCAGTCTCTTATAATAGCATATCAAAATGATATAAAAAGAACCAATTATATCAAAGTGAAAAGACGCAACAGAAGAGCAAATGAAGAATGTGTGGTGATAGAGACGAAACAGTTAATAACATAATAACATAATGCAGCAATCTGACACAAAGAGAGAACAAAATAAGGCATTACCGGGTGGGAAAGGTGATCCACTGGCAATTGTACAAGGAATTATATTTTTACCATACTGCCAAATTGTATATGCACAAACCAAAATTCGTTCTAGAGAATGAGATGCATTGAATTCTCTGGGTTTTAAGATACAAATGGATCACCTAATCTCGAACAGAAGGTCAAATCTAGTGTTAATTAACAAGAAAAAATAACTTATCGTAGATTTTTCCGTTTCAGTAGAAATGAAAGAAATCGAAAACATATTTAATTACTTGGACATTGCCAGAGAGCTAAAAAAAAAAACCTGTGATATCAAGTGTAGTTGGTGCTCTTGGAACAGTTCCCATATACTTTTGATAAGACTAGAGGAATAAGACATCAGAGGAAGAATCAAGACCATCCAAACAACAGCCTTGTTAAGATCAGCTAGAATATTCAGTCCTGGAGACCAGAGGAGACTTGCAATCATTCAACCGCCTGTGAAAGATTACAAGGAGGGAAATAATAATAATAATAATAATAATAATAATGTCATGATCATGCAGGTCATTTTTCTATGAGGACATTAGTATGAACCAACATCAATTATAATTAGTGTGTATTTTCATTTCACTTTTTAATATACAAAAAAATTAATTAGGTAAATAATAAGGTCAATTTTTAAAAAAAACTATCGACAATTTTTCAGTCACTTTATTTTGTATTTTCTCGTTTCCTTCACTTCCCTCTCCATCTATATATCTTATTATAATGGAAATTCGATGTGTATCTGTAATCAAAACTACGTCACTGCTTACGTCACGATACCCTTGGGTATTGTGTAGTCTATCAATGAATATTTAATTTATAGTCAAAATCATTGATATACATAGAATAATAAAACTTGTTTATTAACAACATGTCTATGAAAATCTGTGTTAGATTTGCCTCAGATAAAAAATAAAGGTTTACATGATTATGGTGTGGTTAATTTGCATATGGGTTTTAACAAAACCGGGTTTAATAAATAATTATTTGGTGTTATTGATCTCTAATATTATTGTTTTATTCTCCGACGTATCAAAATCAATCCTATGATGATTTTATATAGAAACCAATTACGATATTATTAAAATAAGAGTAATGTTTATATATATATGTTCTAATCTAATTTCGTTAGTCTTTCTAATTTAATATACAGTTTGTATATAAACTGTGTGCTTTAGAGAATCTATTACTTTAAAGTGCATATTGACTTTGTGGACACATTTCATTAGATTAAGATTTTAATAATATACGCCCGGGGGATGTATATAATTGCTAGTGAATGATGACAATCCATGTGTTCCACGGTAAATCAGGCCAGGAATTGTTCTTTGCTGTTGGTACCATGTAACTCAGTATGATAAGAACCCCTAGGTAAATGTCATGGCCCTGATTCATCTGCTGCATTCCATGCCGACTGATCTTTCTTTCAAAATTTGAAATTGTTTTAAAGAAATGTTTTCAAACCAAAACAAACAACTTAATAATTGTGCAAGTGTCGTTGCTAAGCAACATTATAAAATCAATTAATTTTATAGGATAAATTCCCTTCCAGTAAACATGCTGGACATTAAGAGAATTTCCTTTATTTTTCCAACTAACATATCAGATGGATTCTTCACTAAAAGTAGACAATTCTATTTATTTGATTGTTGTATTAATATCTAATCTTTCAGAAATCGTTCAATCTTTACTCCTCTACCTATTTTTCTTCAGATTTCTGTTCCTTTCATTTTCTCATAACATATTTTCATTAGTCATCAGTTTTTATCCACCTACTACGCCTTTTCTCTCTTTCTTTTCTCCTCGCCATCTTTTTACATTTCTCGCTGATTTCCTATGCATACATCTAAATTTCCTCTTTTTTCTTCTTTCATCCTCATTTATATGTGAGAATTATCGTCATATTCATCAGTCTATTTAATATTAATAGAACACATCCCTTGAGACTTGATAGGCAAATAACCGGTACAAGTCTTGATGGGTTTGCAATGAATCAACCATGAAATCGATTAGCTGTAAGGCAGTTGACCTTACACTTTGATTTTCTTTATGAAAAAATAAATTGACACCAAAAATTAAATAAAGTAGCCTTAGTATCGAGAATAATAGACAAATTTTGGCTGTTATCGGGACATAATTAATATCATGCCAAAATCGTTGAGTAAAGAATTAATTCGTGCCTTTTTTCGTATTTATTCTGTTTGACTTTTGAGGATTTGATTAAAATATAACAAAACCTGTTTGAATATTTCTACATCATTTTATCAAATGTTAGCTTCATGCATAACCAACCAAATTATTTGCTATAAAATATTAAAATTTATTTGATAATATAATGAAATATTGATATTGTTCATCAAAAAACTACTTCATCATCAGCCAACAGCAATAATAATTCAATTCAAATAATCCTTTGGAAAGATGCATGTGGACACAACATCAGTGATGTTAAAACTCGGTTTATTGACGGTTTCTGTGTTTTCAAAATAACTATGCCAACAATGGTAGCTCAGTGGGAAAATATTTATTTGTCCAAAATAAAAATCTTTTACATTTTTTAAGCTAAAGACCAAAAAAGGAGGTTTACATCTTACATTCTGTGGTCATCATTATTTTAAATTTAACTAAACTTGTCTCATTTTCTAATCCCGTCGCGCTATTCAATGTTCCTTTCGCCATAATGACACGTTTATTCTAATACATTCAAACTACACCCACTAAAAAAACTCGGAATTACTCAATAATTTTATCAACTCTCCCTCTTCCTTTAATTATGTAATGATGTTTTTAGCGTTAGAAATGTTTATTGGGTTGTACACATTCTTTTTGTTGACCTCCCTGGAATTTCCCCAAGATTCCTGCTCTCCAATTTAATATTTGGGCTTTGACTCTTTCTTTTTTTAATTTGAGCAGACAGCTGGCTAACATATTTTGGGTTGTCGCTTGGAGGTGCTTGGCGTTGGTGTTGGTTGCCAAGGAGGAGTGATAGTGGAATCCTTTCTTTTTGAGTGTGGACTGATTTGGGCATGGAATTGTCTAATATTGAAGGCAAGGAAAATGGTAGAACTGATTGACAGTTTGTAGATTGTCTTTTGAATGGCTTCCTACTTTTTCTTGTTTAAACTGACACGCCCACATCAAATGCTTAATATTCACGCGTATATTTGTATCGCCTCTTCCGTACGTCTGTTTATGACTGACAGCCTGAGTCTTGACGAGGTATGACCACCCCCACCAGGTTGTCCCTTCTCTCTAATTTGTCTTCGCCCACAACCCTATGTGGCAATTGAGAAGCCATGGAAGCAAGTTTATTTACTTTTGGCTTGTCAATAGACGGGTTTGAGATATACCCATTTTTGTGTCAAAGCACTCGCGTCCAACCTGTTAGATATGAGGATGAGGGCAGCGGGATCTAATGTAAGATCAAATCGAGACCCTCCTCGAATACGGCCACCTCGACTATCTCCCTATATTAACGTAAAAACGCTTCAAGATTAATCCTTAACCAGGAACTTGAAATATCATTATCCCATCCCACCTCTTTCTTAAATATACGACCCTGAATTCTCTAAGGTATTTCATTGTTAGGGTGGTACAGTCGTCTTTTGTGAGTAACAATAGGTCCTACGCCAAGAAAATATTCCTTTTATCAGAATGTAAGGTCTTACTCTTAGGGTTATCGGTATAGTCTTTTGTGTACTTGATCATTTTGTTTTGTCGTTTATCTACGAGAAAGACAAAGAAAGTTCTTTGCTCGTTGTCATTCAGTTCTGTCATTGTGTCCAAAATACAATTTTTGTGACCAGAACCCTCTGATATCGATCTCTCTCACAGAGGGTATAGTCCATTTATTGATCAATCCCCCTTCTGTCTCCATGGTTGGTGTAGGTTCATTGGTCTTTTGAGAGTCGATGTTTCTCTCTGATATTTTTTCATTCCACCAGCTTTGTTCTTTTCTTTCTCCTATTCGGGCCTTTATAAAAGAGCCTTAACAATCTGACATCTCTCTCTCTCTCTCTCTCTCTCTCTCTCTCTCTCTCTCTCTCTCTCTCTCTCTCTCTCTCTCCACAGGTCATGTGAGTCCGGTCTCCTCGTAAAACAAACAGAACAAAACATGTCCAACGTTATTTTTGACGCTAACAACATCAACAATGAACAAAGGTTAACTTCCCAATCGCACCAAAAGTTTAAAAAAACTAAATTTATGTTCAGATAGCATGCTACTCATGCTTCGATAGGTTTTAAGATTCTTTATTCCAGCCACTGCCTCGTTTAACCCACAGTCATTGTGAAGTTCTTTCTGTCACTTCTCTTATTGCTTTTATGGCTTTTCTATTTTGACCAACAATGCCAATATTCAAAAGTTCTTTACAAAGTGATCGACAAATGCTTTGCACACCACCTCAATTGATTCGTACTAAGTTTGCCATCATTTAATAATACATTTCCCACTCAACAACTGATATTTTGAGCGTTTTCTTTCATTTGAAAATAAAATGAATTCCGTTCAAAGCATGGTTAGTCCCCACATTATCAACACCTTGGTTTTATTGGAAAATACAGTCTTGGTGCAACGTTATTGCTACAATGCTTTCTGGGAACTTTAACTGCTTGCCTAGATCTACCCTTAATTGTCATTCAGGTGCCGAAGATAGTCAATTTGTCCTGGACGTGGTGAAGGGCTTTTCTCTAGGTCTTACAAAATAAATTGTTATTCTATCCAATTGCTACATGTTTCTCTTGATAGTTATTGCAGACACAGTCTGTGTCTTTTGTGAAGCTACTCAATAGATATTTTAGAGAGGCCCACAAAGTCGTTGAATCAATCCTACCTGACCCCGTGTGCAAATTAACTGGGATCGGTAGTTTGATCTTCGGGCAGCAGTTTTGCCCTTAATGTTGCATGAGATTTATCCGATATTTCTATGGGTTTATCTTTTAAACTTGGGATATTTCTTACAATGATAGAAAAACGAACTCCTTCAAGTGCTTTTCTGATAAGGGGCCTTGATTTTCTGGTTTGAAACATATCCGAATCCATAACATTGGCTCCTCAAGCCCTCTAATCCTCCAGCTGCAACCTGTGACTGTTTTTGTCGTTGTTAGGTCACCCATATATGCCCTGATCTGAGGCCGTCAAACGCCGGATTTTGATGAGGGGGTCGCTATTCCACTTTTACTGAGGTCACAAGAGAAAAAAGATTGCTGAGATGTGATTATCTTGCATTCTCTATAGAATATGTCAGTCAGTAATATGGATCCAAAATCAATTCTCTGATTGAAATTGTTATAATGATCTAATATGACATTGCTTATCTCGCTGAAAAAAATATATCTTCCTAGTGTCCTTTCAACAATCTTATGCGACATGAAGCCATATATTTTAGCAATGCTCGCCCATATAATTGCAAGATTATCCTTGCTTTCCTTCACCTTTCTAAAAATGTCACGTGACCCCAGTTTTTCCAGAGAACCTGAATTACCAGGAACTTCCCTTTTCCACCGATGAGTCAATATAGTTTTTATTCAACAGTAATGTTGTTATTTGCCAATACATATTACCGAAATAATTTTCCTCTCTTTCAAGCAATGAAATAATTCTAAATTGATTTAGTTCGTTAGAATTTTCGTCTTTTGTAATCCAGACGCCTTCGGTTCATTTCTACTGGTCAGCGATTCTATCCCATAGTTATATTCTGATATCGCCCTGAGAACCGATTATAAACAATGTGAGACATTTTGTTGGGTACTGGTGTTTTGCTTCCTTGACCACAGCTGGTATCTCTATCAAGGTAAGTACGCTTGTCTCAAACTCTATGGATGGAGATTCTGGGTTTATTAAGTGCTTACGAACGAGATCCCATTTTCTATTTGGGTCTTTAAATGCATTAGGAATGATGTTGTTTATCTCTTCTATTATTTTTGCTGATCCCTACGCAGTTCCTTTAAGAAGTCAAAGAGATATTTTTCCTCCTCCGCCACTCCACTTTATAGAGTATTTTAAGTTTTACCTCGGAGACCTTTAAGTGAACGTTCAAATCTTTTCGATAAATGGCTAACAACAATCTTTAACATTTTCAGTCACTCATCTGTATAGTCTCTGCTGGCATACGTCATCATCGAATTTCCTCTTGTTAACTGTGAGCCATCTTATTCGCTTTTGGATTAAAGTAACCAGAATCCAATAGCCAAAGTCTTGAAGAGACTGGACCCTATAGGATAAATTTTAGTCCTGCTCCTCTTACATCTAACCGGGGTGTACACATGAGCGTTGCCCCTAATCATCGTTATTCAACATCTTCATTCAGTTTTGATGAATGTTTCAGGCCTCGCAAACTTGTGCATATGCTCACAGCATTTATCATAAGTTAATCGTTCGGAGTCAATGCCGAAATATCAGCCCTGGTGGGGATCTCATCTTCACCTACCCACTCTTGGAATATCCTTTAGGTATGTTACGAAAAGTTCTGAAGTAGATGATGATAATAATTAATAGCTGGACCCGTATATCATTCCACGGATTATATGCATAATTGAATGGATATGTAACGGTTAAATGTAATGATATAAATCGTAATTTTCAGCACTTTAAACTACTATAAAAAGGTACCAAATTATCATACATTGTACAGTAAATATGAATAAATGTTCACAGAAAATACTAATCTCACAACTTTAAAATTATACTAGTGCTAATTAAAAAAATAAAAATAAGAAACACAAAACTTGTTAACCAACATTTTTAAACAAGCCCACTATTACGTCAGTGTTTTCGCCACATAAAATAGGAACTGAACTAAGCAGAATACATTTTGCTGATATATATTCACCTGTAAACCTCCATTTCTCCTCCCAGCTAGACATGTTTTCAGAGAAGAGAAATACACTTCTTACTTATACGTGAGCTGATATCAGCTTTTTCAAATGAACATGCATATTTACATTAGTTACTGCTCATATTTGGTCATTACAAAAACACTTTGAATTATAAACGACTCATGCCATGTTGTTAATCAATAATAGGTCTAGTCTTTTGGCAGGCATAAGGTGATCCGTCTTTATCCCAAAGTCCCAGAGAATTTTATGTGTTTCATTCTCAATAACAGATTCTGTTTTATTCTTAACCATTTTATTGGATGGACAAAATATAGTTCCTTGCACAATTCCCAATTTATCCTCTTTCCAACCCAGTCATGCCTAGCCTTGTATTCTCGTTGTGCTAGTTTGCTACATTCGCTTCATACATGGTTGATCGTCTTATCTTTGTCTCCACACACCCGATATTTACTTTCCTGTTGTGTCTAATCTATTTTTGCTTTGATGTAATTTGTACTTATGGTATTGTTTTGCGCTGCAATTATGAACGGCTCACTATCTCTCTAGAGGTTTCCTTTCATAACCATGTCCAGGACTTTTCAGGAGCAATCTCCACAATTTGTCGCTTTAAGTACCCATATAATTGTTTTTCTTCTCATTTATGTTTTCTTGTTTTTGTTGTTTTTCTGTTTGTCCATATGTTACAATTATATTATTAATCTTTCCTTGTTTTTTTTGTGTATTCTTCACGTCCTTAGATTGTGGCATCTATGCTATCATCAATGTCGGCGAAACCTCTCCCACCTGGGTTTTTTTTATACATATAGTCTGTCTCTATCATTTCTTTGGTGTACTGTCTTCTGCATCGTCATAAATTTTCTTGCCCTTTGGTCTATTTGTCGGAGTTCCTCTCTTGTCCATTTTAATAATGATCCAGAGTATATTATAATAGGGACGGCTCAAGTATTCATTCCTTTGATCAGATTTCTGCTGCAGAGCTTGGTTTCTTGAAGATTTCTTGATTTTCTGGGGTATTTTTTAAACTTAATAATGAGGTTTTCTTTAATAGATTTAACACTATTTCTTTTGTGTATTAAGATGCCCAGCGTGATATAAGGATTAGCGAACTAGGTGACCCAAACTTTTGCAAAAATCCGCTGAGTAAACGACCTTTTTTTACGTTTGTTCTTTTTACAATTCTTTTTTATTCTCTTATTCCTCAGATTTTTAAATAATATCTACAATTACATATTTTACAGTTTCAGGTCCTATTTCCTTTACTTATTGATATTTCATTTTCTTTTTCACATCTACCTCACTGCAATATACATACGGGTTAAATCCATTAATTCTCGCTGAAACCTACGCACGTTCTTGCATGTGTATTCAAGTTTGACTTTATAACAAAATTCACATTTGATTTTTCTTCAAACCGTTTCAGCAAAAAGTTATCTCAATTACACACACACACACACACACACACACACACAGGTAAACGTTTGACTTTTATCAAGTTTTATTAGTGTTTTTAGTTTTATGTTCCATAACTTTTAAATCAAAAGACAACAGAATTTTTGTTTTATTTTCGTAATTTAAAAAAACCGTATTTCATTGAATTTTTGCGATTGTGAATGTGTGAATTGGTTAAAACGCACCAGGTTTTTATTTTATTTCGTGACGTGTTAATTTTCTTCTTAAGAATTCATAATTTGCTGCATTTCATTGTTTACTCGGGTATATGACTTTAATCATCATCATCATCATCATCGCCAGATTTTCAAACAAAGAGTAACTGATTTTTTTCACTTGAGTCCAATTGACAGCAAGTCTTTTTAGTTCTCCAAAACTATTTAAGTATCGCAGTCGATTTTAGCAATGCAGTGGTCTATTCACTATCTCTTCTTCCATATTTTATTTTTCCCCCATTCTCTTTTCTAGATTATTATGGATTTTTCTAGGTAACCCGTCTATGATTGGCATTTTTGTCACCTTTATATTCTACAACTTTTTTAACTCTTTCTTTGCTTTCCTTTATTTCAACTGTCCATTCATTTCTTCCTGTTGATTACAACTAAATCTTGTCTTTTTATACGACTGGATAATCTGTTTTTATCTCAATAGAATAATGTCGGTCATTTTTCTATGACGTTTTCTGGTTTGTGCACGTACCATATGCCCATATAGTCAAATTTTAGTGTTTTTCCCAAATCTAGGTGGACCACATTCAGCCGTGCTTGCACTTGTACTCCTTCTGTGCCAGTTTGCTGTATTCACTTACTATGTGGTTTACTGATTCATGACTCTTTCCACAATTGCTATTCTCTTGGGTAATATCTATTCTAGATTTGACATATAATTGTTTACTTCACAATTTTGTTTTTCCGTTTTAATAATTCCTTTTATTTTATTTTATTCTATTTTTGTCTATCCTCGTGTTCTTTTAGTTTCTTTCTGTAATTGGTTGTCATCGTTAATCTTTCTTTACCCTTATTTGTATATTCTTCGGGCTTTTAAGTGGCCGAGTTCTCTACCTTCTTCTTTTCTTGTCATATAATCTCTATAGATCATCTTTCATACGAGGGCCTTGTACATCGTTATTAATTTTCTCTGTCTGTGGCTCATGTTTCTGAACTTCTATCTAGTCTTGTTTAGGAAGGGTCATGATTATCCTAATAGAGAGAATTCTCGTGTATTTATTCCTTTTATTAAGTTCCTGCTGTAAACTTTGGTTTCCGGTAATTTCCTGTGTCCTTCTGGGATATTATTTCCTGATTTTCCTTTTCTATTTGACTATCATTAGTCTGATCTTGTTGAGAAAACTCAAACATTAATAATTATGTATATCTGTATCATTGGCTTAATCTATCATTTGCAGTCTTATCACAATGTCAATGTAAACAAAATTGATTTAGTCTAGTTATTCACTCATCTTCAAAATTATATATTTCACTTGACATTTCCCTTGTTGATATGTAAGCCTTAAGTATACAAACTTCATAGAGAAAAGGTGACAGTGCCATGTGTCCATTGAGAAATAAATCCATTTGTATATCGTATTATCATTAATTAATTAATTAATTAATAAGCGTATTAATCTTGAAAACAATTAATATGCTTAACCACTGATCTACAAATCAGTATACTAGCATTTTTATTTGTGCACACACACACACATACACATACACACACACACACACACACATACACACACACACACATACACACACACACACATACACATATACACACAAACACACACAAACACACAAGTAGCTTTGTTCTCTGCTTCTACATTCATATTTTTGACTAGGTAGATAAAATGACCCAAATAGATAAACACATTACACTTTCATATTCATTATTGAACGACATGACAAGTATAATTGTTATTTAAAGCTGTGATTCAATCTTCTGTAAAATACTACATGATTTATCACTTCATTTATGTTGTTTTTATCACTGATTTTATCGACTTTTGTTATTGAATTTAATCTTACTTTGTGTTTAAGTTTTGTTTCGCTATTTTCCTGTTCATTTGGCGTCTGTGTCCTTTTGAAAGTGAAATGTTTTGATCTGAGTGTATTCGAAATCTGCGAATAAGTCGACGGAAGAAAAATGGCGCTCGGTGCTAGAGAATGAAAATCAATTATTATAAAAAGGTGAGAAAATCAAGAAACATGAAAAGAGAGAAGATAATAGAGTTCGAAAGATGAAATGCCGTTTACAAGTAAAGAAATCTGAGGTGAATGTTATGTAGGAAAGTTTCAGAAACTCTCTCTCTCTCTCTCTCTCTCTCTCTCTCTCTCTCTCTCTCTCTCTCTCTCTCTCTCTCTCTCTCTCTCTCTCTCTCTCATTTTGTGATGAATTGCACTAAAGGATGTGAGAAAAATATTGAAATAAAAAATGTAAATAAAATTTCTCGCTAGCAGATAAAATTTTTGAAGTCAACTGTTAAGAAAGAAATGAATAAAACAAAAATAAAGATATAGAAAAGTAGAACTAAAATCGAAGAAAAAATTTCCAGGAATTTTAGAGAACTGGAAACTAAAACGTTTTGGGAAATATCGAGGAGAAAAAATAAATAAAAATGGACAAGAAATCAGAATCAACAAGAATGTTTGATTATGAACAAATATTTCTATAATTCTCATTTTAATTTATCGCCTGTTTCCCAATTATATTTATTTCAACACACAATGAACGAATTAGCAAAGACCCTTTCTTTACCTACAATTTTAACAAAACAAATGCGAATATATTATCTCAGGTTGATTTCAAAATTATGAGGGTAGCATTAAAATACTTTCGTAAGTCAACATAAAGTTATTTCACTGAAGGTTTTAAGTGACTGGGAAAAATTGATGAAATTATTTGCATTTTTGCAATAAATAGCTTTAATTAACACGGCCTACAATTATTTTTTCTGGAGTAGAATATTTAAATCATAGGAATAAACCGACCCACAGAAGACATTCAAATAGCTGTTAGTGATTGAACTTTGACACAAAGGTTTGACCCGTGCGCCAACTTCCTTCTAATGAAGTTATGTCCTGATAAAAATGTCTGAGGTCACGAAAGTTCAAATTTTATAGGACAAGATTTTAGAAAAATACTGACAATCTCAAAAGATCTGGTTAAACGAACTTTTTATATAAGTGCTATGTAAACTGTTAATGAGAAAAGAATATTTTAATTCAATTCTTAGATTCAACTTATGAATAAATAGCGACATAATAAAAGATGATTAGTATTGATGTGTATAAATAAACTTATATACATAATTGCTTATAAAATTGGGATTGTAAATATTTGTTAGTTAATAGATTGTATACAATCACTAATATTTTGAGATATTATTCTGAGATATATAAAAAGAACTAAAGTTCTAGTTAAATATTCAAACATAGTTGATGAGATTTGAAAGAAAAAAAGATACTTTTTATTAAATGTTATGGCGATAGAAATGATTTGCAATGATTAATTTTTTGATAGGAATGACTCAAAGTAACGCAACAGAAATGGCACAACGTAGTGCAATAGAGAATAAAATAATTTTCAATATAATTTTCAAATTGATTTCCCATTGGAGACAACTATTAAATGTCTAAGTATTTACCCTTGTTTATGTATTTATTTTCAATCAAGTATAATATAAATTCTAAAAATAAGATGTTAACCGAGGTCGATCTTAATCCTCATTAAAGAATATTTTAAGAGATTGATTATGTCCTTTTGTCGCCCCTCTTACACGAACGTTGTGTTATTTAAAGAAAACGGTTGGTAAGACCAGCATTAAATATTTATTAGTTTAATTTTAGTATAATCAAAGCTGAGTAAATCTTTTAACTGGTTGGACTTTCTTTGTGAATGTCACAATGTGTTAATCAGAGATCAGACAGTCAACTCTGCATGATATTTTAGTATTTATATTCACACACACACACACATACACACACACACACATATATATATATATATATATATATATATATATATATATATAAGAGAGAGAGGGGGAGCGTATTGTGTGTGTATCTCAGGGGGAAGTACAAAGAGACAAAAGTTGCCTTTCTGTTTATTTATATTCAATATCCTTTACTAAAGATAAAAGATGGGTGGGGATATGTGACTTTAGTTATAAGAGATAAAACTTAAAATGACTGCTACGATAAATAAGTTGTCAGCTATAACTTTGAAGGTTAAGATAAGACACATTTTCTTTATTCATCTCCATATATCATTATTGTTTGTGGATGTCTTCACAAATTCAATCGGCTTCGACTCATTTTATGCCTAAGTGTCTATGTTTTATGAATGAAATTCAAAACCAAATCAAAACGGTTTTGAAATTTGGCTTTATATTATGAATATACTAAGAAATACATTCTTATCTATTCACTCTTGAATGCTTGAATATAAACATCTACATACATATTTATATTTATTACACACATGCTCACATATTATTTAACAACCATATTTTTTGGCCTCTTAACATTTAGAATAATTGAATCATGTTTCTCCTAATCTAACGAATGATTTTGATACGTGACAGTAAAATATTGCCGTGTATATATTCATATATCGTTATGATTTTTAACTTTAAGATTGTATGGATAGTTTGTTTAACAGCGACTAAAGATTTGGTAGAAGAATTGTATTGACACAATTGATTTACTATTTTATTAATGATTTGATCGTATAGAACACAAAATGTGAACAATTTGAACTAAGACCAGCAATAATTTAATTTCTTTGCAAAATATTTACCTTCATAAACACAAATAGATTTTTTCAAAATTTAAATAAATCTTCCAATATCTGTTATACTAACGATCTTCTCATGTAGACACTTAATAATATAATATCCAAATAAACGGTTAAACATATGCATACATAGTGATATAAACAGTTATATATACACACAATTGTACTCTATTTGGCTCCAATGTACCTTCTTTAACTTTAATGCACGCAGGTTTATCGTTGATACGTATGCACGCAAGCAAACACACATCCATTTTTTAAAGGGCATCATGTCTCTTGTCATTGTTCTCAATTCATTCCTCTTATCTTCGAACATGTACAAATACATATAAACACTTATGCACACATACATACACACACACACACACACACACACACACACACACACACACAATCCGGAAATACAAATCCAGTATGTGTACGTCAGTTCCATTAAAACAATTATCAGTAATTGAAAACACTCCATGGATGTCTTTTTTTCCGGAATTCCACGCTTTTTTCATGACTTTTGTTTTGTCCTGTTTGTCGTCTTCTTCAACAATAGCCTCCTGTAATCCGTCTCTCTTCTAATTGGCGCTATTCAACTGGGAGGATTTAAAGTAAATCTGCTGGGATGGACCCGATGTTCCCCTCCATTCACAAAGAACAAACTAGCATAACTAAAGATCAATTAGAAGCATTCAATCCATCACTTTTGTAATAACATCTTAAAAGTGCAACATGAACATTGAACAAATAACAACAATTTTGAAATTACAACTACATTTAATTTTTCTCCATTCTTTTATTTTTTTTTTTTTTTTTTTTTTTTTTACCTTTTCTATAAACATCTTCATTTTCGTTTTACTCTTATTTTCTTATTGAATAATCAATACTTTATAGATGCATTTGAGTTTTTAAGGAATATTTACAATTTTCTAATATTACTTTTCATTTATGCTGTACTGGCTTTACATGTTTTTTATGTAATGGATATTTTTCTGTTTATTATATTTATTTAGTAAATGGGAATGACCGAGGTAAAATATTGCAATTTTATAATTCGAAAAAAAAGTATCAATTACAGTTACATACATTTTAGCTTCATTTTATGGAATCATTCAAACTTTGTAGCTTTATAGTTTAAAATTTTGTTTGTTTTCGATTTATCTTCTTTTTTTTCTTTTCTTTTTTGATGTTTCTTGATGCGTGTGCACGCAAAATCATCAATGTTTTTCCATTCTCTTCCAAACTTATTAAAATGTCACAGGAGACTCCAAGATTTCAATAGCAATAAAAACGTATAAGAATTGCATATAAGAAAGATACACGAGGAATGGAATAAAGTATATTATAAACTTCAATATCAGGAGGGTATCAGCAAGGCACAATAGCATCGGCAACAACAAGTTATATAAGCAAAACAAGTTCGGTAGTATTAGACCACAATCAATAATAATAAAATGGAACGAAACATTATCATTTAATAAACGATTCAAATTTTCGGTAGTAATTATCAAATGATAATATGATAGATAACTGGTTCTTATGTTGTTTTGAGATTGTATTTTGAAGACCTTTTGCAAAATTTAATATCTAATTTGAAGTTTTGTTTATGATTTTAATTGAAAAATAACAATCGCTTGATCATAAATGTGGTACTTGTGATTACTGCCAAAGGTGGTATGAGTTGTTCCCCTTTAAATATATCATTTAGAGAGCGGCTGCCATGTTTTGTGTTGAACTGGACACTATGAAAGGAGTGGACACCCACATCCAAGTACTCAAAGGGGCAAAATCAAAGTATTTAAAACCCAAGTGATTAGCCAAGAAAGAACCAGTTGTCAGAGAAATTGAGTGACTACAAGCAGTCAATGCAATATGTGACACATTCTTAGGAGGTTTCACCTGTTATTCCAATAATGAAGACGGGTAGAAACATTGGAATATTCGGAAACTACTAAGTTGCGGCAATTCAAGACTCAAAACTTGAGAACGACCCCCATCTCCAAAAACAGAAGACTAAATTTGGAGGAGACCAAAAATGAATCAAACTAAACTGATGTCACGCCTATCAACAGCGTTTACCAGATGAATAAAGCCGTAAATATACAACAATAAATACACGCAAATGATATCTATGCATACGAGGTTACCCTGTGAAATTTCCCAGATATTTTCTAGCGAGTCATAGAAGATTTGTTGACTGGGATTACATATGTGATTGTGAGGTTTGATGACATCCTGGTTAGTGGCAAAATTGATGTAAAACATCTAAGGAATTTTGAAGAATCATTGAAACGTCTCAAATGCCTGAGGTTGGAAAAATAATTGTTTTCGTGGTAGCAGATGTGGTGTACTGTGGACACAAGGTCAATGTAGAAGATGTTACGTGGACACAAGGTCAATGTAGAAGATGTTACGTGGGCACAAGGTCAATGTATAAGATGTTACGTGGACACAAGGTCAATATAGAATATGTTACGCGGATACAAGGTCAATGTAGAAGATGTTACGTGGACACAAGGTCAATGTAGAAGACGTTACGCCAATGAAAACAAATGTACGAGCGATACATGAAACTCTAAATACCATTTCTATTTTGCTATTATAAATTTTCAATCAAAAATTCCTATAAAGACTGTTAACTATACGGGCACTTTAACATAAATTGTTAGCCAGAAAGGAACACTGGAACTGGTCGTTTGAACAAGACCAAACGTTCTGCAAATCCTAGGAGCTGCTGTTATCTTCTACCATTTAGACAGTAACCAGGAAATAGTCCTTGCGTGTATCACCATATGTGATTGATGCAGCATTATCACGCATAATGAAGAACAGTGGGGAGAAACCCTCACCTTAACAGTAGCAGAAAAATACGCACAAATTGATAAAGGTCTTTGCGATAGATTTCACCATAATGACAAATCATAAACCGCTGTTTAGACAATTGGAGGAAACAAAAATGATTGCACTATTAGCCTGAGGATGAATTCAAAGAGACACACTGACATTGGCAGAATATGAAATACACTTTGCGATATAAGGAAAGAATGCAACATGTCAAAGGTTGACAGTAGGATATTGTTAAACGAGACATTTTCATCAACACCAGAGCCAAAATCCTGGGAGAAATAATATGACTGGTCAATCTATTAGACTCCTCACCGACGGATGCAACAAGATGGACTTGTCGTGGCCTAGCGATGTCCAGAATATTGACTTTTGTCCAGTCGGGATTGCCTGATAGAAAAGGTTAGGACACTATCCAACCCTATTTCAAACGGAAGGATGAAATAACAGTGCACAACGGTTGTCTATTATAATCAACAATCACCTACCACTCCTCGGTACTAATCGCAGATGTCACAGTAAATAAACAAAAAGAAAAACATGTTTGTGAACTTGAACATGTTTTAAATTGATTGTAAATACTGTTTACATCTTTATCAACAAAATACTTTGATTACCCAATGATGAATCGATCTGTCAACAAGAAAACTAATGTATGGCTATAAATTCTTCCTGAAATTAACTAAACACTTAAACAGTTTCTCCGATTCTTTTGAGTATAAAAACAATATCATGGTTCTCTTCAATTTCTAATGAACTGTACGAAGATTTTGACGATGAATTAAACTTTTATACAAATTTCAAGAGTTTTTTTTTCTTCATGTGTCCCTTTTTCATAAAAGTCGATCATATCGTAAATTAAGGTCAGTTGCAGTAGAACATAGATGTAATATAAATATCTTTATTACATTAGCAATATTTATATATATTGGCATTTCAGTCTCGGAAGACTATAATAAAGTGTTTGTGCCCCTAATGTTACAGCACCTCCTGTGACTGAAGTCCGATGTTTGAAAAACATTCTCGACCACAGATGTCGCATTTGAAGGCTTTCCCTGAAGATGTTGATGCTCCGGTGCTTTGTTGCCGCTGTTTTCTTTTAGACCTCTTAGCTTCATGGTGTTGCGTCAGGGTGACTTCTGACATGAACAGTCATCTACGGAGATTCTGTTACCAACGAGGGTGGTCCTGAGCCAAATTTTCCCAGCCGGAAGGGGCAATGCCAAAGCACCTGAGATCATTCTTTCAGACATCCTTGAATCGCAGCTGAGGGCGACCAATCTGTCTTTTACCAGACGAAAGCTCTGCATAAAGGATGTCTTTCGGGATTCGTCCATCATCCATCCTACGTACATGACCCAGCCATCGGAGACGACGTTGCCTCAGTAGAGAACACAAGCTGGGGAGTTGAGCTCTCTCCAGAACTGCTGTGTTAGTGATCCTGTCCCTCCAAGTGACGTCCAGTATAAGTCTAAGGCAGCGAAGGTAGAAGTTATCTAGCCGCTGCTATTGGTGGGAGTATAAGATCCATGTTTCACTTCCATAGATGAGGGTGCTGATAACACATGCCATATACACTTGTACTTTTGTACGGATAGTGAGCTTGCTGTTGTCCCACACCCTTGCTGTGAGCTTCCCAAAGGTTGAGGCAGCCTTTCTTATCCGGCAACTGAGTTCAGTATCAAGTGACATATTAGCAATATGTATATGTTAATTCGCTTGAGCATCAAATAGCTAAACATTTGTGCTCGATGCACGCTGTTTGGAAATTAGATTCGTCAAACAACAGTCTGTGATTAGAAGTGAAAAGTGTCAATAACCGCCACAGCTATCCAAACCGGGGCATAGATAGAGGGGCAATCTAAACATTGATGATATGTTCACTTGCCCTTATCAAACATAATGCGAAACGACGGGTGATAGATACATGACTATCATACTGCGACCCAACTACACCCCCGACACGCATAACTGTTTCTCCACCCTTTCGTCTCCAACCGAAAATGTCCGCCCTGATCTGCGGAACGGCTTTTGTCGCTTGCACTTCTCACTGAAAAGAGAGAAAAATTTCTAGAGGTGAGTAAATTCACACAACGTAAATACACTAAGAAGTATGCGTATGAAAGTTGGGTTTATTCTATTTTATGTGCATCCATATTATATTCTTTTGATTGCTGTATGTATCTGACGTTAACAGTAAAAAAAATGATACATCGCAAAGAGAGTTTCCCGCGCCATAGTTGAAATGCTTTAATTTAACGAATAATAATTTTCAATAAAAAATGAAACTTGATAAACAGTGTTGGGTCTATGATTGTCCTTTTTCTTGTACTTATAATTCTTAAGGCATAAAACTATTAAATACTAATCATGGTATATTTTCATTTATTCAGTTATTTCGAAATAGTTGCAATATAAATTCTAAAATTTATGAATTCTAAAAGAATACAATCATAAATTGAATGTGACTCAACATTGAGTTTATTAGATCGACTTTTACACGCAAAATTGATATGTGTTCATTTCTTCCAAGTGTCATAGACTGTGTAGTAATGTTTTAGATAAATATATTAAAACTATGCGAAGTGAGGGGCTATAAATTTTGTATATTTATGAATACGCAGACATTTGTAAAAAAGATACAATTCATTTATCGGCGGGATAATTTACTTCCCATATATATATACATATATATCATATATTATATATAAGATATAATACAACGCATTAATAGAGAATTTTTTTGTTAGGCTATTCAAAGGAAACAGTTTGGCCAGACACCAAATAAATAAAAATGTCAAAGAAAAAACAAAATCCGTGTAAATAGAATTTTTAAAAAAATGTTCGTAAAGGATAAAAAAGAAATAATTTGTCAATAATAATCAGTTTCTAGCAAAGAATATGCGACGTTGATCGTCGGGGGAAATTACTAACTTTGTGTTTCAGATAACAATTGGTTATTAAGATGTATATAAAGGTTGGATTATAAGCTTTCTAATCCTACCCAAATACACACACACACACACACACACATACATACATATATATATATATATTGTGTGTGTGTGTGTGTGTGTGTGTGTGTGTGTGTGATTCCATAATCTATAAAAATCTTATTTTGTATAAAAGATCAAAGTACTGCTTAATATTTACATTTTTCGATTAAGAACATTACAGTCAATGATATATATATATATATATGCATGTGTATGTGTGCGCGCTCTGCATATTCTTAATGTTTATACATATGACTTTCTTAGCTAAAACTTTACAAGCTGCATTACAGAAATTTTAAATGCTTTGAAAACCAGAAGAAAAAATATTTACGATTGTTTAATTTAGAACATTTACTCTTTATAACAATAATGAAAGTAACATATATTAATAAGACATATATGAAAGAGAGCATAATCATAAACACGCGTAGTCTACTCGTTTATATAGAGAAATAAAAAAGAATAATGGCAAATAGAACATTTCGATCTGTTGTCTGATTTAAGGGTATTTGAATAAATGTCTATTGCATATATGTGGTCTATGTATAAATAGATTAGCCCAGATACAAGTTTCCATAATATTTATCATTTGATTTTTTTTTATTAAAAGAAAGAAATAGAAAATGGAAGGGAAAAGAAAAATGAACACTACTTCAAATCATCCAACTGACAAAAACTTTGGACACATGAGTAATGAGACAGTGGAAATTTATTATTTTCTGCTGAAATTGCTCCTGTAAATTTTCGAAGACTAGTTGGTTTGCTAAATCTGCAGTAGTTACAAACTCAAATACAAGAACATTTTAAAGCACATAAAACCGCGCTCACGTAATGTATAAGAATATTTTCTGCAGACCCATCAGTTCATTCTAAGAATTACCTGAATACCAAGTATTTAAAAAGATAGACTTTAAATAACATTGTTTGATGTTGATATAAATTAAAAATCTAAATTTCTTAATCCTGATTTTATCCATTTGAATATTCTTAATTGGAGGAGAAGCTTCATTGCATACATTTAATCTAAAAGACTTTGTCGAATGTGTGACACATTTTTTCTGAGTTCTCTTTTCAAATAATTGCTTTTTGAGACACTCTGTAGGATTATAGAGGATTTGCTTGAAGCAAAATCCTACGAGTGCGACAGACAATTTTGATGTTATGATTAACTTTTTGTAATTATTTTGCCCATCGTTGCATAATTGCAAATTTTAAAAAAGAAATGCAAATGTGTTGCTGATTATGTTGATACATAAAATTCCTCCAGCCCATATTATAATTATAATTATATCGGTTTTCTAGAAAAAGTTGTTTTATTTTTATGTATCTATTTACTTGTCTTCAAGTCCAAATTAACATGTCTGAGTGCATATCCAACAAAAAGAGTCAAGATAAGTGTGCTTATTTCATAAACTCAGATGACATTTTCATACACTGATATACATGTTTATTTATATTGTATTTCTGTCCGTGTTTTATGTCTCATGAAAAAGAGGAAATGAGTATAAAATAACTATTGTGTTATTTATCAATTTCGGACTCGTTAATATTTAGAAATGTGAGATTTTAACTGAATGAAGAGATGGACCAACATCCTGGTTCAGGTTTTTCTCTCTTTTGACTAACGGGTGTTACTAGTTTATTCTAGGGTTTTTGAATACTGATTTTTTCTATTACACACCTTATTAAAAACGATTATATTATCTTATTTTCACTAATATTTACATGTAGTTGTGTGTTAAAATAATGTTACTGAAATTGGTTTAGTCTTTAAAAAAGCATCAAGGAAGAATCTTTAAAACCCGTGTAAAAGTGTCTGTTTGATCGAAAATGGCACTTGAAATTCGACCCTGATTTAGCCGACTTTTCATATCAGTTTCTACTTCAACAGACGTACTTTCCTTTCTTCAACAACATTGCTTCATCTGTTGTTCATTAAGTGTTTCAATTCTTCTAGGGGTTATATTTGTGACTCCATTACTTTACAGTCTTTGTTGTCTATGTCTATATATTTTTCCTGCACTCAGAGCAATGTATGCGATTGACGGTAGAGGGCGCTTTAACATTTTTGTCATATTTATTCCGTTGCATTATGGCTAGAATCATATTTTTCAATTACTTTTAAATATAAGCAATAAACACGTGTGAGGACTGATTGTATAATTTGAGGAATAGGAGATACAAATTATAGTAAAGTAAGCTCACATCTTCATTAAAACTCTAAATTTAAAAGAAGTAAAGTTTCAGCTTGATATCTTTTGATCACATTTGGTATAGCAGTTCAAACTTTAAAGAAAATAGTATAAAGTTAGTCTAAAAATGCTTAAACGTACTTAAAACAGGTTAAAAGTAACGGAAATATTGTACCAGTTAAAAACTGTCAAAATTACAATATATTTTGACAGAACTAAAAAGTTTATAAAAAGCAGTATTTTAGTTTATATTTCAGTTGAAGTTTTATTTTTTATTGCTAGAAATAGTATGAAGTCAGTTGTCACAAATTTGATAACCACAACGCTGTACTTTGTATTGCATTGTTAAATGTTCTGGTTCAATCAATTAATTAATTATTAACGGATTAATGATTTTATGAAAAACATTAAAATCATTAAGTTATCTAATTAAAAATATGATATAAATTTGATGAAAAATTGTTTAAATTTTGAAAATATTCATCAAAATTTAAGCTGAGATTTGACAGACGAGAATCAATCTGAAATGAATATGGGATTATTACGTCAAAGATACTTTTGTAGTTTTCATGAATTGGCTTTGTGTTTGGCAAATCAATGGGATGAAATGAGCTGAACGTTTTAGTTTTTTTATTTCCGAGAAAAATCCTTTTACCTACATTACTTTTAAAAAGTTACTTCTATGTCCACTTCAACAATTCAACCTCGAGCATAAATGTACAAAACCTTTATTTTTAATTTACCTTATCTTCTGTCTTTTTTTTTTCATTTTATTTTCTGCCTCCTTTTTCCCGTTTTTTTCCTTCTGTTTTTCTTCTCTTTATTTCCTTCCCTTGCTTTTCTTCTATTTTTCTCTTTTCTTTTCTCTTGAATTATATGAGTTTTAACCTGGGGAATAAGAAAATACACACTACAAGATTTCCCATGAAAACATTTATATACAGAGAGTGAGAGAGTAATATACTCATGCATATATACATAAATGTGTGTGTGTGTGTGTGTGTGTGTGTGTGTGTATGTGTGTGTGTGTGTGTGTGTGTGTGTGTGTTGCCTCTGAATGTCCTTGTGTCTCTGTCTTGCTTACCATACGCATAGGGATTCTATTGAATGTGTGGGGGGGGGGTTCTGAAAGATATTTTTCAGAGACAAATCGAAATTTTTATGGTTTTGCTTGCAAGATTTTTTTTTCCTTTTTCTTCTTCTTCTTCTTTCTCTTCTTCTTCTTCTTTCTCTTCTTCTTCTTCTTCTTCTTTATGTCCTTCTCTTTCACACATATCTTCCTTTTGTTTTCATTCCTCATGTGTTGTTTTTTTATCACTTCTATTTTTAAAGATTTTTTCAAAGATTAAAAAAAAAAGTATTGTTTATATTTTGTTTTATTTTGTTTAAGACAGATGTGATATTGCTGCTTGAGTGATTTTGTTTGTTTATGTTTTCTTTGTTTAGTGTTGTCTTTAATTCTAAAGTTCCTCTAAATTTTATGAGTTTACATTTATTTTCTTCAAGAGCAAAAGGATATCTGGTTGTTCTTTACTCTTCTAGGCTTCTTCTTTTTTAAGAGTTGGTTTCTTGATTTTATTTTCATTTTAATTGTGTTAGTCTTTTTATTTGGTTTCAGAGTCTAAAAATAAATTCTGTTTATTTTTGTTTTGTTTATTTGTTTACTGATATTTTTTAAGTGAAACTTTTCAAAATTTCTTATGACAAAATGCAAAAACATTCGTTTCTAAACAAATACTTAGTGAAAGTAAAACAAAATTTTTATTCGTGTGTGTGTGTGTGTGTGTGTGGTAACAGTATAGGGAACTCGTTGTCAAAAATTGTTTGAATTTCCTTTCTTGCGGGTTACGTCTGGAGATTCAAGAATATAATATCTTTCTTCTGAATAAATGGCTGATTCTGTGTACATTTTGATCTAGTTTCTCTTGATGCCAATGATGTTCATCTGTCATTAACAATTGTGTTGTAAAATCTTTCTCTTTGGTTTCATACATCAATAATATTATCAGAGTTGGAAAACCGTAGAATTGTTGTCCTCGCAATGAATTTTGTTTTGCTTAATTCAGCTCGGCTTGGCAATCTGCAGTTGATGGGTATTGTTCACAGACATTCATATTGCCGGGTCAGAATTCCTCACACACACACACACACACACACACACACACACACACACACTTATTTTGCTTTAAGTTTGACAGTTTGAATATGTCTCTCCACAAATTCAGTTGATTTTGAAAACCTTGAATATGATGTTATGCGGTCGAACTGTCATTGACGAGTGAATCTTCTGAATGCCTCGTTAGGGTACAGTAGTCCTTTGTCCTTGTATGAAAGCCATATCTTGAGAATATTGTTGAGATGATTATATTGTTTGTACTCTCCCATGTAATTTTGCATATGATAAGAAATTTGCCGTAATAATCGCCTATTATAAAAATAATTAAACTGAAACAGATCGATATGTATTTGTTGTGCTTATAGTTTCCTTGGCCATTCATTTATAATGATTTTAGATAACTGATTGAGAAATATATATTTTCATTTCATTTCGTGTTCATTTCAAGCGATCATTTCTGAATCGTCTCTCATCATTTAAGTTGGTTTTCTCCTTATTTCTGAAAACGAAAATTTATCAGTTAGACATTTCTTTTTCTGGTTTGTATTTTCTATTTTTCTACCTTAAATAACATGTGCTATATACCCGGATCAAAGGTTTGGTTAATATCATTTTGAATATTTGAACACAAAATGTAATTGCTAAGAGCTCCTTCTGTATGTGTTCATAGACTTTCTGGTTGTCTTAGAAATATTTCGATGCATAGACAATTGGTCTGTTATTCTGTATCGGTGCAGTTTCAAGTCATTTCAGATTTGCATCTGTTTTAAGGGTTGGCATATTGCTTGAATCAAAGTGTGCAATTGTTGTCTTGAGATTCTCATTGTATCGATTGGGGTCTTCTTGCCATAGAAAGTTATATTTGATGGAAGTCTTGTCAGTCAGATTTTGAATGAATGGCAACAATTAGTTAAAATTTCATCATATTATCTCTCTCTCTCTCTCTCTCTCTCTCTCTCTCTCTCTCTCTCTCTCTCAGGGCACATGTACTTCTGGTCGTTGATCTTCTGTGTGTCTGAACTGACACCATTTGCACTATATTACAGACCAAAGAAAGAAATACTTTGAGATTTGATATTGCATTTCGTTGAGTTAGACAACAGCATTATAATTATCTACTTGCATGATTTTGTGTAAGAATTTATCATGCTATTCTAAACTATTATCTAGAGCGCTGTCAACTTACCCATTTTCTTTTTGAGATGTGTTTTTTTCCAGTACTTGTGTCTTGCATCAAGGCAAAATCATAGACTACCTATCTTTTTTGTGATTAGGCTATGCTCAACACTTAGTCTTTTGGTTCTTCAACCTTTTTGTTGCCATTTTTTCATGTTATTAAGGTTCCGTTTTATTGTCTGTTTATTTATTATGCGGCTGTTTTTTGGGTTTTTTTGTTTGTTTGTTTTTTGGGGGTGTTGAATCTGAGTCTGCACATTCTTCTGAATATAGTTTCACTGGATTCCCTGCTTTTCTTTTGGTTTTCTTTTGGTTTATTTGCTTTGAATTTGAATAAAAAATGTGAATCATCATTTAGTTGAAGCACATATTAATTTTCGTGCAATTTGCTAGTTAGGAATTACGAATATAACTAGAAAATGGCATGGATTTTAGGTATATACATGAACGTAGCATAGACGTTCAAGATTTTCTGAATCTGCTGGAACGAAGAAAGAAGGAAGATCGGGAGAGGTACAAAGAAAATGGCATTGGCAAAGTTGCTACTAAATCTATAATAATTGACGGATTTTCTCACGCACTGACATGTATTCCACCGCACCGAAAATAGTGCCAGATATTGCAAAACATTGTGATTAGATTCTGAACTATTGGCGCGTGAAATGTCCTTCTGTAACTTGTCCCCAGAGACCGAATCTCTTACATCTCTAAATTGAGGATGAATGTTTATAAAAAGTTGGAAGACCCAATGAATATTGTCGGGCGCTGGGCCATATACTGCTGTATGTACATAGATAACATAAAGTCTTTACAGAAATATATTTAAATAGATAAAGGGAGTGTGTAAAATAGTAACATAGATAAGTGGATAAAGATAATCAGGATAATTAGATAGATACAGACATAAATATAAATAGATTAAGGAAGATAAATTTAAATAAACATTTTCGATAGTAGTGTATTTACAAATTAACTAAGCAAAATATAAAAGGAAAATTAGAATAGGTATCCTAAAATTACAGTGAGGCCTAGAGGCAGACTCCTTGTATCTGAGCAGCAGTCTATACGAACAAGTATTTATTCAAGTATAAAAACTAATATATATATTTACATTCATTTTATACAATGTGTAGGTTAATGTGTGCATTGTAATATAAACAGTATTTCTTTCTATGCACTATTTAATGTGTTCTCAGTTTATAGTCGGCATTTATTACATATAAGTAGATAATTTGACTATTATTAGATTTAAATAACACCCAACTGCATCATTTGTAAAAGAAAATTTAGTATATACACCAACACATACCTATTTTGACTGGTATTAAGTAAAATCATTCAAATAAGATCATGTGTACGTATTTCATAAAGTTGTGAATATTTGTCAGCCTCTGATAAGACAAACGGCATCTTATTATAAGAAATCTCTATTTTTTTGTTTTTTAATATATGAATCGATTAAAAATTATAATTATGAGTTTACATTGCCAAAGACAGAAAATACAAATAATACTGAAAAAGGTTTATGACTAAAAAGTAGAACTAAAATATTTTGGAAATTTCTTTCTGAATCTCATCTGATAATATAGCAATACAAAAAAAACCGTTTTCGGAAATTTCTAATGCATTGTCAAATATACGTATATATATATATTTTGTTAATATCATTAGTTCCATCACAATCTTGTCCCCTTTGATAAATTCTTATCAATCTCCAATTTAGAGTTTAGATAATGAATGGAAAAGAGTTTATGTGATTAAAAAAATGCTGGAAGCGCAAGAGACAAATATGTGCTCACTTATGTATATAAAATGTCTCATTCAACTAGAATGTATAAACAAGAAAACAAAACATGTGTTTACAATATGTTGTTTATATTTGTTCAGTTGGATATTTACTAAAGTTTATTTCATTTTTATAAATATTCTTATATGAAAATCTCCATATTTTTCAATGGAAATCTTATCAGTTGTGTAGAATAATTACGAGAATATTTGGTTGTTTGTTTATGATTGTTGATATAACGCACAAAAAGATTTGAATCCATCCATATAAATATTTGGACTTTATTCGGTATTTTGTCAACAACTTATATTCATATTTCTTTCGTTTTTCAGGTAAAAACAATTTGGAATTTTTGGAAAAATGTAGTTTTTGTTTTGGTGAATTAAAATTACGTAAGTAAAATTACCTTTTCTCAATTAATAGCACAAAACAAATACAATCATCATTTTCTTTGTTCATGTGTAATGTTGAATGATATAAGTAGATTCACCTGGACGTTTATGAAGCGATGATGATTCTGATTACTTTTTGGGGCATATGCCTCGTCAACAGAAATATCTCGAAAAAGAAATTTCTTTACTTGGTCATGTCTTGCCATTTCGTTAAAGAAATGATAGAAATAAAAATAAGAGAAACTAGACGTTAAAATTGATTTTAAAATGTGACAAGTAAAAATTGCAAGTTTATGACGAGTGCAAACAAACATCCCAAGTGATTGTAAAACAACAGTAGATGTAATGAGTGTCTTTTTTTATTCCCATGTTTACAACTCCAATCACTTGTGAAAATCTGCAAAGAACTTAACAAAAACCGATATTTCACGTAAACATAAACAAAAGAAAAAATCTGCGCCCAATGAATTTTCAGTTTTGTTTGTCAATCCACATTTGATAACAAAAACAAATTGCTTCCATTCAATTATTTCACAAATCTTCAACTAGAATACACATAATAATTAGAATAATTACATAATATTTGCATATCTGAAGTTATTTTTAGTCGCCATCATTGCAGTGGTGGTGTTGTTAATAATATTTGCTATTGTTTTTTTTATCTATATCGTACATATGTCAATAAAGATTATCCCAAATTAAATCTTTTATGCATGAATAAGTTAAATGTTTGCATTGTGAATAATTTCTTTACACTTTTCACCAATTTTATAAATAAAATATGTACACACAGTTTTCAATATGGATCTAAGAATAGCATAAACAAAATCACTTATGATTCGTAGATATGGAATATATTTACAGCTAATGAACAAATTTTCCCCGGATGCTTTTTCGTCCCGCAACAATTGACTGTCACTAACAAATAATAATTTCATTCAGTGAACAAATGTTATTCACTTTATCCAATCATAGCATATTCACATTTTTTTTTAATTTTTAGTTCATAATGGCTATTTCTTGTAATGATTTAAAAAAAAAACAATTCATATAATATGAAAATGAATTTTGTAGTGACATAGTATTTTAGTATGTATTATTTACATTTTTGGAATGTTGTCCTCGTCTTTATTGTTATAGAAACAAGGTTTTGGTTGATGTGCCCTCGGGCCTTCTTGAGGTGTTTCTTATCAAACTCGGGAGCCTTCATATCGTAATCGGGGGTCTTTACGGAACTTCGAACCCTTTATTTAATCCATCTGGATAGATTGTTCTCATTCCATTAATCATGATCGGATACATGTGTTAAGCTGTTAAGCTTTCTATGTTATGTATTTTTGTACATTAAAAATATTTTGTTTTAACTTGAAATCTAAAAAAGAAGCTTGATTAAAATGGACCAATAATGTAAATGTGAACATTACATATATTCTATATATTTTATATTGAAATATTAGATTAGAAAATAACATTTTCAATATGGATTTAAATTATTACATTATTTAATTTAAAAATATATTTAAGGTCAGGCTAGAAAAAACATATCTACAATCTTTGCAAATCTTTTTCTTTCCAATGATTAAATAAGATTTTCTGGTCTCAAGAGCGTAAAACATTTTTAAAAGAAAAATGATTAATATTGCTTTGGGGATAAACATCCACATTATTTTTATCGACACTCCCCCCCCCCATCAATGTACGCAGTACATTCTGAATTTCTCCTTATATCTTCAATTTCTATACTTATGTTTATAGTTCTTTGCGGAATTTTCCATATGCATTATTCATTAAAAAGAAATGATTCTTCAATTGACGAGCAAAACCTTGGTTTCACTATGTGTATTTTATTTTTCTTCGTCTTGTGCTTTACTAAAAATAAATATAATATATGCCAATATTTACTTTTCCTTTGTTTCTATCGTCTTTCATTTTCTTAAATCACAAAATATTGACAACCTCTAGCTGATGTTCATTGTTTACATAGTCACATTCAAGTTGGTTGCAACATTTCTTCTCTCCAGTTATATTTTTCTGTGCCAGTTTACTGTATTCAATTATAATATCATTTACAGTCTCGACTCTTTCCTCCATAAAGACATTTGCTGTTTTTATTATCTTTCTTTTTATTCTGATTTAATTTGTTTTTGTATATTTTCCTATTTCGTTTAAGGTTGTGTGCTTTGAAAAACTATTTTCCATTACATTACGTTGTCGATAGTTTATTTGTATTTTCAGTGATGATTTTTGTCCCTATTTTTCGTCTCGCCTTTCTCATTATTCCTTTATTCATCCTCCTTTTATGGTTTGTTTTGTTTATCATGATTGTTCTCTGCTTTTAACAAGGCACATGAATGCCGACGGAACTCAGACGTCAGTTATGTTCTTCTTAGTTTAATATCGCCTATAAACATAGAGAATATCAACTTTGTGAATAGACATTAATTTCCTGATCTCTTGAACTATTTATTAAATACCAGCTGACCACAAGGCAATTGTATTTCGTTTACTATCTTGTCCTTCTTCACGTTGACCCTATTATCGTGGTGGTCTTTCGGGTGGTCGTTTATGGTCTTGCAACAACAACAACTGTTATCAATGAAACTTGTGACGTGTCCGGCCCAACTGAACTTGCTATCTGTAATCCACGATCATGTCCTTCCCTCCGCTCTGAAATTACCTTGTTTCGGATGTGGTCACTTAACAATATTCCTAACATGGATCTTTCTATAGCTCTCTTAGTGCTGTAACCAGTCCATGTTATTTCTTCTTCGTCGTACCCAACGGTTTTCTTGTATATAACATCGCAGGCAAAACAGCGCTATTGAATATATTGACACGTAAGTTTTTGTCTAGATTTGCTTTGAGCACATCTTTTATTGTTATAAATGCATCTTTCCATCCTCATCTTATTCGCTTTATGATTTCCGCATCAATGTCTCAACAGATATTCACCATCCGTTCTAAATAGTCTTACTCTCACCTCTTTGATTTCATCGTTTCCTACCATTATATAACCCTGTGGTACATCTTCGAAACGCATGAATTTAGTTTTCATGAGGCCGACGGCTTGAACATTGATTATTCACCTCATTCAGCATCGCCTCTAACTGATTTCTAGTTTCAGCGATGAGCACGATATCATCTACGATTTGGATTTCAGTTAATAACTTGTTTATATTGACACCTCGAGTTAAGATTATATTCAATAATATCATAGACAACAATGGATAAACGATGCCATTTTTGATGGTTGCTTTTGTTACAAATGTTATTCTGGAATATCGTCATACAAGGATCTGGAATATCGTCATACAAGGACCCAGGTTTGAGTCATAATATATTCCTTCCTTTTGACAATCAAACCTGTTGCTAGTTTTTCATTTTCAGCCAATGATAGAGCAAGTCTAATATCTTAGGGTTATAAACCTCTTAAACCAAGATCTATAATTTTCATCGGGTCTTGGTGTTTTCTCATTGGCTACTTTCCTGGAGCATTTCTTTTAGGACATATACCTTTTATTTCCTTTTTCCTCAATTCCGATAAAGCATTTTCTTTCATTTAAGCAGCGACTCTACTTCTTTGTTGTCCTACTTTTTTTAAATTCCATTTTTTTCCTATTTTTTCTTCTTTTTTTTTACCTGTCTAGCTATTTTATTTTGTCCTCTTTAGCCTTCGTTATTTTGAAACGTGACGTTTCGTTTTTATTGTCCAATCCGCTGCCAGAATCTTTTAGTCTCTCTTCTATGCCTTATCTCTTCAACTACAACTACTTTCTATAGTATTTAAAGATTTTCCATTGCCTGCTATGCATCAACATGTCCTTTTTACCTTTTTGCATCTCAGTTGAAGTGAAAGACATTTTAGTTACATTTGTCAACGTTCTTTATTATTCCCGATGGCTGGGTTTATTTCATTGATTAAAAATGTTTCTATCACCAACGTAAAACAGGTCATTTATTCTTCCTTTCGTATTGCAACAGGTTTTTTTAAATTGAGCGTTTTGGGTTACTTTTTCTCTAATTCTTGCTTTTGAGAAATAGTCTTCAGTTTTTCTTCGCCTTTGTCACTTAAAAAAAAGAAGATATTTCCCCTTCTGTCAGACTCGCAATTTCTATTTCATGGTTTTCAATTCACCTTTGAACATTCCTCTACTTCTACTTCTTCCCCCCTCGCGATGTCTTTATACTTTTTTTTATTCTTCTTTTAATAGATCTCGTTCTTCAGATTTTTTCTTTTGAATTTCTTGCAACTCCAGATTAGCCATCTTCTTTTTAGGATTGTTGTGGCCTGATTTGCAACGTTCTTGTGTCTATTTTACGTCATACAAGACATTTTGAGATTTAAAAAAAAATAAGTGAAACTATATTTGCCAAACTGATGCGTCTTTATCACGAGTCGGTCAGTTAAGATAACTGAATTAAACTTGAACGTCTTTCTTTTCTAGATCTTTATTTTGCATGTCAATTTGATTTATTTATTCTATTATTTATCTTTCTCAAAATTGTTTCTTATTCGAAATATTACGTTTAGCTTTTGGTTTGTTTACGACAAATAACATTTTTACTCCAGCAATTTTCACAACTGTGTACACGAATAATGTTTACATAAGAACCTTCCTAAAATGAAACTGAAACTGAGTATATATATATATATATATATATATATATATATATATAAATACTAATAATATTATTGTTAAATGGAAAATAAAGGGTCTATCATCGTTTCAATCAAAAATTGATTTCCTCTGGACCCTACGTAGAGTCGATGTAATTCCTTAGTTAAATTGAAGATATTTATCTGATAATAATGGTTATTATCAGATAAATATCTTCAATTTAACTAAGGAATTACATCGATTTAGTTAACGTAGAGTAGGGTCCTGAGGAAATCAATTTTTGATTGAAACCATGGTAGACCCTTTAATTTCCATCTAACAATAATATTGTTATTATTATTACTGCTCTATATTTTTAATATATTGAGCACGTTTGGATTATTTACTGACACCACTGCAACGGAAAAGTTAAAGCGGCAATTGGATACTATATATATATATATATATATATATATATATATATATATATATATATAGAGAGAGAGAGAGAGAGTAAGAAAAGGTGGAATGAAAACATCACACAATGCTGTTAAAGAAGAAAACAATTTATAATATAATCATAGCTGATACTGATCAATATTTTACAAAAATCATCATCAGAGCTCATTCACTCCCGTAGTTGTTTGGGTCGGAGAGGAAAGTCAAAATGAGTTTACAAAACAAAAAAAACCTTAATACTGCAAAAAACGAAAGACGTTACAATATTCACCAACGTGGGCATTTCGCGCCATATATATGTCGGGCATGTCTCATGTATATCTTTTGTCAACAAATGTAGCGAATTTTTGAGATGTTGGCAACAAGACGAAACAATTTAAACGGAAGGGGATGGGTGTTAAGAAATGTGACGGTTGGAATTCAAAAGACTTTTAGTAAAGGAATATTTTACGATTAATTGTTTTTATTATTTAAATTTTATTTTTAAGTTCTGTAATTCATAAATGATTAGATATTTACTGTAATTAGTTTTTATATATAAAGTGAAAAAGTTATGAGCGGAATATGTTAATATTTTAGAAAAGGAGTTTTTATATATTTTTATTTTACGATTAATTATTTTTAAATTTCTAATTATTATTATTATTAAGTTCTGTATTTAATAAATGATTAAATATTTATTGTGTTTTATTTTTATATATAAAGTAAAAAAGGTTATGGGCGGAATTGGTTATTATTTTAGATAATGTTAAGCGATTTGGATCTAATGTAAGGTATTATTTTAAACCGAAACAAAAAACAAAATAAAACGGAAAAGATCTTATTCATAAAACAAAACAAAATAATAAACCAAAATTTAATTTAATGGGACGTAAATAACGGAAAAAGTTATGTGAAGGGGATTTTATGGTTTCTGATAATAAGAGTCGCTAGATAAGGGGATATATTAAAGAAACCTTGTCTTTGGGGTATGGTTTTATGGGTAAGAATAACACAAGATTCCATAATTCTACGCAGTGTTTTATCATGTATGTGGGTTAATATTTTAGCACCTTTGAAATCAAAGGTATGATTGAGATCAAAGATGTGTTTAGCTAATGCATTGTTTTGGAAACCACGTTTAATGTGATATTTGTGTTCCGATAGACGTTTAGTTAAGGATCGGGAAGTCTCCCCTACATATTTCTTTTTACATTTTAAGCAGTCAATAGTGTAGACTCCAGCTTCAGAATGTGTGTGTGTGGGGTTATTTTTATTTTGAAGAATGTTCTTCACTGTCTTCGTGGGGTGAGCGACAGTTTTTATACCAATCTTACTTAAGTTTCTATTTATTTTATCAGTAATAGGATTATTTGGAAGTATGATGTATCTATCAGAGACGTTATTACTATTATGTTGTGTGTCATTGTTTGGAGATGTGATATTATTATTCTTGTTTTTATTATGTATTTTAAATGCCTTTTTTCTGGCACGGTGTACGAAATTTAAGGGGTATTGTAATTTGAGGAAAGACCTCTCAATAAAATTGAATTCTTCATCTAAATGTTGCTTGTTACATATCCTAAGAGCTCTTAGAAAGAAACCAATTATGATACCACTTTTTATCTTAGTGTTATGGTTGGAATAAAAATGGATGTAGTCATTTTTGTTAGTATTTTTGTGATAAACTTTGAATTCTAAACTGTTGTTATTATTTATGATAAGTGTGTCTAAAATCTGATGATGATTTTTGTAAAATCGAAATATTGATCAGTATCAGCTATGATTATATTATAAATTGTTTTCTTCTTTAACAGCATTGTGTGATGTTTTCATTCCACCTTTTCTTACTCATATTGTCGGATTCATTTCCTTTCTTTTAACTTATATATATATATATATATATATATATATATATATATATTATATTTGTGTGTGTGTGTGTGTGTGTGTGTGTGTGTGTGTGTGTGTGTACGCAGTCATTTGTTGTAAAAGTTGGTGACGAGTTGAGGTGAATTCAGTTGATTAGGACCACTTTCATTAATGATAACACTGTTGATATTACATCTCATTCCCTTTCAAAATGTAGTACAACTATGGAAGGTAACATGCTCAGATTTCCTTGATAACATTTTCACAATGAGCCCAATGGGCTATAGTTACTACTAATAAATGGTGAGCATTATCAAATTTGAAAATTATTTACTTAATTTTGTTGAATACACTATAACCCGGGCTAGGTTGTGAACATACCGTTAGTATATATATATATATATATATATATATATATATATATATATATATATATATATACCAAAGAGACCCAGGTGTAAACGCAACCAAAATAAACAATGAACAATAGACAGGTAATCACATAAAATATTTCAATCTGGACGTTTGGTTTAGCAGGTTTTAGACAATATTCTCTTTACATAAAAACTAATTTGATTAGCAAAGTGGAATTGCATTAACCAAGTCATATAATGGCAAATTGCTTTTGAATGTATTTTTGAGCGCTCTTTTCCTTCAAAAGATTTTTAACGAAATCTCACATGATTACTTTGGTGATAATAAAAATAATCACTCCAAAGTTTTTGAAACTTAGACCAAGTGAATTTTCAAAGTTAAAGACAAATTCCGTTTGATTAACTTCATCATTGACATATATTTTGCTACATTGGTGATTACTGAATTATTCTAATCTGTATGACTCATGTATCGTAGATTTTACCAGTACATTAATTATCTGATAAAAATATGTTCGGTATATTTCAGACTATAGTTCTCATATATTCATAAGATTATTGAAGTAACACTGTTGTGTATCTACAAGATGAATTACATGTCGTAACAAGTTAACGAATATCACTAATCATCTGTATAATTTCAATATCTATTTAACTGTGGATGTCGGAAGTCTATCTCCCACGCCTGTTATCTACTTTGTTATAATATTTACACTAAGCCATTTTCTTGAAGAATCAATATTAGATACTACCGAGCATTTTTAGTCTATTTCTAGTGCTAGACTTGAGCATGGTCTATGCACTTACAGGACAAGACTTGTTAATGGGTTTTAAAAGATGAGACTAACGACAAGAAAATCTCTTCCCATTTACATTCATACTTTTTTCTTTTTCATATATTGATATATATATATATTATTCAGAGAGAAAACTATTTTAATTGCATGGAATTCCTGACCTGGAGGTTTTCGAGATCTTCTCGTTTCCACTGAAGATGATATTTACATATTGTCAGTATTCATGTTTCTTTGTTTCGAAAAGCCCGATTCTGTCTATCTTCTTTAACTATAGGTATTTATACTGTTATACATGTGTCCCGGTTACGCATTGGTCACACAAGACTAACGCACTCTTATATACTCAAAGAAGAACAACAACCACAGTGTGAAACATGTCAAACATCTTTGACTGTTAAACAATTATTCATAGAATGCAGGGTTTTTGCTCATATCAGAAACTGTTATTCTAATGCAAACAATATGAAAGCTCTATTTGAAAAGTCAACATAGAAGACATCTGTCCTTTTTGAAGGAAATAAAATTATACCATAGAATATAGACATTAACCTAATCAATACCATACAGCATGATCCCTTTGATGCTAACAGATTGTTAAAACCAATTACTACAAAAGTGTAAATATAGATACACAATACGTATAACTTCCTAACCGCTAGGCATGACATAACCTCAGACGGCTTGATATGCCGTTAAAATTAATCAACCAACTAACCATGTTATACATCTGATTACGTGGATTCATTTATTAAAATGGATTTTAAATCATCAAGCTACAATTGTCATCGGAATTAAATGGAATGAACGGGATCAATAAAAAGATTCCATTTGATTCGATTCACCTTTTCATCTGTTAAGATTTGCTTTGATGAAATAATATTGAAAATGTTAAATAACGTCCGAATTGTAATCTCAACCCGATGAAAATGAAATACATAACTATCTTATTTTTTTTTTAAATCAATTGCAGTGGACCGACCGTCTAAATTATTAAAACACTTATTATGAAACTTATTTACATAAAATCATTTCTCCCAATGTTTAACCGTTGTATATAAACACAAAAGAGAGCAATTACTTTGTCATATCCGCTTGGATGCTAACCATACTTCTAATTCAAATTGATTCGTCCACTATTTTAAGAAAAAAATATTTATTCGAAAACTATATTTTATTGCAGAGAATTAATTAAGCGTCTTCTACTGATAAAGAATTGATAAAATTTCAAAGATTATTGATAAATCTGATAAGGCAAACAAACTTTCTTAATTACCCTCTTGGCATAAAAAAAACATTGTTTCATCTTATAAACTTATAATAGACACGCATTTTATCCTTTAATTCATAACTGTTCTGACGATTCCTAGAATTTCTTTTTGTGGGTAGGTGGGGGTAACATCTACATTAAAAGATTAACTCTTCTGCTGCCAAGTTGTGTAGGCGTTATGTAACAAGTTCTTTAATAAAATGAAAAATTAATGTCGCGTCAATCTTATCATATTAGACTCATTTCTAATGCAACAATATTCAAAATCTTAGAGATATCTAAATGATTTTACAACAAAAGATTTGTTGTGTGATTGCCTGTTGCAGATAACAATGATGAGATTAATTATTGCTTCGTTTTTCTATTGTCTTTTATGCGAGAAGTGGGTAATTCTTCCCTTTTCTTTTTCTTTCTTCATTAAACGATTGATTCAAATTTGGTTTGACAAGTACAAAGTCTTGAAAGCAATGAATGTTTATTCAAATGATGCATAGTGCTTGCTTTTTTTAAACTTCCCTTTTGGATGACCAAATATTGTAATGCCCAGTACGTCTATGTTACGCAAGTGCTATCTTCGAAAACCTATGAGCCCAAAGAAAATAATGATCAGAATAATATATAACAGAACAGAATTATCAAGAAAGATGATGATTCAAAATATTTGCTACTTTGGGGTTTTATCTTATTAATGTCAATCCAGTGATATTCGTTGTTTATCAACATGACTTTATTTGTTAAATTATTTAAATATATCTTGAAAATAAAAGTTGAATAATATTGGCTCTTAATCCACTGCGAATAAGTATTAATAAAATCAAACATTGTATAAGACACCAATAGAATAACAAGAGAATATAATGAAATCAAAACATTGTATAAGGCACCAATAGAAATAACAAGAGAATATAAATGAAATCAAAACATTGTATAAGGCACCAATAGAAATAACAAGAGAATATAAATGAAATCAAAACATTGTATAAGGCACCAATAGAAATAACAAGAGAATATAAATGAAATCAAAACATTGTATAAGGCACCAATAGAAATAACAAGAGAATATAAATGAAATCAAAACATTGTATAGGCACCAATAGAAATAACAAGAGAATATAAATGAAATCAAAACATTGTATAAGGCACCAATAGAAATAACAAGAGAATATAAATGAAATCAAAACATTGTATAAGGCACCAATAGAAATAACAAGAGAATATAAATGAAATCAAAACATTGTATAAGGCACCAATAGAAATAACAAGAGAATATAAATGAAATCAAAACATTGTATAAGGCACCAATAGAAAACAAGAGAATATAAATGAAATCAAAACATTGTATAAGGCACCAATAGAAATAACAAGAGAATATAATGAAATCAAACATTGTATAAGGCACCAATAGAAATAACAAGAGAATATAAATGAAATCAAAACATTGTATAAGGCACCAATAGAAATAACAAGAGAATATAAATGAAATCAAAACATTGTATAAGGCACCAATAGAAATAACAAAGAATATAAATGAAATCAAAACATTGTATAAGGCCAATATAAATAACAAGAGAATATAAATGAAATCAAAACAATGTATAAGGCACCAATAGAAATAACAAGAGAATATAAATGAAATCAAAACATTGTATAAGGCTCCAATATAAATAACAAGAGAATATAAATGAAATCAAAACATTGTATAAGGCACCAATAGAAATAACAGAGAATATAAATGAAATCAAAACAATGTATAAGGCAATAGAAGAAATCAAAACAATGTATAAGGCACCAATAGAAATAACAAGAGAATATAAATGAATCAAAACAATGTATAAGGCAAACAAGGCAATGTATAAGGCACCAATAGAAATAACAAGAGAATATAAATGAAATCAAAACAATGTATAAGGCACCAATAGAAAATAAAGGAATATAAATGAAATCAAAACATTGTATAAGGCACAATAGAAATAAAAGAGAATATAAATGAAATCAAAACAATGTATAAGGCACCAATAGAAATAACAAGAATATAAATGAAATCAAAACATGTATAAGGCACCAATAGAAATAACAAGAGAATATAAATGAAATCAACATGTATAATAGAAATAACAAGAGAATATAAATGAAATCAAAACATTGTATAAGGCACCAATAGAAATAACAAGAGAATATAAATGAAATCAAAACAATGTATAAGGCACCAATAGAAATAACAAGAGAATATAAATGAAATCAAAACATGTATAAGGCACCAATAGAAATAACAAGAGAATATAATGAAATCAAAACATTGTATAAGGCACCAATAGAAATAACAAGAGAATATAAATGAAATCAAAACATGTATAAGGCACCAATAGAAATAACAAGAGAATATAAATGAAATCAAAACATTGTATAAGGCACCAATAGAAATAACAAGAGAATATAAATGAAATCAAAACAATGTATAAGGCACCAATAGAAATAACAAGAGAATATAAATGAAATCAAACATTGTATAAGGCACCAATAGAAATAAAGAGAATATAAATGAAATCAAAACATTGTATAAGGCACCAATAGAAATAACAAGAGAATATAAATGAAATCAAAACATTGTATAAGGCACCAATAGAAATAACAAGAGAATATAAATGAAATCAAAACATTGTATAAGGCACCAATAGAAATAACAAGAGAATATAATGAAATCAAAACATTGTATAAGGCACCAATAGAAATAACAAGAGAATATAAATGAAATCAAAACATTGTATAAGGCACCAATAGAAATAACAAGAGAATATAAATGAAATCAAAACATTGTATAAGGCACCAATAGAAATAACAAGAGAATATAAATGAAATCAAAACATTGTATAAGGCACCAATAGAAATAACAAGAGAATATAAATGAAATCAAAACATCGTATAAGCACCAATAGAAATAACAAGAGAATATAAATGAAATCAAAACATTGTATAAGGCACCAATAGAAATAACAAGAGAATATAAATGAAATCAAAACATTGTATAAGGCACCAATAGAAATAACAAGAGAATATAAATGAAATCAAAACATTGTATAAGGCACCAATAGAAATAACAAGAGAATATAAATGAAATCAAAACATTGTATAAGGCACAATAGAATAACAAGACACAATAGAAATAACAAGAGAATATAAATGAATCAAAACATTGTATAAGGCACCAATAGAAATAACAAGAGAATATAATGAAATCAAAACATTGTATAAGGCACCAATAGAAATAACAAGAGAATATAAATGAAATCAAAACATTGTATAAGGCACCAATAGAAATAACAAGAGAATATAAATGAAATCAAAACATTGTATAAGGCACAATAGAAATAACAAGAGAATATAATGAAATCAACACAATAGAAATAACAAGAGAATATAAATGAAATCAAAACATTGTATAAGGCACCAATAGAAATAACAAGAGAATATAAATGAAATCAAAACATTGTATAAGGCACCAATAGAAATAACAAGAGAATATAAATGAAATCAAAACATTGTATAAGGCACCAATAGAAATAACAAGAGAATATAAATGAAATCAAAACATTGTATAAGGCACCAATAGAAATAACAAGGAATATAAATGAAATCAAAACATTGTATAAGGCACCAATAGAAATAACAAGAGAATATAATGAAATCAAAACATTGTATAACAATAGAAATAACAGAGAATATAAATGAAATCAAACATTGTATAAAGCACCAATAGAAATAACAAAGAATATAATGAAATCAAAACATTGTATAAGGCACCAATAGAAATAACAAGAGAATATAAATCAAAACATTGTATAAGGCACCAATAGAAATAACAAGAAATATAAATGAAATCAAACATTGTATAAGGCCAATAGAAATAACAAGAGAATATAAATGAAATCAAAACATTGTATAAGGCACCAATAGAAATAACAAGAGAAATAAATGAAATCAAAACATTGTATAAGGCACCAATAGAAATACAAGAGAATATAGGTATAAGGCACCAATAGAAATAACAAGAGAATATAAATGAAATCAATAGAAATGAAATCAAGCAAGAGAATATAATGAAATCAAAACATTGTATAATAGAAATAACAAGGGAATATAAATGAAATCAAAACATTGTATAAGGCACCAATAGAAATAACAAGAGAATATAAATGAAATCAAAACATTGTATAAGGCACCAATAGAAATAACAAGAGAATATAAATGAAATCAAAACATTGTATAAGGCACCAATAGAAATAACAAGAGAATATAAATGAAATCAAAACATTGTATAAGCACCAATAGAAATAACAAGAGAATATAAATGAAATCAAAACATTGTATAAGGCACCAATAGAAATAACAAGAGAATATAAATGAAATCAAAACATTGTATAAGGCACCAATAGAAATAACAAGAGAATATAAATGAAATCAAAACATTGTATAAAGCACCAATAGAAATAACAAGAGAATATAAATGAAATCAAAACATTGTATAAGGCACCAATAGAAATAACAAGAGAATATAAATGAAATCAAAACATTGTATAAGCACCAATAGAATAACAAGAGAATATAAATGAAATCAAAACATTGTATAAGCACCAATAGAAATAACAAGAGAATATAAATGAAATCAAAACATTGTATAAGCACCAATAGAAATAACAAGAGAATATAAATGAAATCAAACAATTGTATAAGGCACCAATAGAATAACAAGAGAATATAAATGAAATCAAACATTGTATAAGGCACCAATAGAAATAAAAGAGAATATAAATGAAATCAAAACATTGTATAAGGCACCAATAGAAATAACAAGAGAATATAAATGAAATCAAAACATGTATAAGGCACCAATAGAAATAACAAGAGAATATAAATGAAATCAAACATTGTATAAGGCACCAATAGAAATAACAAGAGAATATAAATGAAATCAAAACATTGTATAAGGCACCAATAGAAATAACAAGAGAATATAAATGAAATCAAAACATTGTATAAGGCACCAATAGAAATAACAAGAGAATATAAATGAAATCAAAACATTGTATAAGGCACCAATAGAAATAACAAGAGAATATACAATGAAATCAAAACATCGTATAAGGCACCAATAGAAATAACAAGAATATAAATGAAATCAAAACATTGTATAAGCACCAATAGAAATAACAAGAGAATATAAATGAAATCAAAACATTGTATAAGGCACCAATAGAAATAACAAGGGAATATAAATGAAATCAAAAATCGTATAAGACACCAATAGAAATAACAAGAGAATATAAATGAAATCAAACATCGTATAAGGCACAATAGAAATAACAAGAGAATATAAATGAAATCAAAACATTGTATAAGACACCAATAGAAATAACAAGAGAATATAAATGAAATCAAAATATTGTATAAGGCACCAATAGAAATAACAAGAGAATATAAATGAAATCAAAACATCGTATAAGGCACCAATAGAAATAACAAGAGAATATGAATGAAATCAAAACATTGTATAAGACACCAATAGAAATAACAAGAGAATATAAATGAAATCAAAATGTATAAGGCTCCAATAAATAACAAGGGAATATAAATGAAGAAATCAAAACATGTAACAAGGCTCCAATATAATAACAAGGGAATATAAATGAAATCAAAACATTGTATAAGGCTCCAATATAAATAACAAATATATGAATATAATGAAATCAAAACATTGTATAAGGCTCCAATATAAATAACAAGGGAATATAAATGAAATCAAAATTGTATAAGGCACCAATAGAAATAACAAGGGAATATAAATGAAATCAAAACATTGTATAAGGCTCCAATATAAATAACAAGAGAATATAAATGAAATCAAACATTGTATAAGGCTCCAATATAAATAACAGAGAATATAAATGAAATCAAAACATTGTATAAGGCACCAATAGAAATAACAAGAGAATATAAATGAAATCAAAATATTGTATAAGGCTCCAATATAAATAACAAGGGAATATAAATGAAATCAAAACATTGTATAAGGCTCCAATATAAATAACAAGGAATATAAATGAAATCAAAACATTGTATAAGGCACCAATAGAAATAACAAGAGAATATAAATGAAATCAAAACATTGTATAATGCACCAATAGAAATAACAAGGGAATATAAATGAAATCAAAACATTGTATAAGGCTCCAATATAAATAACAAGAGAATATAAATGAAATCAAAACATTGTATAAGGCTCCAATATAAATAACAAGAGAATATAAATGAAATCAAAACATTGTATAAGGCACCAATAGAAATAACAAGAGAATATAAATGAAATCAAAATATTGTATAAGGCCCAATACAAATAACAAGAGAATATAAATGAAAAAACATAGTATAAGGAAACAGAGAATATAATGAAATCAAAACATTGTATAAGTAACAAGAGAATATAAAGAAATCAAAACATGTATAAGGCACCAATAGAAATAACAAGAGAATATAAATGAAATCAAAACATCGTATAAGGCACCAATAGAAATAACAAGAGAATATAAATGAAATCAAAACATTGTATTTAGAAATAACAAGAGAATATAAATGAAATCAAAACATCGTATAAGGCACCAATAGAAATAACAAGAGAATATAAATGAAATCAAAACATCGTATAAGGCACCAATAGAAATAACAAGAGAATATAAATGAAATAAAAACATTGTATAAGGCACCAATAGAAATAACAAGAGAATATAAATGAAATCAAAACATCGTATAAGGCACCAATAGAAATAACAAGAGAATATGAATGAAATCAAAACATTGTATAAGGCACCAATAGAAATAACAAGAGAATATAAATGAAATCAAAACATTGTATAAGGCACCAATAGAAATAACAAGAGAATATAAATTAAATCAAAACATTGTATAAGGCTCCAATATAAATAACAAGAGAATATAAATGAAATAAAAATGTCTTAAAAATGATTAATATCAATAATCAGTCAATTAGTCAAACATTTGCTTATATGAAATGAGTGTTTAACTAAATGTTATTATTCACGCAGTTTATTGTTTGAATGTTTCATTTAAAATCTGCACAACTCTTAAATGGCTACTTTGATTTGCCATTTCTGTTCACCAAGATTTGCTTTGGTTTTTGAAAACAAAAAGGTTCAAATGATCTAGAAAATGTTCAGTCATTTTTACAATTGATAATGAAATTTTCATAAACTATTTTTGAGGAGGTTTTTAAAAACATGTTTAAGTAAATCTCATAACAAAATGACCCGCTCAAAATTGGTATCGGCTCATTATATTTGGATGTAAAATGTCAAGATTTGCAACAGGCTGTCTCATAGAGAAAGATGAAATTATAAATATGTAAATTACAATAACAAGAGAAGAAAGGTATCTGAAAATCTGGAGGGTAGTAAATAAAATTGATAGCCGACTAGGATATAAGCAAAGAAAAAGAAAGGGGAGAGAAAAAAGTCGGTGAAAGCATCAATGCTCAATTATACTCATTAAATACAATATGATCGTGTTAAAACGGCATCGCCTTTAGCAGATTACCTTACACAATCGATTTATTCAGCCAAGATTTCTAAAGCAAATGTAAAAGCCATTGCTCCATCATTAAATCAAAAATCTAGCAAGAGAGATAGGACGTTCGTCGAAACTAACTCGTTGTTTATCAACTCTGTCCTTAATATAGAAGTAGAGTGTTAGACATTGGCCTTTCCCTTGAGCAAAAAGCAAATGAAGATCGGCTAGCCTCTGACCGGATCTTCTGACGAATGAGTTATTCAAGCTGGTTGGTGTTTATGATGCTGAGATTTACGATGGCCAGTCAGGCAGGCGATTGCTTTCTTGGCTTTATCTATGGTCACTAAACAACCGGACATTCTGATTTACAGGCTGTTTTCGACCTTCTCTTGCCATCGTAGGCTTGGTATGAATCACCTCACATTCCTGTCGCTTCTTCATCTTTTTCTTTCTTCGACTCATTCTTTCCTTCTCTCCTTTTTACACTCGCCATATTTTCTTTCTTGCTTCCTTTTTATATTTCATTATTCTATTTTAATATGTGCTCTCTTAAACCGTCTTATGTTTTCGTTTCTTTTCACATCCTGCAACTTGTCCTCCTTCCTTATTTTCAGTTCCTCCTTTGTATTATATGCATTTTTCACACCCACACAGAGTGTCTCTGTTTCACTTCCTCTCTGTCTGTCTTTATCTCTAATTCTCTGTCCACTCTCTCTCTCTCTCCTCCTCATCACTACCTCTCTAACAACTTGCCTTTAATAAATGTTTTATCATAACTCATTTATTTTCTTTCTGACGGTATGTGCAAGTATGCATGTTCAAACACACACACACACACACACACACACACACAAATATATATATATATATATATATATATATATATATATATATGTGTGTGTGTGTGTGTGTGTGTGTGTGTGTGGAGACAGAGGGGGAACTTGCTCAGAATTCGAGTATGAAACAACGAAATGAATTACGTCTTCCCGAAATTTGCTCGCAAGTACAATAAAATCAAGATTACCATGACAAAGGTATTCAATAATTCATGTTATTGTCACTTACATATGTGTGCGTATATGAGTTCATATAGATAATAATATATGCCTGCATATTCCTCTGCATTCAAACTTTTCGATCTATTCACAAGAATTAATTCATGAATGCACCATGACTACTTCTCGCAGTACGCACGCGCATACACACGCGCGCGCACACACACACACACACACACACACATATATATATATATATATATATATATATATATATATATATATACATATGATCGAAAGGTGCATAAGAGAAGTTTAAAAGATATATTTATGTCAGTATATGTATTTGACTGTAATAACTGACCATTATGAAATCTGTTATCTGCCTAATTTCAAGGTGGATCATTTTATGTTGATGCATTTTAAGGTAAATATACATCAACATCAACAAATTGTACAATTATGATATACTTATATCAATCTGTAAATTTCAAACCCTGAAATAGAAATCCTCTTGAAATTTCTTGTAACTATAATAGTCAGCATGTATTTTATTTGAAAGAGGTCGATCTATTTTGGATTAAATAAAACATTAATTTAAAAAATCTTTTTTTTCATTTTACTTTTCATTTTATTGTATTTCTTCTTTTTTTTTTCTTTTTTTTTTTTTGTCATTTTTCCCCCCATTCAGAGCCATTAATAATATCTTTTACAAAATGAATTTTATTTGTGGAAAATTTGTTACAGTGGAAACAACATTCTATTTTATTTTCTGTTTGAATTTATTTGTAGTTTTGTGAATGCAAATAATTTGGTCACGTGTTTTAAGTTCTAAAATAAACTCCATTTTCTTGATAAAATAAGAATACAAAAGTGACAAAAATATGTGTATGACATGTTATAAACATAACAAAGAAAATCTATTAGGAGATTCGGATTTTCATTTATTTAATGTCGACAATCCGATTGAAAGATGAATTTCATTTTATGTGGCCAGACGTTTCCAGATAAGTGCAGAAAAGTTGTTAATTGGGCTAATTGAAAACTGCTGGTGGCATATACGAGAATAGCAAATACATCATGAATACATAAATACTTCCTTCCTCCCGATTTTCGTTGCTTTTCAATCGATGTTTAAATAAATAATTTTTAAATTAATAAGTGACGTCTTAATAAATTAACCTGCTACATGACACATATTACCAAAATATAGGTGACCATATTTGATCTTTGTGTACAGAGGTGGCAATATAGGTGACTCTATCAGATTTTTATGTACAGAGGTATCTCTATAGGTCACTATATGTTAATTTCATGTACAGAGATATCTAATTGGTGACCATATTTGAGATTTATGTACAAAGGTGACTACATATATGACTATATTTCACCTTTATGAATTGAGGGCTTTAACAGAAGTTTTATCAAAGTGAGAATGGTAATCCAAAGAAAGACAATAGTTTTCCTCTTTGTTTCTGCTTTCTTCTTCTTTCTTTCTTTCTTTCAGTAATACGGAATACTCATTTAAGAAAAATTATGACACTTTTTAGATCGTTTATGCAAATAGACAAATGCATGCATTTCTTTTAATTTTTGAACAAAGACGAAATTTATTAATCTTCCATATTCAGGTCCATATTAAAACTAAATTTATTTTTCATTTATACATAAATACAAATCAACAAAGTGATTTTGTGACGTGGTTAAAATAAGCAAAAATTAAGTTTTGTATTTTACCTACATGAAATTAGGATAAACAAATATAGAAAATAATTATTAATGAACATAATTAAATAAGAAAAACAAAACAAAACTTTATGAATAATTATGCTTCAAATAATTTGTGATAAAAAAAATGTGCTAACTTATAGTTTCAATGTAATTCAATTTTAAAAATCTATTCATGCTCACCCCCACACAATTATATGTGTGAGTGTGTATACATATTTCTGTGAGTAGAAGATACTACTTTAACGTGAATAAATTTAATTAAGAATATTCTTTATACTAATCTGGACAAAAGATATGTTCAGTCCGAAGAAAAACGAATGAATGAAGAAGAAAATTCAGTATTCAAATTTTAAATTAATTTACGAATTTTACATTAATTTAGAAGAATATAGAACATATCTTTTTAGGATAGTTTATTAGAACCATTTTATTTGTTTTATGTTCTTTCTCATGCTGCATAATTTTTACCAAAACCTTTTCTGGAAAAACTTCATGACAAGAATAAATAGAATTCCATAATTTTATCGTTTATTTTCTCAGTTAAAAATGATTTTCCGAATGTCAAATCATTTGGCAAATATTGACAAAGGTTCACATGGCAGTTTCGGTTCGTTTCATATGTCAAGTAAAATAATATGAATTTCACTGAATCTAATTCTAACTCGAAGGGTTGTAATTGAATATGACTCTTTGGACAACTAATAACTATGGGATTCTCTGATTTATGTATTTCGTTATAGTAGACAAAACTGATTCATTGGATTTGATTTTATAAATTATGCATTTTGGATTCTTTGGTAGGAAATATTTTGCTGACTTATTATTCCATCCGCCTTTTTATGGTTTATTTTAAAACTAACAAAAAATAATTACAATAGAAGCAGAAAAAGAAAATCAGCTGGACTTTATTGATGTCTAGATAACTCGATCAGAGGTGAGATTCTAAACATTCTAATATCGTTAACCAATTTTTTACCAGACAATACCTCATCTTCCATTTCCAGTTTAAAGAAGGCAACAAAGAAGTGGCTGACCAAGAAAAAAATTAGCATAAGAAATACTCTATAGCTTAACAACTACACAAAGCGCATAAAATCGCCTTGTGTGAGCAAAGGTAGCAAAGGATTAAGCAAGACAGAAACCTACTAATGTGCTCTAAATACAAGTTAGAAAAGATCAAAAAGATATTAAGACAATATTCAGAAGTGATTTAACTCTTCAAAGACTTCTCTTCTGATCTAAATATTCCATATTGATAGAAAGTGATAAAGAACTGTGTGTATTCAATCCCATGTAGTTGTAGCAGAAAGAATAAAGGTGAAACGTGCTCATTGCTCATACTCTAATGGTATGAGCAACGTCGGAAAACGGTAGTTTCAGGAAATACAATAAAGTCAGTTCTAGCTGATCAGGTATAGGGGAAAGGGAAGATCCTCAACCCCTGTGGAATAGAGTTGCAATAATAAACAGAATAAAACTATAAAATTGAAAGACTAAAGGGATCAGCGCGTTTGCTAAGTAGAACAAGCATAAAATAAAATAGAATATGAAATCCGCTAATTAAGGAAGCAAGAATCAATAGCAATAATTGAATGGGGAAAAATCCATTCTCTGATTGAAGAGTGATTAGTTTTAGGATCCTAAATGTTTAAAGAGCGAGAAGATAAAACAGTGGTTAGGAGCTTCGAGTTGGATTCTATTTGGATGTCATGAGTTCAATCACTGAGCCTGGATTCAGTTGGGATATTAGGCGAAAATACTAAAGGGAATTAACTGATGCAAGATATTTGAAGGCATGACAAATAGAACAGTTTACCCACATGGATTGAATAAAGGGTTCGGTTTGACAAAGAAAACATCTCAGAAGACAGAGTAAAACAATCAAAATGTTGTGAATATAACTACCAAGATGAACGGAAAACGTCGAGTCATGTAAATAACCACAACTCTTCATCTCATGAATTTATATAGTAACTTAAGAATAGACATTTTTAGTAACAATGTCACAGAATAAGACTGAATGGATTTGCACTTTAATATTTCAATTAAATTGTGGAAATTATTCAATTGTCCGGATGATCAAATATATAAAAACATTGAGTGTAACAATGACGTACAGTAAAATGTTATTTGGTAATAGGAATATTCCCGGTGAAATCGTCTCATTGTAGTGTGATGGTTAACATGCTGCTCTCACAGATTCATTACTACTTAATAGCAAGCTTCATCCTCGCTAGATGTCCCATACTTGGGACCTTATCACAACCTACCAGTGGTGGAGGGGTTGGGAGTCTCTATTTGTTAAACCTGTTTTTGAAATTCTCTGTGACTTGTCTGTCCTCTAAGAAATTATAACAGTAACATAATAAATTCCCATAATTTCAAAAGATCTTAAAATGTAATTCGTTTGAAACATTCAACTCAGAAGATAGAAGCAGGTCAAAAATGTTGATCTCTCTTCTTACTTACTATGTAAGCAATGTAACATGCAAGCAGAATCCAATTAATGAACAAATAACAAGATCTTTATAGTAGTATTATTAAATTACGTCTAACTCACTAATTCTTAAAATTGGAAAAAAAACATCAAAAAGAGAAAAAGTATTGCCGAGCTAAAAAATCTCATTTTGAGCACATTTTTTAGCTTCAATTATAATAAATTCATTCGCCATGACAATCCAATATACATCAGGTCAATTCTTATCCATTTACCCGAAAAATCGATTTTTCTAATGTAAGAGGATTTTCCTTTAATTTCTTCGATATTTGTAAATTCATCTCAGTAATTAAATATATAAATAAATGAAATGATTTTCCGCAAAGATATCACAGTAATTACAAAACTTTGTAGCTGTAGATGCAAGACTCACTTTTTAATGTTAATAAGATATCTGTATACTTTTACTTTGATTGCCTTCTTTCTTAACTCTAGTTAAAGACCACCAGTTAGTAATAATCATGAAAAGTACGCGGAGTGGCCTATTGTTGGTATCAGCAGAACAAGAGGGAGTCTATCACCTTTTCACTAGCACCATACCAGGGAGATTGTTTTTTCGATTGAGGTGTAGCGCCACACCCTACCATCATCTCCGCATAGATCCAAGCTGTTCTACTCATGTGCTGAGTTGGTGATTGCCGGTATCGAACCAGAAGCCTTGTGGTTCTGATATGGATGATCTACCGATTGAGCTAAAACTACCCTTAATAAAATCCTAAATGGAATCTGAAACTTTCTGATAACTGTTGTTCATTTTATATTTTATATTTCTATTTAAAAAAATGATGACACCAAATAATGTTTTTAAAGACAAAATGTTTAATGTCGCATTAGATTTTAATAGGATTATCAACAATTACTGTTATTGTTTTGTGGTTAAAATTGGTAATTTCAAAATGTCACCGTTATTTTTATGAAAGTAAATATTACGGCTATGATGATACGAATAGGTCACTGCCCAAATTCAGATTTTGATCAAATTGATACAAACAATCGTGTATTTAAAGTAAGCGAAATTTATTTACTTGTGCAATAAGATTAATAACGATTGACTCACAGGGTAGAAGTATATAGTTTGTGGTAGAGGAACAATGAAAAGGGTTAAACTAGAAGTTAACATACACACAGTAGCAATGAAAAAATATTTTGAATTAAAAAAAAATCTCTCCAATTGAAAAGAACTGATTGTGAGGAAAGCGATTTTCTGAGTCAGGAATAAAACGTTGAAATTAATTCTGGTGTGTGAATATTATAACTGGAAGATGAACAAGCCTGAATAGAAAATAGAAAATTCGAAAAAAAAAAGACTAAACACAAAGACATCATTTCTTGTAGGGATATGTTTTGTTCATATTCATTAATGTATACACATGCGTATGTATGTATTTGTAAACTTAATATACCCACGCACGCGAACACACACACACACACACACACACACACACACACACATATATATATATAATAGAAACATAATAAATAGCAGAATACAACGACAGTTACGTTTTATGAATTAATAGAAAGTAAATAAAAGCAAAAAGTAGAAAAAAGGTTTTTTATCGCGTGCAGTCAAGTGCGTGTATTGCTTTATAAATTTTAAGAGTCTTCTTGCTCTTAAAACAGGTTATTTTTACACGCAATCAAAGTTTAATGTAAAATATATATATATATATATATATATATATATATATATATATATATATATATATGTGTGTTGTGTGGTGTGTGTGTGTGTGTGTGTGTGTGTGTGTGTTATGTAATTGCTTCTCCACCAGGAACCTCCCGGGTTTGACGAACATTCACGCAGGAGTGATCGACAGTTCAATCCCTGCTATGAAAGGCAACAATACGAAAACCGGGCGAATCCTTATTGTTGGCAGTAGACTTTCTCGTGCAAATTAAGGCAGTTAGATTTTAAAAATTAGAGAGTTGAATTTTAGACGCCAAGAGAAAAAGATGTATATTTTGGAATGAGATCGCTCATTACCATTAAGAGTAAGTGACGATATATAAAAATAATGACTCTTTCCTCCACCGACTGAACAATAACCACCTCAAATTATTTTGTAACATCTAAAATAAACATGTGTGGGATTTTGTAATTGATCAAGTGACACCTTACACAAAAATGAAATTAACTCTGATATCTCACTTTATCAAATGCATTTACCAAAAATATATTGAGTATTCGTTATTGTCTTCAACCAGGGTCCCCAGGTAACTTCGGAATCTCTTGTAAGATTTTCCGACGGCATCCTTGTTTAAATTGGTAAATGCTGTTATCCTTGCCTTCAATTCATCCGTAGTGTTTCACAGAGTTTTGTTGGTCTTCAATCAAAGGGATAGAAATCTGGGGAGTTAGGCGGGTATATTGTATGGGTGATGTGGTCGCAGAAATTCATGACAGCCAATACTGAGTTCTCCCGCTTTTAGGGTCTTCCTGTAGCCACCTTCTAAATACAGGACCCCCCCCTCAGACACTTGATATATGCTACCGTGTTGTGTGAATATGGAGGCATAATATTACTAACGCTGGTGACTATACCAAACAACATGAAGTAGACTGAGTGGTTTTTATCACTATTTAGTACATTTAAGAGGACATAGCAAACCAACGGTTATTCTGTGAGTTCACTATCTGATTCTTGTAAAAATCTTTCTCATCTGAGAAAAATCAAAGCATTTGAGGGGATGCTTGATTTTGTTGAAAAGTTTTGCAGCACCACTTCTCTTCATGGCATGTGTACAAAATTGGCATTTTCATATCTTGTATGTGAAATAGTGACTGTCTTCATGCACCACCACGATAAAAATCTCAGAAACTCATGTCCTTAGGTATAGATCTGATTGCTGGGATCGTTATCAATTATAGTCTGGATTTCACAAAGAAATTCGGAAGTTATTTTCTTATAAAAACGATCGACGTGAGGTTTTCGAGCTGCCGTACGTTCATAATCACCATTGTACACATCTAACTCTGTTTGAATCGTCTGCACTGTCTTCAGATTATTAAACACTTATAGATCTTAGTATTAGAACTTTCGGAGAGAAACTGTTTCCAAATTTCTGGAAGAGTTTATTGCATCATTGTGATATTTTCCTCTTATACAGAGCCCGACTGACTTTAGTTTGCTGTACAACAGAACAAAATCTGAAACAAACAAATCGCCTGTGCAAAATTATTAATTCAAAATAGCGACAATCTACCCATCGACTCATCGTACTATATATATAATATATATATTATATATATATATATATATATATATATATATGGGGGGGGCTAGAATTATATTAGGTCATATTTTTGTTCACGGATTTCTCATTGCTATTTGTTATTCTTTAGGTTCGTGTCTTTCCTAGCATCGGGGAGTAGCTAAGCCGACGCCGCCCTCATACAGTGCTCTGGCTGACAAATGTTGTTTCACTGCATTGACTTTGTCACGTGCTGGCTGCAGCCCTGTTGATGTCGGTTAAAAGCTGGCCTTTTATTTAGTGAAAGGAGAGAATGTTTCTACTTGGCACGTTCTGCTTATAATTTCTCCCCCTCCTGCTCCTCCACTCTATAATACGTATTAATAGACTGTATGTGAAATATCGATACGATACTTTAAATGATGTTTATTTGAATTATAATTCTAGTTTGAGTTGTTAATGATACAAAGTAAACGTCACTGATGGACAAAATGAAAAATCAATCCCAACAAAAATTAATGAGATTTCGCATCGAAATCCAAACACTAAAGATCTCAAATCCAAAGTCAATTATCTAATGACAAGAATCTGTATAAGACTTTTCTAAAAAATCACTAAACTCGTTAAAAAAAATCTATTTGTGCTGCCCAGTAAGTTCCATGGATTCTACTTATACATTCCGGAAGATATTATACTAATTCTTACATCCCAGTTTTATAGAAACAAATTGTGTTCATCCGTCGGTTCACCTGAATTCATTGTCAAGGTCTTTTTTGCTTGGTCAATCCGGCATTTTTCTTATATATGCATATACTCTTGGCCCCGAACAAAATATGTTGACTAATAATGTAAGTATTTCCGTTTGTTATTCTTCTAATCATTTTTTTTTTCTTATTCTTATTTTCTAAGCCTTATCTTGTTGATAATTATTAAATCTTATATTGTCGATATTACTTAAGTCATTTCGCTAACTCATACTTTACTGAATATGATACCTAAGTATCAAGAACCTGTTTCTTAAGTTTATACCATGGATGAATATAAAAATGAAAACATCGCGAATATTTTTAATATAATGGTAAGTCATCGTGCTTCTTCATTTTAATGGTGTGATGCTCTTTTTTTGATGTTGTTTATCTTTCGGGTCATTGCATCAAATATAATCTTAGCACATTCTCAACGATTGTGTAGACTTTCTTTCTGTTGGGACTAAATGTGATCCGTTGGTTTTTCAACATTTCTCCACGATATCTACTGTTTACTTCTTTTATTTTCCTTTTCAAACCAGATCCGTTTTTAATGTACTTTCTCATTTCACTAAGATAAGCAGAAAGGTTCATGATGTTTCATTCTATTTACAAAACTTCTTGAATGCAATCTTGATGAACCGTTATCGATTGTCCGGCAGGATGACCTCTGGAATCTCAAAACAACTCTGGGAGTTTTCTCAAATGGACAACACTGCTTAGCTCCATAATAGCAAATATATTCAGTCACTTCACAACTGGATACACCAAAATCAAGCAGGACTAATTACTGATTGGGTCAGAAGAATCTGGGAATGTATGTCATAACAACTTAGACATAAATATAGTTTACATTTAATGTCTTTTGTCTACACATTATACATTTGGTTTCAATAGACATAGTTTCGTATTAATGCTACTGATGTGTCCAATATGGAGGCTCACCTTTTCTGTGATTATCTGACCATTAAGTGTCAGTTAATAGCCTATAGTTGAAATAGATTCGCGACAATTAAAATAATAACAAGCAGTTCGTACAAAAAAACCATCACGATCAAAAGTTTGATGTCTAATTTGTTTGTAATGATTATACTATTGTTCGATTTTAGCTATTCAAAAGGATTACATATTTTTGTGGCCTAAAATGTTGATTAAACTTTAAACCTGAATTCATACGCCCAAACAGTTTAGTTACCATTCTAATCTAGTGTTGATGCAAACAAGAACACCGTGAAAGATAATTAACAAAAATCCTGTGATCAGCTACAGATTTGATATTTCTATTACATAAGATTTTTTTAAATTTCTTAACGATAGAATTAAGAGTATTTTTTCAATTTGACTGTGAATTTTATTGGCTGGGTAAAGCCGCCTGGAGCAGGAAATATTTTTCCGATTCATTTAAAAAGATATAACAAATCCAAAGGTGCTTCTGTGTTTTTGGATAATTGATTTTGGGGAAGAAATTCAAGATAACCTAATCCTAACCAGGTTTAGCTTGTAAACGAGTACAGATATAACCGGGTCCATATAATGTCCAGTTAGGGACGAATTGGTACTCACATAAATGAATTTTCTTTTTGAGGTAACATCAAACATGAATGTGACTGCCCATTTACTTTGGGTTAATATTTTCTGCCTTGTAACAATTTGGATGATATTGTTGACAATATATTTGGCATCTGCAAAATAATCTCAAGTAATTGTCCATTTTCGAACTAGTTTAATATCGGAATAAATATAAGGAA
>CM042158.1:71738224-71895178 GCA_023376005.1 Doryteuthis pealeii
TTCTCCGGTAACATTAATCGATAAGCCCTCTTTTTCTCCCCCCCCCCCACACTTCTCCTTTTATTCTGATGGACTGAAATGACAAAGTGCTCATGTGAGTCCAGAAATCGAAGAGACTGCGAGAGCCTATAAAAAAGATACCAATTCCAGATAAAACGCTGCGTCTATATGACGTCGAAATTCTTCCAGCAGAGACGTTTGCCAAAAGCGTGCAGTTTGCGCAGACGTGTATTTACCTGATTCTATTGGAAATTTTAAACCATCGCTAAGATAATGTCCGTTGCAATGAATACCTACTTGGTCATTATTTTCGACATCTTTTTCATCGGCGACGAGGCTGCTCTCTTTGGTGGCATCGCTTTCAAATGGGAAACGACTATTAAGAAGTTTTAAAGAAGTTAAAGTTGTAAATACATCAAGTTGAAATCTGAGGAATCTTCTAACTTAGCATTTTCATTAGAAATATTCATTTCATGCTTTTAACAAACTATTTTTTTTGGTTTATTTTCTCCTTCTTATCTATTAAGACAAGGTAGTTGTAAATTCATTTGTAGATCTTTTTATCACTCGTCTTATAAAGAATTAATTATATTTGCTGGCTAAAAGCGAAATCAGTTTACAAGTGCATTTTAAGCAAATATCTAATGCAAGATTTTCTGACCCTTTAAAATGCACCTGGAAATTTTAATATATGTCCCTAATTAATAATATCAGTACACGAAACGCTTAAGCAAATAGTCTAGGTCACGAAGTACATTATCTTATATTAGAACAGTATATCTAATCAAAGAAAAGAATATATTTTTTGAAAAATAAACAGCTTGTACATTCGAAATCTCAATACTGAATTTATATTATCAATCTTGGGTGATATGAGGTTTCAATGAAATCTCATAAAATAAATTTGAATAGTTAAAACTTTGGTTTGAGATAGAAAATTAAAATGATAATTTTGATTCGGTCGGATGTAACTGAATAATCGGGGTAAAATTATTGTTTTTGAACTTTATTTTCAATTTAGTACCATTTTATCGCCAGAAATGTTACCCTTCAAATTACATTAAGCTTTTTAGTCCAGAGTTAAAGCATAATGATCTCGTATTATCAACAAAATATTACAACAAGCCGTTTTACAACTATTGATAAGTGAACGTTGATTAATAATCAGAAAAAGTGAAATATCCCTTTACATATTTTGTGATGACTTATTAACTTTTTTAAAGAAAGATGAATGACTGTAGATTTATAAAGTATATGTAACCAACTTTATGACATTGATGTGATTTGCATTGACATATTTCTTCGTATATATTTGATAATTCAAATATCTTCCTTTTAGAATCTTCAAAGTTAAATTTATTCTCTAGTTAAAAGGTTTTATGCAAATTATCAACCATCGGAATGTAAAATTTGTATCTGTGTGAAACTGTTCCATTGTGTGGTCTTCTAAGAAAAATAACATTTAATTCTATGAATGAGATTCTTCAAAATGCGATTGTCTTTATTCCATTATTAAAATTTTATTCTTAATTATATATTCTTGTTTCTTGGATCATCTATGTTTCAAAGGTTGAATGGATTTGATGGTAATATAAATTGCAAAATATATTCTCGAAAGTGTTCTCCTACCTAATGGTAAATTTACATAAAAATGAAACAAGGATAGAAAAAACTTTATAGAACAAAATCTACTTATTATAAAAGTGTATAACGTCCAAATATTATTGAACAAAATTATAGATATACATTAATAACATTATCGTCTATGATCTTCCAAAGATCTTCGATTAGACTGAAATTTGAATACCAGTGTCAGTTTTAAAGAACTGTTTTAGGGTTTGAAAAGGAGCATTATCTTGCATAAAGATTAGTCAAATGGCACGAGATGTTCTGAATGATATTCAATAATATTCTCATACAAAGGCATTTACTTTATATATCGGTATGAATGGAAAGAACAGCACATAAGAACATCCTCAACATCAATATACAACCACATTTATGTGATTTTTTTTTTTGGTGGGTAGGGTGGAGGGGAAGCATTGTGTCACTTTTAAGTTGTCAGCCATATTGATTTCCGGCAGAGACAAATTAAACTTACTTTCATCGCTGAAAGTGTCAAATTTTCATCGGTTTAGACAATGTGCTTAGTCTCAAAAGATTGTCCAGCTTTTTAGTATTTTTTCGAATGAGTTTTCAGGACACGAGAATGTATATAAAGTCCTGATTCGCATAAAAGATACTTTTACGCAAAATCATTTGCTTACTTGATGAATAGTCGTTGCTGTGTTAAAACGTTCTACCATAGTGAATCGTCGAATCGCAGTTTAAATGAACCAGTATGATTATAAAGTTTGGATATTTTAGAAATTACACTTGAATATACAAACTTTTCTTCGGTAGCAGAAATCGTTATTCTTTGAGTATTTGGTGTGACAACCGGATCCATGATGGATCATCAACATTGTGATAATTTAGAAAAAAGATGAAAAATGAATATTTTCTTCTTCCAGATGTTCTTCTTCTTTTGCTTATTGGTTAATTTTTATTTGAAATTACCAAAATCTAGAAAAAGTTTTTGTCTGTTTTGTTTTTTGGTTTTTTGGTGGGGGTTGCTTGTTTTTTGTTGTTGTTTTTTTTTGTAGGGGGGTATCTTGTTTTTTTGTTTTTGTTTTTTATTCATATATTTTACCGCACTTTTTATAAAGATCGGATTGGAAATGTTCTAAAACTAAACTCTCGTTTTCTAATATTGGATGCTACTATTATATAGCTAGACCATTTTACAGCATTAAAACCCCTCAAAATCAGGGTCAAAACATTATATTAAGACTTACATTCCATAACGTTTTGTCATGAAAACTAATCGTAAAAATCTACACTAGAAATATTCTAAACGACGTAGCAAAGTTTGAATTTACTTTTGAACATCTTATAACGGAAACAGAAGGTACTATCAACAGCAATCTTAAGAATATGATAAAGTTGTCGCCAATGGCTGATTTCTTGTACTTTATGTCTAGATATGAGTTTCCTTTTCTTTATCTGCAGACATCAATTAGACATGAGGACTATTTCATTTAAGATTTCTGGATACATAGTTTATCAGTCATCGATTGACTAAGAGCAGAACAGGCAAAAGCTAATTACTTCAATGCAACATGCAAAGAGGAAAAGGAAGAGAAAATACAAAATAATATAAAGGAAAACTACGAATTATAAGTTTAACAATCGCTGGTTCCTTTTTTTATCTTTATGCTGAGAAAATCTATTGAGTTTATTCTCGAATTCGAGTTGAGAGAGGAAAACGTGCAGATGTAATTTGTAGCTCATCATACCGTTGCATTAAATTCCTTTTCCATCCTTGTGGCTTTCTTGCTTAATTTAATTTTACTAGTAAATCTAGAATTGCACTGATTCTCTTCGGCATTTATTTTAACTCATGTTCCATTATGTACAAATGTCAAGGTTTCAGGGAATTTTTTCAGCCAGTTAATACTTTGTTCTTCAATTGAGTTTTGTACGGTTACCTCAATTCCTTAAACTTGTGTTTTTGGGTTTTGTTTTGTTATTAACATTCATTATAAATGTTTTATTTGTATGTGCAATGTTCTTGCAACCAATGTTGTGGGTTAAGTTTTTAAATTCAAAACTATAATCAACATTTCGACAAATTTGTCATCCAAAATAAATGCCTTCAAAATTAAGTTAGTAGTCTGATGAGTGCACATTATATAATGAACATTATGTTCATAAAATCTTATTCAGTTTAAATTCTGACAACATATATTTCAATTTTGAAGAAATCTTTATAAAACTTGAAATCAGCGATATTCCGATAATGCAATATAATAAGCCGTGAATTAATGTTACATTTCATTTGACGGTAAGAGTAATTCAAATCTGTGAATGATGATAAAAAATGTCCGTGCTAACTTTTTTCTCTTCGAATTTACATTTATTTTGAAGTTATGAAAAAAACTGTTTTGCTTGAAAACTTTACAAAAAAAAAGCAAAAATAATCCAATCCGACTAATGGACTGCTGGATTCTTCGAAATGTCAAAATAATTTTCTCTTTTCTGGTAAAATGAAATTTCGCGCCTTTTTACTTTCAACTTTGTCTATGCGATGCAAGAATGTCGTGTGTCCATTCATTAGGGCAAAATTTCCTATTCAAAGTCTAATGTCCAACTAAGTTGTGGCTGAAACTATTTACATGTGGCCATTTTTCCCCCTAAAGCCGGGCGACTGAAGACTTGAATGGAAATGATTGCTCACTTTCCCCTAATGACTGTAACACCCGGCAACGCTGAAAGGCGTGGCAAAGTTGTGATTCATCTAGTGCACACTAATTGAAAACGGCGGAAAACTGTTGAGCAAGGTGGCTCACTAGTTGGGATGTTATTGAAAAACAGAAAGAGTCAACAGCTAAAGACTAATGTCTTTACTTAATTTTTTTCCTGAAGTGTGCTCCCCATTTGGGGGGTTACTTAGTTTTTATTGCCTCTATATGTGTCTCCTGTGGCGATGATTATAAAATAGTTTTATGTGTTAGAAAAAGATTTTGTCGCTTCATAAGTGTCTAAATCATCTTTTCGTTCCACTTAACGATAATGTCCTTAGAAAAGGCATGAATCTCGCCCTCCACCAAAGAAATAGTCGGTCAGACTAATCTTGTTTAGACAACCGATCTTGGAAAAAGAAAATGCTGAATTCAAGCCCAAAAACGTTGCTTTTGTAAAATGATTCGGCGTTAGGAGTAGCATTCGGTTATCCAGAGAGTCAATATTTCCCCCACTCTCTAAATCATTTAGTCTAAGATTATAGGGATTGCAAATGCACTTTAAATCAGTAATTACACAGGTTAAACACACACACACACACACAGACACACACACGTGTGTGTGTGTCTGTTGGTTGTCAACACGCGCACGAACAAGACCATTTCTTATTACTTTTTTATGGGTGGGGGGGGTAATTTGTTTCTTTTAATTTTTTTATGCGCAAGCACTCAAGAGGCTGTGAGTACAAATTTGACTCTTTAATCCACTGAGATTTCTGAAGAATCTGTTGCTGTCATCCCTGTGAAAGACTGGCTTCTAATAAACCTGTCTGGAGTGCCATCATCTGCCGATCTGTCGAAGATTTTAAAACCAACCGGATTAAACACTAACAAATGTAACCGGCTGTTAGAAAGGGTGATTTTGGGGGGAATTGTCACATGTAGTTCATGTGGAGGAGTGTGTCTTTCCAGGGTTGGTCTGGTGAATCGTGAAAAGATACAAATATACAGTGCAAATGGTACCAGTCATCGCGCATCTCTCTCTATCTCTCTCTTCTCTCTCTCTCTCTCTCTCTCTCTCTCTCTCTCTCTCTCTCTCTCTCTCTCTCTCTCTCTCTCTCTTTATACATGTATATATATATGAGAAGTAAACAAACAATGTGTTTGATATGGCTTTTTAGCTGACAATTTTGGGAGAATATGTGCTTAATTGAAGTCGTATCTAATTTTGAAAATTAATTAATTAATAATTAATGAATTAGGCGGGCATACCTATTCAAATGTAAGGCTAAACAAATCAAGAAAAATCAATCTCTGAATTGATTTTTCTCGATTTGTTTAGCCTTACATTTTAATAGATATGCCCGCCTAATTCATTAATTATTAATTAATTAATTTTGAAAAATTAGATACGACTTCAATTAAGCACATATTCTCCCCCCCACCAAATATATATATATATATAATATATATATATATAAACTGGTATCAGCAACAGAAATAAGTATCACTCATCACAAAATAACTAAACATAAATTACCAGTTATTGGTTTATCTTTGAGACAAGTAACCTTTGAGATATTGTAAGTTTTTTTTATGACAACTGAAAATCTGTTGCTGATAATGGCGATAGAAAAGCTCTATATGTATAAGCAATTAGCAAAGAGATACTTATTAATTTGATATTTATTCGCCCTCCTACACAGACTAAATACGACCGAATGCTTTTTTAATCACGGGAACCCACAGTGCGTGGGTTGGGACATACAATTGGTTATTTTTATCAGTGTATTGCCGTAGGTATCATAGCGTGCTCACTTACCCCATCCACGTTACTGCCTACGCGATAGATACCAAGGAACCAGGCATCCTACACGGAAATAGAGGCGTATTAGTAATTATTCATCCTCACACGCAATTGAAATGTAGCAAAAGTTTTTTTTACCTATATAGTGTATAGTTTTTTAGACACTAGGTGATACTACGATTTATTAAGATATAAAAAAAGAAGTTTGTTGTTCTCCTTTTTCTACCGCGTATAGATCAAATTTGGGTTCACACAATCTCACACTAGTTTCTACTTGATCTGGGTTAGGTATCTAGTTTGCCTTTTTGTAATTTCTTGTCATTTAACTAAGATTGAATAATGAGTTGTTTGGGCGTTATCAGCAGTAATAATAACATCCTAAAATAAAAACGATTGATAGAAACATTATTTGCTACGATAGTTCTAGCAACATTCTGTAAAGGTGGAGGGAATATCAATAATAACGACAAGAAAGGAATGATAATTAAAATATATTTTGAAAAGCGATGGATAGAATTATTAAGAACACCGAATTGACCATTGAGGGAATCATACCGTTCAATCGACAGCTATTTCATTGGCTCGGTTTATAAGTCGTGAGTCGTGAGCAAAAGGAAAATAAAAGGAATTGTCTGAGAAAATAAGAGATACGTATGCACGCATAAATGAGCAGATATATGATTTTTAAATGAGTTATAGCAGATCAAATGAATAATAACATTAATAATAATCAATTATCTTAATCACTGGGAAGAATAATCCTTCACAAGAAATTTGATTTGATTTCACTCAACTTAAATCGTAGAAACAGTCAAGATGATTCGTAGACAAAAATTAAAGAAGCCAGAATAATTATTATCCCAAAACAGCTGACGAGATATTTCGATGATATAACATTTCATAAAAATATCTTCTTTACTACCAAGTGGAATTTGATAATGATGCCATCCCTTTTTGCTTAGATTGCAATCAAACGGTTTCACGTCTCAGAAATTCGGTCGGTCATTTGCGTTATTTTTTCATATTACTCAATACTTTCAGAGATTTCACATTTACATTTTGAAATCTCTATGAAATAAAACGGTTTTCCCTTATATGTTGATTGATTGATATATATATATATATATATATATATATATATATATATATATATATATATATATATATACACACACATTTCTCTTTCTCTCTCACTCACTTATATATATATATGTGTGTGTGTGTGTGTGTAACTTATTGGGCAAAAATATCGAATTGATTCAGACACCAAATCAATCTGGAAAGTAATATGAGGACGACAAATGGAAACCAACAAATTAGCAAAATAAATTTAAAATTCACCTCATGTTGGAGTAAACGGTAAAGTATAATATCTTCCGTAAAATATAGTACCAAGGCCAAGTAATCTATAGACTTAGGTTTAATAGATTTACAACACGACACAATAATAATCTAGTTCGAAAGTACCTGAAGGAAATACTAAAATGGGTAACAAGAGTCAGAAGAAAATTAATATATATATATATATATATATATATACCTCTCCACACGATCAGGATGTGACAAAAGGTCAATTTTAAAAGCGGAGTGTAACAGGTTTGAATTGAGAGTTTTCCTTCACCTAAACTGGTTACTAAGTCATGGTTAAAGAGCCCAGTCTACCCTACTATTTACCCATAGCTGGAGGGATACATACTTTTCCCTCGAGTATTAGTGCTCTGTGAAATGAAAACAGCCTCGTTTAGGATTTGAACTCGGGTCGACGGGTCCATTTCCTACGACTCTAACTATTACACCAGGCGCCAGAAGAAAAAAAATCCCTATAATCGAGATTAAATGATTTAGAGACTTAAAAGATTCGCAATGATGACGTCTAGGAAGAAGTCTCCCGTGATAACTATGCTTCTTGTGTGTTAATACATTATATATATATATATATATATATATATATATATATATATATATATACACACACATTCCTCTCTCTCTCTCTCTCTCTCTCTCTCTCTCTCTCTCTCTCTCTCTCTCTTTATATATATATATATATATATATGATAAGTTGTAAACAAGGTATGTTTGGAATGGCTTTTTTGCCGACAATTTTTGGGAGAACAAGTGCTTAATTGGAGTCGTACCTAATTTTGAAAATTAATTAATTAATAATGTATTCCCGCCTAATTCATTATTAATTAATTAATTTTCAAAATTAGGTACGACTCCAATTAAGCACTTGTTCTCCCAAAAATATATATATATGTATATATCTTTGAGAGATAGAAAGGACAGAAAATCTGTAAATCCATTACAATTTTGCTCTGGGTGCAGTTGCTGATACTGGTATTCATTGAAAGTTAAATTAAAATAGTTTAAATTCGCTTTGCAAATTATTATAAAATCAAAAAGTAGTGTTAATATTCAATAAATGATATTTAATCCTGTCCATTTGTATAATGCACCATTCCAATGTTTAGTAAATAGAATGACAATGAGAATGCCAAGTTCTTTGCAGCAATTTACAGTAGATACACAAAGAATTGGTTCTGAGTTTGATAAACATTCAAACCCAACATATTAGTATTGTGAATTGACAGACAAATTTTATTTCTTTTATAAGTGAAATAACAGATTTCCTTATTTTTCACATAATCAAATATTTCTATAATTCCTAGATTTACTTTGTTTCCATTTTTTGCTTGAAGAATCATTTTCGCTAAAAATTAAAAGTGAATTTTCGAAAAATATGGATTGTTCCCAATATGGAGCGGTACAATTTGCAACCACAGTGGCATGGACCCATCATGACTTACAGGATGAGCAAAACAAAAACTACATACCATCGATGTTAAGTTATTTTATTGATTCGAAGATGTTGTGCTTAAATTAAACTTTTTTTTTCAGTATTCTAAGATGGCAACAAAGTTATCATGTATGCACTTCATTTTTTGTTCAGTTTTGTTTCACAAATTGTAAAACTTCGATGTGAAACTGCCATATTTAAGTTTTTCATGATTATTATTCTATATAGAACAAAAATGAAAATTCTAAAATATCCAAATTTAAGATAGAATCGTTTAGATCACGAATCAAATACAATTATTTGACTGATATTGGCACATATATTTTGAAGTCGTTAAACACGATATAATATATATATATATATATACTAGCAAATATATGCACCCTCCGGGTGCAAGTATTTAAGTTTTAATGTAATAAAATATTGTATTAAATTAGAAAGGCTAATGAAACTAAATAAGAATACAGATAAAAAGATTTGAAACCGAGGGAGTATAATAAAAGATTTGAAACAGAGGGAGTATAATAAAAAATGGAACAACTGAAACTTACTCTTCCATCACTCTCGCCTTTCATTGTTATTTTTTCTAATTTAAGTATTTAGTTATAAGAGGAAGTAAAGAATAAAATGACAGTTATTTTATCTTGTTAATGGATTTCATTTAAGATTCATTGAAGAGATTTTTGCTTATATTCAATAAAATAAAACCAAACAGTTAGAAATCAATAATACTAAACACATATTTGTTAAATTCGATTTCTTAATATTAATATGCAAATTAGCCTTTCCGTTCAAACTGTAAACCGCTATTTTGTTGTATATATAAATATAATTGCATGTTGTCAGTATGTAGACATAGTTAACAGTATTAATAATGAAAGACAGTTTTATTAATAATTGAGGTTTAGATAAAAATAAAATCATGGAGAATATGATGTCAATAACTAAGAGAATTGTGACTTGAGTAGGAATATAGTTTCGGTTACAGATAGAAAAACACACAATCTCCATTATAATAAGATATATATATATATATATATATATATATATATATATATATATATATATATATAATTATGTGTAGATTTGACGGAGGGATATACAATATTTTATAAGTACAAGGTATAATCATTGTCATTTTTTTAAACTTGAAATTATTTTTCTTGAATATGCTCGCCTCGGCTAAGGAGTCTTAAAGAAATATTAATTTTCTTGCTGCACTATTTCTCGATCTAATAAATTACCTAAGCCATCTTTGGTCATCATGGCTACAGCCATAAAGTTAAGGGAAGTTCGTTCCAATTTTTACAATCAAGAGAGTTATGAGGTTGCGAGATGCTAACCATATCAAACGAAGACAATTTCTTGTTGATAAAGCCAGGTTCTTTTAAGGCAATCAATACAATGTCTGACTGATGTAAAAAATCTAACTTCTTGACGTTTATGAGCAGTTTATTTCTTTTGGTGTGGCTGGAGGTAGGCGTCAAGCTTTTATGATGCTTCGTTCGCTGGACTCATAAAATTCAAAACGAACCAGAGTTGAATAAGTCTTCCAAACGTCGACCCTCTTACTCCTGTTCTCAATCTTTCACTTTCCCTCTCGTTTTCTCAGAGTTCGAATCTTTCCTTTCACTCACCAATTGATTCAATCGTTTCCCTATTTTATCTTTATCAATCCTTTTTACTCTCATTTTTTCTTTTTCCAACATTTTCTCTTTCGTTTTTTTAATATCATCATTTCTTTAGCATACTTTCTGCATTAATAGGAGCAGGTTCTTACCTTCCCGTCCTTTATACATATGTACATATAAATGAATGTCTTTATATACGTACACAGAAGATGTATGTTTAACATCTTCCACTCATTTTTTTTTTTTTTGCATTTTTGCGTGTATACTCAGAAACCCACACACACGTGCACATATATATCCATGAATATGTATATATTTGTTAAATTACTTAGCATGAATATCTACACAATAACGTATTGATACAATTAGGGCATCTATAAAATTATAGATCTCCACAATTTGATTATATTATATATATGCATATAGAAATTGTGAAACAAACTCCAGCACAGTGACAGTAACAAGTGAACACGTTTATTGTTTGCCTTCATTTTTGTCCCTGTAACATTCTTGATAGTTTTTAAATGGCTAAATTTCATAATTGATTTTTATCTTTCTTTCATTAAATTTTGTTTCACTTAAAAATCATTTGATTCTTTCCGTATAACATATGACCCCTGTCTATTTTACAGACTGTAACAATAATTTTGTTTCATTTTCTCTTCAGTTTTGTTAGATGAAGGAAAACTTTCGCTTCAGTCGTAAAAAATATTTAATATTTTTAAAATGAACACTTGTCAGCACTGGTTGCCAAGTGTTATGATTTACTCATTTTTTTACTGGTCCAAGATTGCATATCTCTAAGACGATACAAACAGAATACGGTTTCTCAATTTTGTCAGATATACCATGGATTTATTGTGAGAATAATTGAATTCTTTCAATTCATTTTCTTGCGTTTTTGGACTTTACAGGTAAATTCAGACGAGCATACTTTAGTATGAAGATTGGGTATCAGTTTGTGATACATTTTGATCGGATTGGGAAGTAGATTGAACTAGACCAGTCATGGTCAAAAGGTTACAAAAGCTGGATCATATATATGGAGACAGACAGCTGTATCATATATATATATATATAGAGAGAGAGAGAGAGACGGACAGACAGAGACAGATCACATAAAAGTATTTGAACTCTGATTTTTAATGTACTTTTCCCATATGGATCTCTCTCTTAACACAATTCTACAATAATTATTTCCTATTTGTATAATTTTCCAAATAAGCTAAATTTCACAAATATGTATTGTAACCAATTTAATTTTGTTTAAATAAATAAAGATTATTTAACCCTATGAGTTTATTGCTATGCGTTTCTCACGTCTGTTATACTGACATGCGCAGTTTTAACATTTATTGTACGTCCCACTTCAAATTTCCTGTTACATATTATTTAGAGAATGTACAACCAAGAAATTAAATTCTATTTTTTAATACTGGTAATAAAAAATTCTAAATCAATATTTAAACATTAAATTAGATAAAACTAAAATATGAAAACAAATGTCAGTTCCTAGATATGAGAAATAAAGAGCAGCTTTTTAAAATCGTATATTCTCTTTTTATGTTTGCATTGTTTAAATGTATGGGTTATTCCTGGTCAATTTTCTTTTTGTTTAATTGTTGTTATATGAAATATAATATAAATTTCAAGCTAATGTTTTTACTATCGCCAGTAAAGGAATATATGTACATACATTTTTGAAATAAAACAATGCCAAGAAGATTATCTTACACCACTTGACAACATCTCAATTTCCTACGATTGACTCCAATGTTTTTCTTAAATACAATTTTTTTCTATCACATTCTCAATCATCGTTTTTCCTCAAAACACGTCGGCATTACTGTAATATTTCATCGGTAATCCTCCTCAAAATGTAATCATTGCTAGACGCAGATGTCGATTGATCACATCTTTTGACCAGAGTGAAGCATTATTGCTCAAGCATATCCTCCAGTGGTCCGTAACCATTCACCTTTGACATCAATGACATAATTGCAACCAAAATATATGCTATACCAATTGAAATTCTTTTTACGTTTAAACGTAGCCATCTATTTTTCTGGAATATTTGTTATGACTACCAGCTGAGAAGCAGAAGGCAATTGACCTGTCATCAGGAGGTTAACTTGACCTTTTTAAAATTCATATTTTACACCAAACATTAGGCGACCAAAGAAAATCAGTTCATGTTAATCCCCAAAGAGAAAAAAAACTGCATAGTTGAATAAAATTTCGTTTTTGAAGAATTACATTAAAACAAACATTTTATATATTTTATGCTTAGAATAAAATAATTTAATTTTTAAGGAGTGAAATCAATAATTTTATGATTACCAATACGTGTAAATCACAGGTAAAATAACATTTACCCGAATACGTATATACGTATGCGTGTATATATCACGTTTGTCCTAAAATTTTCTCGTCGTGTTTCTCGGGGGAAACAGTAAACCTCATTGTGTTCTACGTGACCGTTGTATTCTCAGCGGATTTACATGATTTTACTTGAACCTGGAAGATTCAATGAATGAACTCCAGATGATATTTTGATACCAACGCTTCAAATTTGGTCGTAGATCGTGGATCCATGTTTTAAAAAGCTTTCAACAAGAAAATATTTTTAAAAAGCGTGATAATCAGTGAAAGCATTAGAATAGGATCCAAGTATTTCCCGCTTCAGAGAGTTTTCAGCCATTTTGTACATGTTGATTGCCAATTTTTCATTTTATGGCAAGGATTTCATTTTGAAAAAGATATCACCTGAGTTTGTCATTATTCCGGCGTGCTTGACTCCTTTCTTTGTTAACTAGTTCTAGTCCTTTTTTAAACGTCTCGAATAATTGTGTCGTCAAAATGTTGTGACTGTGTTTATCAACAAACAACATTGAATCTGGAAAAGGTTTTAAAAAATAGTTTTAGTACCTTTTGGTAGACGGGAATATAAATAAGATATAAGCAAACACACAGTTCTTCTAACAAGCAGTAATGGCTATTCTGTTAGCAAGACTAACTACGACTATTCTCGTGAAGTTCATATCATTTATGTCTTTCGTCGGACGAGTCCAACTTTCTTATTTGGAAATATCCTCCCTTACAACATCATCTCCTCTCTGAGCATTTCTACACAAATAACTAAAATGCATCTCACTAATGTCACTCTTAATTTAACTTTACATTGGTCAGAGGTAATAAAAAGAAAATAACCACTAGCATTATTAGCAAACACTCCGACTACAAATGAAACAACATAGATAATACAAATAAATGGGTGATTAATTTCTGGAAATATTTGGAATTGTTTCAATATTCCGTAAATCACCATTTTGCTTTGCCAGATACATACGTTTGACATAGGAATCGGGTGTTGCAATACAAAAATGATTTTCTTTTATATTTATACTTTTTACATCGTGTCATACTATATTGTTGCTTAATGACCCATACCTTATGACGAACCTGTTGATAAACCCAGTTATAACCATGTCCTATGTAATGGTTACCGTCGTAGAAAATGGATATGGTGAGACGAGTTCAAATACTGGACGAGGCTGTTTACATTTCACATAGCGCTTGTGAAAGGTATGAATCCAACCTTTTCCATCCAGATAGGGATATATAGTAGGACAGATTGGGCTATTTAACCTTGGTTAGGCAACCAGTTTAGAAGAAAAACTCTAAATTCAAACCTGTTAAACTCCGCTTAGGAAATTGACCGTGTGTCGCATTGGCCTCGTTCGGTGGGGGAGTACATATGTATATCTGCGTCCTGACACATTCGTTTTATGAGAGTAGTGAAGTACATTTTACCCCATTGAAACTATAAAAAGAAAGCTTGATAAATGTTTTTTAGGTGCATAAATGCTCTTCGTCAGTATCGGTTTGATGCTTTCCTCCAAAACATTCGTAGTATACATTATCAGACATCATAGTAACATTGGTTCAGGTGGTATCGGATAAAATGGTTGAAGTGGGTTTGTAGGTTTGTCAATGCCCTATGCAGGTGGATGTCTCTAATTGGGGCCCCGTAAAATGTTGCATGTGTTTCTCTCGAGGAGTTGTCTTGAGAAACACTGTGGATTATTCAAGAAAATCTTTTTTTTCTAAATTCTTTTCTTCCAGATCGATAGAAGACGCTTCTATATTCTTTTCACTTCTACTCAAACGTCGCCATAGTCACGCCAAGAAGACATTCTTGGTTTTGTTTTTCTGTTTTTGTTTTCCTTTTTTGTCTTTTTGTTTTTTTTCTAAATATCTTCTCTTTTTTCTTTTTCTTTTCTTTTTCTTTTCTTTTTTTCGAACCTGTTCCGAACAACGGTTTGTTGTTTATCGCTCGATTTTCTGATGGTTTTCTTGAACTAAATATATTCAAATGTCTGTTGCTGATATAGGATTTGGAATTTGGTTTTTCTAACTTATATCTCCCATTAACACTTTCTATTGCCCGTTCCTCGTCACACACTGCATCATTCTTTCAGCTACAACATATTTTTTCCACTTGTAGGTCAGTTCAGTGATTTACATTTAGATCCTGGGCCTCCATAGATGTCAATATATTTTACTCTCCATCTTTTGCATATTGGGCGATTTCTTTCCCTTCTTGGTCAGTACATTGTACATTAGTATATTGTTCTTTCCCTAATCTATAAACGAAAAATAATCCATACATATTACAGGATGCAATGAGTAAATTGTTAACATCTTATATTATCAAATTTCATACGTACGTTTTTTTGTTTTTTTCTGTTTGTTTTGCTTGGGGGGGGGAGGGTTCACATAAGGAATAATTCTGCCAAGATCAGATGATGAGATAACAGAATAACCGTTGGTCTGCTGTGTTCCCTCAAGATGTACTGATAGTGATAAAAAGCAATTACCCAGTCCACTACATGGTATTTGGGATGGTCACTAGTGATGGTAACGTTATGCTGAAATTCATCTTCTCTCATGGCCTCATCATGGAGGCTTACATCAACTGCCTGGGGGGTTTTCCTGTTCTGAATTAAAAGGGTGGCTACAAGAAGATCCTTTATCTGCCAACAGTATTCTGCAGCATTCCACACAAGTAGGAGAACCCAGTGCGGACTGTCATAAATGTCTGTGACCACATAACTCCTAAGGTCTGGTCGCCTAGCTCATATCCTTATGCGTGGGGGGGGGGCAACTGTTGAGTAAGAGAATAACAAAACTCTGGGCAACACTAAAGATGAAGGAAAGGATAACGGCAGCATTTACAGTTTCTGGATGCCGGAGTTAAAGCTAATGACGACTTCTTTAATAAAATCTATAGTATATATAGTTCAAGATATATATATATATATATATATATATATATATATATATATATATATATAGCATTAGAAAATGTCATATACTTTGTATAATAGGAGAGATGATTAAAAATTATCTAAGATTATGATTAAATATTTTTCCATTAAGTGAAGCCTAAAAACAATTATGGTCTGTTAAAATGTAATCTTTGAAGACGATTTTCTTAATCGTCCTTCTTAACATACGGCCAGATATATTTTTGTGTATTAACGAAAAATGGCCGTCCAAATATACATTGTTTAAGATGTGTATGTAAGTATATGCATGCATGTGTTTTTCGCTGATATTTAAAGGTATTAGAACACACACAATAAATAGCTATGTAAATCTAAACCTATACGGAGAAATACATTAGGCGATACACAAAATTCAATGCTTTAGTCAATGGTAATGCCTGTGCTAAAATCTCCATTTATGAAATAGTACATTTCAAATAAAAATTCAAACATATACAACATATTTATAATAGTACATGCACCCACGCGTACACACACACAGACACACACACACATGTATGTATAAATGTTCCTAGCAGTTCTCTTGAAAATACAGATATAAAACCAATTGGTAAACTAAATAGTATACTGTAAATTCTCAAGGAGTCTAAAACGAAAAGCTTTGTTCCTGACTTTCCGCTGACAATATGAGATCTTGACTAATATCATGAAATAAGGCAAAGAAAATGATAAGCATAGTCAAAATAATGCGATAAGATATATGAAAAAAGTTTGGCTTGCTGTCTAATTTGCATAACAGAAGTCAATTCAAAAGGTTATGCTTCTAACACGGGTGAGGTTTCACTTGAAATATATTTGCTTTTCTTCATGTGTACTGTTACTAATTTATCTATTGTTATTCCACGGAGTTAATGTTTACATACATATATGCAATGAAATATGTTACACCGTGGAGACTGATCATCTCAGTTCCATACAAAATTTCAACTTTCAAAAGATTTCAATAATGATTTATACATTCCAAAGTAGTTTTATAAAGGATGAGAATGATCTATATTAAAAGTTATATATATCACTCATTATAGATAAATGTATGTGTCTGTGTGTGCTTTCTTAAAGTTGTAGTATGCATTTATTTATGGGCTATACAATATATATATATATATATATGTGTGTGTGTGTGTGTGTGTGTGTGTTAGTTTTTTAACAGATAACGCTAATTAAAATGTTTACTTTTTTCAAAGTGACTTTTTTGGGCAAAAGATAAAAAAGGCATCTGTTTATCCATTGGCAAGCGAGTGGATGTTCTGCTATATTAACCATAAAAAGTGTTCTAGTTCTTGGACGAGCCTGTCTTATAGTAATATTTAAGGAATTATATTCTTTGCGAGGTCTACGTGTGGTCACAGGCGTTGCTTCTGTAATGTATTGCAAAATAAGGACATAGGTTTGTTTTGTTTAACAGCATATCAACCTCAGTGGGTCATTTAATGCCAATAAAGTTTTGAAATGAATCAATTCTTAATGGATAATACAATTTTTTTATAAATACATTTTTCTATTTAACCCATAGATGGGACCCTAACAGGTACTACCACTCCGGGTCAGAGTGGACCAGGGAGGAATGGTGATGAAGGAGTGCTCCACATTCCCCAAACCTCCAGAACTGGAACCTCACCATCAGATAGAGTTTAACGTCATTCCCAGGACATGTAGACCCGCAGCCACCGCCTTCTAGCACCCATATGATAAAAAGGGGTTGGGGCTTAAGGACATAGAGTAAATGAATCAAGCATACATCACAAAAATATTCCCGTTTTTCGAGTCACCCTGTATACATAGTCATATTTAGATGTTGATACATAATGATTCTTTAATGAATTCTAACTACAGCGCAATGTTTTAATTGGTTAAATCTCTATCCGAGTATAACGCCTATTTCACCATTTCAATCTATGCATTTCTTTTCTCACTATTTATTTTCATCTTTCTTTTTTTTCTCTTTCTTTTACATTCTTTATTATTCTCTCAAAAAGAATCCATACGTATCCTTATTTCTATCAATATTAACGTCATTTTAATATCTGTTTTTCTTTTCCTCCTTTTCTTACTTCAGTTTATCACTGTCAGTCATTATACTTGTTCAATGATTTTCTCTATGTTTGCACTTTTACATCTATCCACGCATATGCTCTTCAATAAAGGTGTATAAATATATATTAATCTACATTTAGAAAAATAGATATAAACGAGCAAATACATTCACCGTTACACACTCACACACACACACAGTCATACGCTTACATATGTTTATGCTTGTTATGCTATGTGTGCGTCAAGCATAAATGTCATTTCAAGCGATCTATCCGTCTATGTAATAATCAATGATATATTTCAATCTGCGATTCATGGTAATCTCAGAAACCAATCGTTTATCATTCAGAGACAACAAAGTTTTCATAAATACGAGTTTAGCCGATCCATTTTTCAATCTGGCCATGAATCGATCGCCGTCTAAACATTGGTCCTAAGCGGAACATAAAGTCCAAGTGTTTATTCAGCCGTTTACTATCATTTAAATCTTTTCGCCCAATATACAAAGATTCTACTTAAATGAAATGTTTTGTTTTCAATTCTGCCGCTTCGCACTAATTCGTCGTCCACACGCAAATATTTGCTTAAAGCAGCCATTGCTATTATCAATCAATATTATTGTTCACTCCTTTTGAGTTTTTCACATCAGCGTTAGCTGATGGTCTTTCACTGGAGTCTGAGTGACAGCAAGTCTCCTCAGGTCTCCAGGACTCTTCTGAGTATTATGGCAGATTGCAGAAGTGCAGTTTTCTTCTCAATTCTTCCTCTGAATTCCAAATTTTCCAAGCTTTTTGGGACCGTTCCAAGTCCACCAACTACAATTGGTATCACTTTGATTTTCATATTCCATATCTTTTTCAGTTCTTTGGCAAGGTCCAGGTATTTGTCCATTTTTTAGTTTTCCTTCAGCTTCACCCTGTGATCTGCTGGAACTGCAAAATCCACCAGTTGAGAAGTTTTTTCTTTTTTGTTAATCAACACTAGGTCTGGTCTTCTTGCTGGGATAAGGTGATCCGTTTTTATCTCAAAGTCCCAGAGAAATATTATGTGTTTCGTTCTCAAGAACAGATTCTGGTTTATGCATATACCATTTTGTTGTATGGTCAAAATTTAATTTTTGGCATAATTCCCAATGGATCACCTTTCCAACCCAGTCGTGTCTAGTTTTGTACTCCCGTTGTGCTAGTTTGCTACATTCGCATAGTACATGGTTTACGGTCTCATCTCTATTACTGCAAAGTCTACATTTACTATTTTGTTGGGTTTTATCAATTTTAGCTTTGATATAGTTTGTCCTTATGGCATTATTCTGTGCAGCAATTATTAGTGATTCAGTTTCTCTTTTGAGGTTTCCTTTTCTTAACTATGTCCAGGTTTTTATTATTATTATTATTATTATTATTATCATTATTATTATTATCATTATTACTATTATCATTATTATTATTATCATTATTACTATTATCATTATTACTATTATCATTATTACTATTATCATTATTTATTATCATTATTATTATTATCATTATTACTATTATCATTATTACTATTATTTATTATTACTACTATTATTATTACTACTATTATTATTATTATTATTAGAAGAAGAAAAGCAAAACAGCAATAAACTCTCAACAAAAATATGAAAATAAACAAAACATCAAAATGGAAAAATAATCAGACGCTTATTAAAATATTTCGTAAAACGATAAATTCATTTGATAATAACAGAAGTAAAACATTTACAAGCAGCCCCCAATTTAGACAATTCGATGGAATTTTCAGTCACATGAAACAAATTTTCATTTAGTAATTTATAACATCAATAGAAATAATTACAATGAATATTCATCTTTTCAGATCATCCATTAAGTTTTACAAAAATGAAACAGACAAATTATCCGTCATTTTTAGGATTCTATGAAGGTATGCACATAACGCTGTTTAAACACATGAGAGAAAGAGTTAGTGAGAGAGAGAGAGACATAGAGAGAGTGAGAAAGATCCAAAGTTATAATATATCAATGAAAGAAGAAAGAAAAATCAAAATTAACTTTAAATATTTTAAACAATTTATTATGCTGTGGTCGTAAATTCAATACTTTAGCACATCATTTGGTTTTTGAGACACAAGACTGACCAAACTTTAAATATGCGGCTATTTTAAGCATCCTTATTCATAAGTTGGCCAAGCTCTTTTCACCAGAATGTCGACCTATATTTACTGCGGGAGATTAAACATATTACCAGATAGAAAAGCTATTACATATGATATATCAGACTAACTGGACGAATCAAATAAACAATACAATAAATTCAATACTTCGAATACTGTTTTCTTTAGTCTGTACTTAAAATGATGCAACTAAAACCAATATTTCACTAACCACGTATTTTATTAATCAAAAAAGGATCTGGTTGGTATCCTTCCGTCTACGAGACACGATGGAGTTGTCCAATTTTTTAGTTGTGGATATGGAGGATGAGCTGTTTCCCAAGCTGCAAATCCCCTCTCTCTACACTGCCACTGTGATCCAAAGAAAAGGTAAGATACCAATGCAGTTTGGCAGTGGTAGTGTCGCAGGTGTCGCTGGGTAACACTGGAGTTAAGCATTACACCACCTTAGGGACACCAGATTTACAGATAATTAATATGCTTATGTAGTAGTACAAAATTCAAGATCACTACATAATTAAAGCTAATTGTGCTGTCTGCTTTCATTGTTATGGTATAATTTTGAATTGGACTGTGTGTGTATGTGTAAATAAAAAAAAGTGTGTATGTATGTGGGGTCTTTTCAAATAATCGAACTTTTCAAAAACAAATAAATTACTTTATTTACAATTTAATGAACATTTTCTCTCCTAGTCGCTTCGTTGTTGTTTCTTTGCTTTTCACGAACTGAAATGTATTCTGGGTGTAATTTCAAGAGGTTGTACAAATGTAGTGAAACGTATTTTCTTCTATTTTTACTGTTGTCTAAAATCAATAACATTTCAAGATTGATTTTGTTTGTTCAAAGGAATTAACCAGATTTTAACTGACTGTTACATCGTTTCTGATTTTGTTAATCTCTTTGCAAACACAGCAGAAACTTTGCTGCAACACAAAACATCATCAGGTTTTCTTTTAAAATCATGTGATAAAAACTTTTTTCCTGACCCTTCGGAAACTTCACGAAGAGTCAGGTGACCATTTCCACGGCTCACAGCAAGCACTTAAGGTAATCGTATTTCGTTGTAGATTGTTTAGATTTGAGATCGTGGTTGGTGTTTGTACTTCATAATTTGAAACACTGGTACCACTCACGGCATGACTCACGGTTCAAACAATCATTCCTGTTGCAATACTAGGAAAGTCTCCGTAAAAGATTGTCCTTATATTAAACAGTATTGTACACAATGAAGTTGCTCTTCAATCATTGAAGTTGGGAAAGAAATTACAAATTTGTTCTCACACATGTAACTTATATATAAGCGAATTGGCTTGATGCAGTTCTTTATAGAACTGATGCAAAATTGACTTGATGAAGTTCTTTATAGAACTGCTGCAAAATCACTGCTGTGCAACATTTCAATGGTCAGTGCTGCATTGAATGTTCAACTTCTTTCTGGTTACACACCCCCTCCTTTAGAAAGAAAAAAAATACGCAGCTCTCCAAAATATGTCATGTATGTCTATTGAAAGACTGATTGCTTTTGTCTTCTTTTCATATTCATAGATGTCACTTCTATTTTCTGTATATTGATTTTCCGACATTAATGTTCGATAACCAATTATGTAAAACCACGATCTATTTTCTCTCCTCTGATCTCTTTTAAATTTTCATCTTTCTTTCTCACACAATCACTTTTTCTTTTTTCTTTTTTTTTCTCTTTATTTTCCTTGTCTTACTTCTCTACTTCCATGTCTTATAATCGGTTATGAAGAAGAAAAGACGACCACTGATCGTCCGAATTCTTTCGAGATTCCATTAAATAACAAACTTGTAGCATTAAGACTGATGAAAAACTGCGCCATAATACGTAGGTACCGTGGAACACTCGAAGGCGTTTTATGTAATATATGGACATAGGAATTAATTAATATGCATATTCACCCTTTCTAAGTTCGACTTTTCAATTCCTATTTCCTCTTTGTATATTTCTTTTCTCTCTCTCTCTCTCTCTCTCTCTCTCTCTCTCTCTCTCTCTCTCTCTCTCTCTTCTCTCTCTCTCTCTCTCTTTTTCTCTCTCCTCTCTCTCTCCTCTCTCTCTCTCTCTCTCTCTCTCTCTCTCTCTCTCTCTCTCTCTCTCTCTCTCTTGTCCCTCTCTCTGTGATAGCATATGCTGGAAATAATTTGTTAATCGTACTTATAAAAAAACAGCAGAATTTTCCAGTCATTTTCCAAACAACTTGACAGCTTTACCCGAGACAAATTTGCCCACATCAAATTTCTTAAGCATTTTATCTGATAATTTGTTTTCCTATTTTCGTCTGTTCAAAGATTCTGTTATTCCTTGATTTTACAGACAATCAGTTGTACCATTATTGGGGATTGTCTAAAACATTGAGGGAAATTTTTATATGAGGTTTTCAATTCTTTATTCTCAAATCTGATTGCAACATCTTATTATAATGGAGATTGTGGGTTTGCCTGTCTTTAACCGAAACTATATTACTATACAAGTCACAATTCCCTTTGTTATTTACACACATTCTCCATGATTTTATTTTTTATTTAAACCTCAATTATTAGTAAAATTGTCTTACATCATTAAGACTGTTAACAATATCTACATACTAATAATATGCAATTATATTTATATATTCGACGAAATAGCGGTTTACAGTGTGAATGGGAAGGCTAATTTGCATATTGATCTTAAAAAATTTGATTTTAATAAATATATGCTTAGTATTATTGATTTCTAATTGTTTGGTTTTATCTTAATAAATATGAGCAAAAATCTCGGGGATAAATCTTAACAGAAATCTATTAACATAAAGAAATAACTGTAATTTTATTCTTTTCTTCCTATTTTAACTAAATAGTTAAATTAGGGAAATTTACCACTGAAAGACGGGAGTAAGGGAAAATGGTGGAACAGTTAGTTTCAAAGTTGTTCTATTTTCCGATTATACGCCCTCTGTTCCAAATATTTTTATCTGAATTCTTATTCAGTTTCATTAGCCTTTCTAATTTAACATGATATTTTATTATATTAAAACTTAAATACTTGCACCCGGAGGGTGCATATATTTGCTAGTTTAAAGAATGTATTATTTTTATGTTTTCTTTCAATTTTATTATTGAATCTTTAAATAATTTTATTTTCTTCACTATTTTTCTACAATTAAGTTTTATCAAATCTACAATGCAATCATCTCTATATTATATCTCATTTTTTTTCTTCTATCAAATTATCAAACTGAAAATGTTTATATGCCAACAAGAAATTCTCAAACAATTTATGAGACAAAAACGTAAATAAGTCCAGATTTTGAATTCTGACTTAAAATTTTACAAATAAAAGAATTTTAAAAAACAAATGTCAGTTTTATTTGCTCATTAACGGATTATTGATATTGAATTGCTACATCAGTTGAAAAATATGATGAATAATTACCGAAAAGGATAATAAAAAAGACAGGAATTAGAATTTTATTTATTTTCTCTATTCTCTTGCATTTTATTAGAGTTTGTTTTTATTTGTTTTTGTTTTTTATTGTTATTTTAATTGTTTTATTATTTTTTTTTTTTTTTTTTTTTTTTTTGTCAATTCATTTTTCAGACATTAAATTCCTTGAACTCCATAATTTTCTGACTACATCTGACAAACATTTAATGATTAAAAATATTTATAATCTATTAAGGATTCTCATCTACTACTGTCTCTTTCTTCTGATCTATTCCATGATTTACCTAATAGTAATTATTATACATCTCTTAAGTATTTTCGTTAGTTTTCATTTTTTTATCGTTTTATATTATTTTTATGGAACTTCAACTCCTATTCGTAAACTATACAGCATAGAAGGTAGAAAGACACGATGACAGAATAAATATGATAAGACTGATTATCAGAATTTGGGTGCTCCAATATATTCAGGTTTCGTCTATGAGGTACCGGGTGGGAATTCGTGTATCACCGGAAGCTATTATATTTACAGTTTAATTTAACGGATAAAGAATGAGTGCACTATTGTGCTGTGATTAAAACATTTTTGAAGAAAAGTTGTAAATAAAGATCTCAGGACTTCTAAAAAAAACAACGACCTTGTAACGTTAAAGAAATAATATCCCGATTGCAAACAATGAAATTTAACATGTAAAATCCAAGATGTCCGAACTGGAAGCTGTCAACGCTGAAGTAACAGTATTTTCAGTGTTCATATTTTAGATATTAGAAAATATCTACTAACTCTCGAGGCATCTTTTCATATGAATAAATTTTGTGACTTAACGTGTTCCTTAAAATTGAAAATGATTGAAGAACTTGAGATCGTCTTCGAAGAGAAGCAAGCTGTGATCATTCTGTTTATTCACACCAAACGATTGCCTTTAGAATAACACAGTGCATATCTTTCTAAATCGAAATATTCAGTCGTTGAAATCAATACTTATAGAGTAATTAATCAGAGAACTAAAGGATACGCTTCAGGCGGCAGACAGAAAAAGAATAACTGAATAAAGGAATAACTGAATAAAGGAATAAAGGAATGAAGGAATAAAGAAAATATTGAACGCAGGTAAAAAGAAATAAAAAGAGTCGAAATGAGAAAAGAAAATAAATAATTAAATCAATGAAAATTAACTGAAAATAATAGATCAATCGACAGAAATAGGAAACACTTTAAATACGTTTGTAAACAATAAATGGCACAGAAAGCGTCGTTAATTCTTGATTCTGAGTTGCTGCTTCAAAATACCAAGGTGCATGATACATTTATGCCAACATAAGTGTTACAATGATGGTTTAATGTATTCTGTCCCTGTAATAGTTTGGAATGTCCTACAACAGAGTTCAGTCCCTCTTCATTTGAAACAACTGTGTCCTTTCTTTAGCGAATGTCTTTTGCTCCCACAACCACTGGCCAGATCTTAAGAGCCCCAGTCCTGTATTTTTGAGGTCCACCCTCAGCTTACCAAGCAACTTTGTGTAGTGGTGGCCTCTTTGTCACATGTAGTTGACTGACCCTATTACGGCAAATGCCAGGGATTTTGTACCTGTTCTTCTTCGTGTATCCCTAAAACATGACCAGACATGGACCATCGTAGTTGCTCCATTGTTGATAGTTGGATATTGTACCTTTTGTACAAAGCCTTTTTGGATATTAGACTGTTTGATTATCAGTGTTTACGGTGACAGGTATCAACCATATCTTTTGAGCTGCCCAAATGTTGTGTACATTAACAATGATATATATTGTATCATATAGACACAGTCTCCTTGTTAACGGAATCTTTGATCCGCAGAAACACCGGAAAGCAATGTTGTCCATTACATGTGTCGCTATATCAGAGGAACTGCTGAGCATTGATCAAAGAAACGTTCCTCTTCTTCCAATCGTCATATCTCCTAAGGAATATCTCGTTTTCACACATGTTGCGAATATCCAAGTGATATACATGATTGAGTTCTGTTTCATGCTCATTCATAAATAGTTTCACGTCTTTCAGCGTTTCAGTGGCAATGGAGAGTATTTTTTTTATTCTTTTTTATTCTCATTTATGAATTCCACATCATTTGTATATTCCATCTTTAGTGGAATGCCAAGCGATGAAATAGCGGAATCGGGTTGTGACGCAAATCTTCGTAAAGACGACAGGGCATCAGTGAGTTAGAATGGGAAGAGCACAGGAGAAAGACAGTCCCTCTCCTTGGAGAGGTAATTGTTGTCCTAAATTTATCAGAATCGGTCTCTTTGATGTAAACCCTTAATTTGGGTATTGGCAGCAGTAATCTAACCAGTCGGTCTCATCTTTATTACAGCCAGTTTGGTGTAGCACATCAAAGGTTTTTGATCATTTAAAAGGATCGGGACATGTCTATGCATATTTTGAGGAAATCCAAGCTTTTGGACAAAACCACGGAGTTGATCCTACATGTATATTTACCAGCCCCTCCGCACGAGCAGGATACGACACAAAGTCAATTTCTTAAGCGGAGTTGAGCCTACATAAGGCCGGTATAGATGTGTCTATTTTGCAAAGTTTTGACAGCCTTCCATACATGTTCTCACTTGATTTCAAATGGCCTAAGGTCACATATAAAAGGGTTCAGCTATTCGTTGTCTAGGCCAGTAAACTGATTCTTAAACCAATCGCTGATCGTGTCTACAGTTCCTTTGTCATTTCCGAAAAAGTTCCATCAGCGTAAGAGAGGTGGAAGAGGACCAATAACTTTGAGAGTATAGGAATCCCGGAACATTTTCCGACATTTATCTGGAGAGGTGATTTCATCTGCCTGCGAATCTGTTCTACTGATCTAAAGGTCTCGCAGGCGTTTACTGATGTTTCGCATTTTTTTAAGATCGTCAGTTTGATTGTTTTGATATATATATATATATATATATATGCCTACTTAATTCTTTCCGTTGTGCAGACATTATTTTTAACTCAGCATCTTCAGTGACTATGTTTGATGTTATGTTTTCGCACTTCTATTTTACTGGTATTTTTTTATACATTTCATTACGGCTGCTGAGGCCTTTGCGTGGGTTGCTGTGATAATCTCTCTTGGCCAATTGATCTTCTATGACACTTGGGTGGAGCGATTACTCTGGACTCTTGAAAGGTCATATCTGTCATCACCGTTTTGTATGGCACACTGTTTGTACATCAGATAGGTGACACTCAAGCGTAAGCATTTCACCACTAATTTATGGACTGTGTTAAGACCTTCATCCCCATCGGATTCTGAATGTTGGAGTAAGGGTTAGTTTTTTTAGTTTGCATAGGAAAATGGGAATTGAAGCTAACGGGTGGTGCTTTGTTTTGGGAATCAACAATGTGCTCTGTCCCGGATATTCGGTGGTGGCAAGGATGTTTGAAGTGAACCCTCTTAGAGCTTCTTCTCCATTTTGATAAAATTTGCCAATTTCTATAATCCTTGACTGAGTTGTGAGTTTACCAAGTTTCTCATTGAAGTCACCACTTAGCTGGGATTTCTATTTCTGGGCTTATTTCATCATGAATTTTTTTTAGGCCATCTCAGTGGTTGGGCCGTATGCGTTGACGATCTGGCACCTGGTAGTAGAACCATTTCTAAATAAAAGAGATGTCCATATTAGCAATAGTTGAATTGATATTTCTTCACTTGTTGGATATATTTTCCTATTTCAGAAATGTTTGCGTAATATAACAAATTAATTGTGAATAACAACAGATAAGTGGTAGGTAGAACTGTTTGTTTTGTTTGTTGTTTTTTTGTTTGTTTTTTTTGTTTTTTACTTACATTTTAGTCAGCGTCATTCTTTTTGGTACAGCAGTTACGCCCACTTTTTAAATAAACGCAGACAAGATTCTCATCTGGGAGATTTGCATTTCCATTCATCTTCATAGAATTACAAAACTATTTTAAATTATCCACATGTGAATAAAAGGTGTCTTCATAAGATTTACTCTATTGTTATGTAAGCAGTACTAAATTGAATACTGCTTTCGGATACTTTGTGAAACATTAATATATAGGTAAACGATCTTAACTGTTTAGCAGTACTACGTTGAAGTGTTTTACTGATAACTAATATTGTGGGATTAACAGGTAAAGTTTTATTCGAAGTGATTACAAATCTAAACCATAATTATGACTTATATAAAAGTAAAAACGTGAATACATTAATTCATAAAGACTACAGGTTAACATGACCCGGTTTTATAATTGACTGAAAGAGAAGCTGATAATCATTTTTATTGATCTGTTTCTGATATTAAAGAAATATTGGATTCTTTGCAAAATTCAAATGAATATCTCACCGATTGACAATCATCGATTCTCTTTCTCACCTATTTAATATTTGGGAATATTCTGCTTTTCGGAGCTTTTACAAAATCTGGATCATCTTCAATGAATTCCCAGCCAAGTATGAAGCGTCCCTACTAAAATTGGATTTATACTTTGCTTATTGGATCATATAAGAAAACCACTCAAATAACTTCCGCATGTGAATGCAACAGTATCTAGCAAAACTTGATACCTATTCGCTGTCACATAGTACACATAGTACTCATGTTTATTTTCTGATTTTATGCTCTTTTGTGTTCCCATAACTCACAACTTTGAAGTGTTTTGGATTTTTTGGATTTTATAAGATTTTTATTTACCTAATTAATTAATTAGATAATTAATTAGATATTCAACAAAAATATGTCTAAATCAATAAATCCCGATAAACTTTTTAAAAGAAAAAGAAATTAAATGTGTCATTTGAATATTGAATAACAATAAACACGAAAATTAGAATGAAAATGTATACCAGTATGAAAATTAAAAACGCAGTATAATTCCTAATATACAACGTAATTGACGAAAGTATTCGTATCAAAATTGCTGGTATATCCATTATCAATAATGTCCGATAGATGTATGCATGTGTGTATGCGTCTGTTCGTATCTGTGTAAACATGCACATCCAACATTGTAAACACACATAAGCAATAAATTGCTTATACAGATGGAGACTGAATTATTCTGACATGATGTTTTCGCTTGACTAAACAGGAGATTAGAGACAAAGCTTTTCTCATGATTGCCGCCAAAATTCGATGGTGATATTCCCGCGGGATCTTTTTTAATCAACAACGTTTGGTCAAGCGAAAAAAGAAAATGTTCCCGTTTTGATTGTTTACCTTTTTTTTTTCTTTTCTCATTAATCTTTGCTTCTTTTTTCTTTCATTTATTCGTTCATTCTTACAAAACTTGAGAATCCCTTCACATTTTCTCACGTTTAAAACGATCGGTAAATTGAGGTTTTCTTTTCCCTATTTTCTAATGTGTCAGTTGTTTTAGTCATAAAAGATCGACTAAATATTAAACATTTGACTTTGAACGAGAGAAGAAAAATGTGTACATGTTGACTATTTTACCATTTTATTATCTGTATATTCAAATAGCATCTATTTTTCTTAATACAATAATTCCATTTGCTAAAATATGTTGAAGACTACAGTGGACCTAAATGTGAGCATAAGTATTTGTGTACATTAGGGTAAGTCGATTTTCAACTTTTTTTTATATAAAAATGCCACAACCAGAGAAAGTTGGGTATTGGTATGATAAGTACGGATACCAAAAATTAGGTTTCTAACTTGCACCAATTTTTAAGAATTTAGTTTTAAAGATCGTCTAATATGAAGCCCCTCCCCCCAGAATCCTTGTTTTTGATACATTTACATATGAAAATGCTTAACCAATGCCCAACTTTCTTTGTGACATTTTCATATTCAAAAAAAGTTGAAAATCGACCTACCCTAGTGTATATGCATATGCACATATATCTTACTCAAATTATGCCTTTATTTGGAAGAGGGGTTATTATATTTATTAATATAAATGATAGAATATATATATATATATATATATATATATATATATATATATATATACGATGTATGATAAAAACGATATAAAAAAATCTTTTAAGATGGCTGGTTAATAAAATGCTTTAATTCTGGTAAGCAAAGCAGTATGAAAAACTAAATATGTACTTTTTCCTTTGCTCGGGGGTTTCATACGTTTTTTTTGTTTTTTTTTTGTTTTGTTGTTTTGTGATGGCTTTCTTGTTTAAAAAAAGACGCATAAATCTACTGGTAACAGCTGAACAAGGGGATATGAAATAAATAATTTAGTTCATATATATATATATATGTGTGTGTGTGTGTGTGTGTTTGTGTGTATGTATACCCTAATCTATTTAATGACTCACTAACGATACATGCCATTACATACAAATATAGATAGATGATTAAAAATAAACTATCTTCTGTGAATAGTTGACATATTTATATATAATGTATGTGAGAGAGAGATTCGCGTTCATTTACAATTTTTTGTTTTCTTATATTCATCATTCTTAGTTATTCATTTTCCAATACTCACTGCCAATTGCATTTCATTTGTTTTTACTATTTCCGTCTTCTATGATTATTTATCTTTTATTCTTTCCTTCCAGATTTACTCTCTTTTGTCTTTTAGTATTTTCATTTTCTAAAATGAATATTCATTCTTTAACTTCCATTCATTATCCATCATCTTTTTCTTTTCATAATTTCTTTTCAATTTCTCTATTTCCCTGATATTTTGCTTCATAAAATGACGTCATGACATAATAGCTACGTTTTTGATCGATTCCTGCTAACAGCATTCCAAAATGGTTTTCTGGTTTACCTCTCTGGTCATTATTGTAATGTCGGTTGACAAGTGGCCAACACTTTCACCTTTCGAATAATATTGACGCAATGGATACAAATGACATTACTCTGCCACTTCTAAAGCTCTAACTATCTTTGCCTCCTTTTGAGCGCTTTCACTGCAGCTTTTGTCGCTCATTTCTCCTGACCATCTTTACCTCAATTCGGATGCAAGCAGACAACTGTAAATCAACAATGTCGGAAATTGCTTCGCTTAATGGTTGCCAGTACCGAAAGCAAAGAGAGAATTGCAAAGTGGATTCCACTCACAAAAGGGAATCATGTTCCACTCACTACCAAGCACTCTTTCTGACATTTTAGAATAACACTAACTCAACCACCACTCAGTAGTTGCATTAGTTATATATCATACATAGGCAATTACATTTTTGAATTCAGCTTAAAGATTTATACGCCCGCTGATACATCGAAATGTTCACCCTCTTTGTGATTTTTAATCTGGACAAAATATCGGTGTAATTATCTAAGATTTGTTCACTTCCTTCACGTATTTCTAGTTTCCTCTCAATAGAATTGGGGTTTTCAATTTTCGAAAGTTTAAAGTTAGATTTCGATTTCAACATTTTCGTCATAAGCCAAGACGTTTTCATCACTTGATTTTGTAATGACATCTGAAATATACCGTAAGATATCTTTTATCATTCGTTATATCTAATATATTCTTTTCATACGTATTAGGATGATGGTCACCTTTCACGAACATTAAGTTTATATATATATATATATATATATATATATATATATATATATATATATATATATAAACTGATGTGTGGACGTGTATTAATAAATTACAAAGTAAATCAGTTATTAGGGCTGTAGATTTGTTTTGAGTGAATCTAAAATCTGAACCCCAATAAATAACGGTATAAATTAAAAGATATCAGAGTCTATATAAACTCGATTGCTTATGATAATTTACGAATAAAAGAAACAAATGCAAAACTTTATTACAACAATACCAACTTTACATTTTCTGATATTTTCTTTCTTTCTTTATCTTAAAAGAAAAAGAAGTGTAAATTATGACTTACATTTTTAACCTGGATGAGAAAATTTAATTTCTTGAAGTTATAAAACAAAACTAAACTACAAGGTGTGTCCATCGTCGTTTGAATTTCAGCTCATATAAGGACATACATATAGATATTTAGATAGAAAGACAGAATGCTGAGCATGTGACTAATTTTGTTAATAAGTTTGAAATATATGTTGTACTAATATGAAAAGGTATATAAATAATGCTATGAAACAACAGTTAACATTCTATACGCATGTTTATGCATATGTCCAAGAAATGCCATGGTACCAACAGACAATTGAATGTCGTAAATTGTGATTTTTTTTAACGCTGTACCAAATTACTAATGAGACAACTTCAAATAAATGTGTTCTGTAACAGACATGTAATGTTTTAGTATTCATTAATTGCTCGTCTTTTCTTACTCATAGATTTAAAGTTTGATTTAATTAACTTTATTTTAATCCTATTTTATGTAACTAAATATAAGGTGACTTGAACTCTCTCGTAATGGTCTCCTCACCGAGCTATTACACCTAGGAAAAGAATCCGTTTTATACATAATAGACCGTCACGGCGATAAAATCGGACTATAACTGCGACCTTTTAGTTTTTCCAGTTGATTTTAGAAAAAAAAACTTTAAAATTTAGAAATTTTAGAAAAAGAAAAGTCTTGTATTATTTAAAAAAAAACATTTTCCATGACAATTTTGCAATTCGACAACAGTTGAAGAAAACAGAAATATATAAAACACCTTTGACCTATATAACATTTAATGAACCCCTCCGCACATCTGTTTCATCTTCCAGTCTTTTATATTCTCTTTTCTCTCTCCTTTTATCCGTTTTCTGGTCTCTTTTTCTCTTCTTTGTGCTATTAGCCAGCGAATATTCAATTTATAATGCACATCACATGAGTATATGTGTGTTTTATACGATTGTCTGTGTGCAACAAGAAAAAGAAAGAACAGAAGAGAGTCACCCAAAACTGGACATAAATTTCCAATGGGTTTTATGTTTATTTGTTGTTGTCTTTTCTTTTTTTCTTTTAATGCTTTTTATAAATTACTAGATGACGATTTGTTGGGTCCACGTTATAACGGACCATGATGATGCGGGTGCTTCTATTTTTGAAGTAGCGAATTTATTTTATAGTTATATCCGTTATATTGAAATTGGGGGGGGTGATTAAAAACAAGAAATATTGTGCGACGAAGACCAACCCTATTCCCTCCACACACACACACACACACACACACACACACATCTTACCCAGCTGCAAATTAGTTTATTCAACAAATTATGCAGAAAGGTGCAGAATTCTAAGTGTAATGACCAAATAACAAAAATCGCTATGATTTTCCATCTATGCTGGCTTAAATGTATATATATATATATATATATATATATATATATATATATATATATTATGAGAATTTTAATATTACATACATGTATGTATGTAACTAGCCCAAGCCCATAATGGCTGGATTCTGATTTGAGCAATAGACCTAAACTGCTCTTCGAAAATATAGATATTTTGATTCCCTGTATATATGAAATTGAGATTTTAGTGCAATGTAACCTTTTGAGTTTTCAAGATTGCAATTTATTGTCTGGAAAACCGATAGGGTGATAATATGGGACAAAATCAGCAGCAGCATCTGCCTTCCGTTTTTACTGTTAATTTTAGAAAAAAAATAGTTTCTTTTGACCTCCATTACTTTTAAGAAGACAATTTCCAGTCTAATAAGTCCATTCAACAATTTGAGTATAAATTTAAAAAACAGAAATCTACAACAACTTTGACCTTTTCCTTTGTCTATTGTTTTCTTCTCGCTATTTTATCTTATTCCCCCCTCTCTCTCTCTCTCTCTCTCTCTATATATATATATATATATATATATATAATATATATATATATATATAATCTTCTGTCTTGTCCTATGTTTTCTTCTCTACTACTTTATTATTGTCCTCGACCCCCTCTCTCCCTCTTTCTATCTCTCTCTCTCAATTCATTCCATTCCAAACGTCTGATATGTATTATGAATTACATTTTCAAGGGGCTTTCCTGTCGTCTAATATAATTATATGTAATTTTTACTAAAATTCTCATATATATATATATATATATTATATATATATAAATATATATATATATATATATGAGAATCTTAGCACACATTACAATAAGGATTGATATTTTTCTGATATCAGTGAATTGTACAACCACGAGTCCTGCAATTGTGTTTTAGACTAGGATATTCTTTTGGAATCCAATTTTCTCCTTGTTATTCACTCAGCATTATAAACAGAACAGATGACTTTATGGTCTACCGACTTGACTTAGGACTTAACTAATATTTAATTCCTAAGCTGTAAAAGTATTGTTGCAAATCAACAATTTAAAAACCTATGCTTTAACTGCAATTTTATCTATCTTTATTGCAGTTGTAATATTATTTTTAAAAATAATTCAATAATGATATTAACAAATATTGCATGGAAAAAATTCTAATTGTGGATATGGATCGCAATGACAATTTGTCCAGTTAAATAGTACTTTGCTATCATTAATGTTAACTATTTGCTGTAAAATTTTCGAAGATTACTTTTTTGTGTGTAAACCGGTGATAACTGAGAGCTGTAATATGGCTAGAAATAAAAAATAAAATTTTATAAGAGTTGAGTTTAAAAACTGGTAATGGTATTCTCTCTCCAATGTTTTTTCAGACAGAAATATTCTTTTTCAATTATTGATAGTCTTTTATTCAAATACCATTAGCAAAACAGAAAGTTGTTTGGGTAATTAAACCTCTTATTATTTTCGGCTGATCCATTCTTCAACTTTCTTCAGCTATGTACACCAGGTACCTCGGCAATTCCAAATATGGTTTTCCAAGAGAATCTCTTAGGCAAAGAAAGTCACGTGATGTTGAAATCCTTACTTACCTTTATTTATGCACATTGTTGAAATGTAAAGACATAATACTTTTATTTAGACACAGATGCATTTTTGTATTATCAGAAACTGTAATGTATATAAGTTTTTCATTCTTACATTTTATATATGAACGATTTCGAAATATTTCTTTCATGATTCGTGATATTGTGATAATCCCAAATTTCCTTTTAAAAAGATTATTTAAAGTTTATTTTTTCTCTATTTTACTCTTTCTTTATTTTTAAGGTTTAAAAGATCAGGAAGCCGAGATTCGAGTTTTCATCACATTCAACTATTTTCCATTTGAATAAGAAAAAGATTATAAGAAGACAAACCTCCTTAAGGTAAACTATTTTCTTTTTTTATCAGCAGTCATAAACTTAGTGGATATAATGATTACTTTTTATATCATTCTGGTCAATGTAAAACTGTTTCTTCATTCAAATTGTTCTCGCTATATTGTATTTTCTCCAGAAACACACATAACAGAAAGTACTTATATGTTGAAGTGTAACACTTTTATTGGACCCGATGGGATAAACACTGTCTCGAATAGAATATTTTATTCAGTCGAAATATTGATAAATGATGAGTTCCATATTTTCGAATGTCTTTTTCTAAATAACCCTACCCAGATGTACTTTGCATCCACACACACAGAAGGTTCCAACTTTGAAAAATAGAACAAATTTATGCAATTAAACCACACAAGCTTCAGGTTTGGGCTCAAATTAGAAGAGACTTGACATTATTGATTTGGGCCATCGATGGCAGTCTTTAACGAGTCTTGGTATTGTGGAACTTGGTATTATTGGAGTCTTGGTATTATGAAGACTTGCATGAGGAATCCAATGTATTCAAGTCTGAAGAATTTGGTGAATATACGTTAGAGATGATGGTAAAATTCTTGTTCGGCCATTCCTTGGTCATTGTAAGCTATGTAGATGTTGTACTAAATGAAAAGGTATATAAATAATGCTATGAAACAACAGTTAACATTCTATACGCATGTTTATGCATATGTCCAAGAAATGCCATGGTACCAACAGACAATTGAATGTCGTAAATTGTGATTTTTTTTAACGCTGTACCAAATTACTAATGAGACAACTTCAAATAAATGTGTTCTGTAACAGACATGTAATGTTTTAGTATTCATTAATTGCTCGTCTTTTCTTACTCATAGATTTAAAGTTGATTTAATTAACTTTATTTTAATCCTATTTTATGTAACTAAATATAAGGTGACTTGAACTCTCTCGTAATGGTCCCTCACGAGCTATTACACCTAGGAAAAGAATCCGTTTTATACATAATAGACCGTCACGGCGATAAAATCGGACTATAACTGCGACCTTTTAGTTTTTCCAGTTGATTTAGAAAAAAAACTTTAAAATTTAGAAATTTTAGAAAAAGAAAAGTCTTGTATTATTTAAAAAAAAACATTTTCATGACAATTTTGCAATTCGACAACAGTTGAAGAAAACAGAAATATATAAAACACCTTTGACCTATATAACATTTAATGAACCCCTCCGCACATCTGTTTCATCTTCCAGTCTTTTTATTCTCTTTTTCTCTCTCCTTTTATCCGTTTTCTGGTCTCTTTTTCTCTTCTTTGTGCTATTAGCCAGCGAATATTCAATTTATAATGCACATCACATGAGTATATGTGTGTTTTATACGATTGTCTGTGTGCAACAAGAAAAAGAAAGAACAGAAGAGAGTCACCCAAAACTGGACATAAATTTCCAATGGGTTATGTTTATTTGTTGTTGTCTTTTCTTTTTTTCTTTTAATGCTTTTTATAAATTACTAGATGACGATTTGTTTGGGTCCACGTTATAACGGACCATGATGATGCGGGTGCTTCTATTTTTGAAGTAGCGAATTTATTTTATAGTTATATCCGTTATATTGAAATTGGGGGGTGATTAAAAACAAGAAATATTGTGCGACGAAGACCAACCCTATTCCCTCCACAACACACACACACACACACACACACACACCTTACCCAGCTGCAAATTAGTTTATTCAACAAATTATGCAGAAAGGTGCAGAATTCTAAGTGTAATGACCAAATAACAAAAATCGCTATGATTTTCCATCTATGCTGGCTTAAATGTATAATGCTAAAATATGTTGAAGACTGCAGTGGACCTAAATGTGAGCATAAGTATTTGTGTACATTAGGGTAAGTCGATTTTCAACTTTTTTTTATATAAAATGCCACAACCAGAGAAAGTTGGGTATTGGTATGATAAGTACGGATACCAAAAATTAGGTTTCTAACTTGCACCAATTTTTAAGAATTTAGTTTTAAAGATCGTCTAATATGAAGCCCCTCCCCCCAGAATCCTTGTTTTTGATACATTTACATATGAAAATGCTTAACCAATGCCCAACTTTCTTTGTGACATTTTCATATTCAAAAAAAGTTGAAAAATCGACCTACCCTAGTGTATATGCATATGCACATATATCTTACTCAAATTATGCCTTTATTTGGAAGAGGGGTTATTATATTTATTAATATAAATGATAGAATATATATATGTATAATATATTATATATATATATATATATATATATACGATGTATGATAAAAACGATATAAAAAAATCTTTAAGATGGCTGGTTAATAAAATGCTTTAATTCTGGTAAGCAAAGCAGTATGAAAAACTAATAGTACTTTTTCCTTTTGCTCGGGGGTTTCATACGTTTTTTTTGTTTTTTTTTGTTTTGTTGTTTTGTGATGGCTTTCTTGTTTAAAAAAGACGCATAAATCTACGGTAACAGCTGAACAAGGGGATATGAAATAAATAATTTAGTTCATTATATATATATATGTGTGTGTGTGTGTGTGTGTTTGTGTGTATGTATACCCTAATCTATTTAATGACTCACTAACGATACATGCCATTACATACAAATATAGATAGATGATTAAAATAAACTATCTTCTGTGAATAGTTGACATATTTATATATAATGTATGTGAGAGAGAGATTCGCGTTCATTTACAATTTTTTGTTTTCTTATATTCATCATTCTTAGTTATTCATTTTCCAATACTCACTGCCAATTGCATTTCATTTGTTTTTACTATTTCCGTCTTCTATGATTATTTATCTTTTATTCTTTTCCTTCCAGATTTACTCTCTTTTGTCTTTTAGTATTTTCATTTTCTAAAATGAATATTCATTCTTTAACTTCCATTCATTATCCATCATCTTTTTCTTTTCATAATTTCTTTTCAATTTCTCTATTTCCCTGATATTTTGCTTCATAAAATGACGTCATGACATAATAGCTACGTTTTTGATCGATTCCTGCTAACAGCATTCCAAAATGGTTTTCTGGTTTACCTCTCTGGTCATTATTGTAATGTCGGTTGACAAGTGGCCAACACTTTCACCTTTCGAATAATATTGACGCAATGGATACAAATGACATTACTCTGCCACTTCTAAAGCTCTAACTATCTTTGCCTCCTTTTGAGCGCTTTCACTGCAGCTTTTGTCGCTCATTTCTCCTGACCATCTTTACCTCAATTCGGATGCAAGCAGACAACTGTAAAATCAACAATGTCGGAAATTGCTTCGCTTAATGGTTGCCAGTACCGAAAGCAAAGAGAGAATTGCAAAGTGGATTCCACTCACAAAAGGGAATCATGTTCCACTCACTACCAAGCACTCTTTCTGACATTTTAGAATAACACTAACTCAACCACCACTCAGTAGTTGCATTAGTTATATATATCAACATAGGCAATTACATTTTTGAATTCAGCTTAAAGATTTTATACGCCCGCTGATACATCGAAATGTTCACCCTCTTTGTGATTTTTAATCTGGACAAAATATCGGTGTAATTATCTAAGATTTGTTCACTTCCTTCACGTATTTCTAGTTTCCTCTCAATAGAATTGGGGTTTTCAATTTTCGAAAGTTTAAAGTTAGATTTCGATTTCAACATTTTCGTCATAAGCCAAGACGTTTTCATCACTTGATTTTGTAATGACATCTGAAATATACCGTAAGATATCTTTTATCATTCGTTATATCTAATATATTCTTTTCATACGTATTAGGATGATGGTCACCTTTCACGAACATTAAGTTTATATATATATATATATATATTATATATATATATATATTATATATATATATATAATAAACTGATGTGTGGACGTGTATTAATAAATTACAAAGTAAATCAGTTATTAGGGCTGTAGATTTGTTTTGAGTGAATCTAAAATCTGAACCCCAATAAATAACGGTATAAATTAAAAGATATCAGAGTCTATATAAACTCGATTGCTTATGATAATTTACGAATAAAAGAAACAAATGCAAAACTTTATTACAACAATACCAACTTTACATTTTCTGATATTTTCTTTCTTTCTTTATCTTAAAAGAAAAAGAAGTGTAAATTATGACTTACATTTTTAACCTGGATGAGAAAATTTAATTTCTTGAAGTTATAAACAAAACTAAACTACAAGGTGTGTCCATCGTCGTTTGAATTTCAGCTCATATAAGGACATACATATAGATATTTAGATAGAAAGACAGAATGCTGAGCATGTGACTAATTTTGTTAATAAGTTTGAAATATATGTTGTACTAATATGAAAAGGTATATAAATAATGCTATGAAACAACAGTTAACATTCTATACGCATGTTTATGCATATGTCCAAGAAATGCCATGGTACCAACAGACAATTGAATGTCGTAAATTGTGATTTTTTTAACGCTGTACCAAATTACTAATGAGACAACTTCAAATAAATGTGTTCTGTAACAGACATGTAATGTTTTAGTATTCATTAATTGCTCGTCTTTTCTTACTCATAGATTTAAAGTTTGATTTAATTAACTTTATTTTAATCCTATTTTATGTAACTAAATATAAGGTGACTTGAACTCTCTCGTAATGGTCTCCTCACCGAGCTATTACACCTAGGAAAAGAATCCGTTTTATACATAATAGACCGTCACGGCGATAAAATCGGACTATAACTGCGACCTTTTAGTTTTTCCAGTTGATTTTAGAAAAAAAAACTTTAAAATTTAGAAATTTTAGAAAAAGAAAAGTCTTGTATTATTTAAAAAAAAACATTTTCCATGACAATTTTGCAATTCGACAACAGTTGAAGAAAACAGAAATATATAAAACACCTTTGACCTATATAACATTTAATGAACCCCCTCCGCACATCTGTTTCATCTTCCAGTCTTTTATATTCTCTTTTTCTCTCTCCTTTTATCCGTTTTCTGGTCTCTTTTTCTCTTCTTTGTGCTATTAGCCAGCGAATATTCAATTTATAATGCACATCACATGAGTATATGTGTGTTTTATACGATTGTCTGTGTGCAACAAGAAAAAGAAAGAACAGAAGAGAGTCACCCAAAACTGGACATAAATTTCCAATGGGTTTTATGTTTATTTGTTGTTGTCTTTTCTTTTTTCTTTTAATGCTTTTTATAAATTACTAGATGACGATTTGTTGGGTCCACGTTATAACGGACCATGATGATGCGGGTGCTTCTATTTTGAAGTAGCGAATTTATTTTATAGTTATATCCGTTATATTGAAATTGGGGGGGGGTGATTAAAAACAAGAAATATTGTGCGACGAAGACCAACCCTATTCCCTCCACACACACACACACACACACACACACACACATCTTACCCAGCTGCAAATTAGTTTATTCAACAAATTATGCAGAAAGGTGCAGAATTCTAAGTGTAATGACCAAATAACAAAAATCGCTATGATTTTCCATCTATGCTGGCTTAAATGTATATATATATATATATATATATATATATATATATATATATATATAATGAGAATTTTAATATTACATACATGTATGTATGTAACTAGCCCAAGCCCATAATGGCTGGATTCTGATTTGAGCAATAGACCTAAACTGCTCTTCGAAAATATAGATATTTTGATTCCCTGTATATATGAAATTGAGATTTTAGTGCAATGTAACCTTTTGAGTTTTCAAGATTGCAATTTATTGTCTGGAAAACCGATAGGGTGATAATATGGGACAAAATCAGCAGCAGCATCTGCCTTCCGTTTTTACTGTTAATTTTAGAAAAAAAAATAGTTTCTTTGACCTCCATTACTTTTAAGAAGACAATTTCCAGTCTAATAAGTCCATTCAACAATTTGAGTATAAATTTAAAAAACAGAAATCTACAACAACTTTGACCTTTTCCTTTGTCTATTGTTTTCTTCTCGCTATTTTATCTTATTCCCCCCCTCTCTCTCTCTCTCTCTCTCTATATATATATATATATATATATATATATATATATATATATATATATATAATCTTCTGTCTTGTCCTATGTTTTCTTCTCTACTACTTTATTATTGTCCTCGACCCCCTCTCTCCCTCTTTCTATCTCTCTCTCTCAATTCATTCCATTCCAAACGTCTGATATGTATTATGAATTACATTTTCAAGGGGCTTTCCTGTCGTCTAATATAATATATTGTAATTTTTACTAAAATTCTCATATATATATATATATAAATATATATATATATATATAATGAGAATCTTAGCACACATTACAATAAGGATTGATATTTTTCTGATATCAGTGAATTGTACAACCACGAGTCCTGCAATTGTGTTTTAGACTAGGATATTCTTTTGGAATCCAATTTTCTCCTTGTTATTCACTCAGCATTATAAACAGAACAGATGACTTTATGGTCTACCGACTTGACTTAGGACTTAACTAATATTTAATTCCTAAGCTGTAAAAGTATTGTTGCAAATCAACAATTTAAAAACCTATGCTTTAACTGCAATTTTATCTATCTTTATTGCAGTTGTAATATTATTTTTAAAAATAATTCAATAATGATATTAACAAATATTGCATGGAAAAAATTCTAATTGTGGATATGGATCGCAATGACAATTTGTCCAGTTAAATAGTACTTTGCTATCATTAATGTTAACTATTTGCTGTAAAATTTTCGAAGATTACTTTTTTGTGTGTAAACCGGTGATAACTGAGAGCTGTAATATGGCTAGAAATAAAAATAAAATTTTATAAGAGTTGAGTTTAAAAAACTGGTAATGGTATTCTCTCTCCAATGTTTTTTCAGACAGAAATATTCTTTTTCAATTATTGATAGTCTTTTATTCAAATACCATTAGCAAAACAGAAAGTTGTTTGGGTAATTAAACCTCTTATTATTTTCGGCTGATCCATTCTTCAACTTTCTTCAGCTATGTACACCAGGTACCTCGGCAATTCCAAATATGGTTTTCCAAGAGAATCTCTTAGGCAAAGAAAGTCACGTGATGTTGAAATCCTTACTTACCTTTATTTATGCACATTGTTGAAATGTAAAGACATAATACTTTTATTTAGACACAGATGCATTTTTGTATTATCAGAAACTGTAATGTATATAAGTTTTTCATTCTTACATTTTATATATGAACGATTTCGAAATATTTCTTTCATGATTCGTGATATTGTGATAATCCCAAATTTCCTTTTAAAAAAAGATTATTTAAAGTTTATTTTTTCTCTATTTTACTCTTTCTTTATTTTTAAGGTTTAAAAGATCAGGAAGCCGAGATTCGAGTTTTCATCACATTCAACTATTTTCCATTTGAATAAGAAAAAAGATTATAAGAAGACAAACCTCCTTAAGGTAAACTATTTTCTTTTTTTATCAGCAGTCATAAACTTAGTGGATATAATGATTACTTTTTATATCATTCTGGTCAATGTAAAACTGTTTCTTCATTCAAATTGTTCTCGCTATATTGTATTTTCTCCAGAAACACACATAACAGAAAGTACTTATATGTTGAAGTGTAACACTTTTATTGGACCCGATGGGATAAACACTGTCTCGAATAGAATATTTTATTCAGTCGAAATATTGATAAATGATGAGTTCCATATTTTCGAATGTCTTTTCTAAATAACCCTACCCAGATGTACTTTGCATCCACACACACAGAAGGTTCCAACTTTGAAAAATAGAACAAATTTATGCAATTAAACCACACCAGCTTCAGGTTTGGGCTCAAATTAGAAGAGACTTGACATTATTGATTTGGGCCATCGATGGCAGTCTTTAACGAGTCTTGGTATTGTGGAACTTGGTATTATTGGAGTCTTGGTATTATGAAGACTTGCATGAGGAAATCCAATGTATTCAAGTCTGAAGAATTTGGTGAATATACGTTAGAGATGATGGTAAAAATTCTTGTTCGGCCATTCCTTGGTCATTGTAAGCTATGTAGAAGAGAACTGTCTTTTATCTGATGTGCTTGCACTACCTTGATATGAACTGTCTGAACAAACCAATTTGCAACAATTGACTGCTTAGAATGTTTCTTTCTGTTGTCAAAGGATGATACGTTCTTATAAAGACCTACGGTTCATTTCATAAAGAGGTATGTGTGGTTGTCGGTTAGTTACACAAGCATAGAGTGTCGTTAATTTCCTATGTCAGAGTGGAAGATGGCTCGTTAATGTTCTCAATATGTTCTCTCTCTCTCTCTCTCTCTCTCTCTCTCTCTCTCTCTCTCTCTCTCTCTCTCTCTCCCCACCCCCTGCTCATATCGCACATTACTCGTGGTTGGTTCTCTAGACAGCATCCAATGTTCCCACATGGCTGGTTAATGTAAGTTTTTGCTTGTCGGCCAACACTTATTCATCCATGTGTAAGCGTCCACAGGATAACGTCTCTAATGAGTTCGTCCTTAATTCTCCAGCAGTGCTCAGCATGTCTTATTCGTCTTTTTGGGATGGTTTGCATGATGGGAGGTAAGTGATCGTATATCTACTATGTTATAGATTGTTGCTTCTAAGATTTATTCAACACTCTGAAATGCAATTTTTTTTATAAATGTAAACACATGAATATGTTCTAATTAACTTTATTCTCCCACTTATTCAATGCTAGAAGATATGGATAATTCTAAATATGACATTTTTATTAATGATTTAATTTTGAAATCTTTTTATTAGTGTGCGTTTACGAGCTACCGCGTAGTTTCGTTCCTTCAAATCAGGGATGTAACGCAAAAGTTACCACCAACTTCCTGCAAATTTTGTAATCATGATATTGTCTTTATTCTTATATATTACCTACTTTATAGAATATTAAATAGACACTGTTTTGTGATATTAGTTTCATTTAAACTTTAGGCAGTTGTTTATTGTTTCGTTGTGTAATAAAAATATTGACAGATTTGTTAGAAAGTTTTAACTGAGACTTCTTTAATTTCTTCTGACAACCAGTAGAGATTTCCAGAGAGACGATGCTCTCAAAACTTTGGATTTTAAACGGAATTTCAACCAATAACTAGGAATACCTTTATAAATCTTTGGAAATGTTTATTTATGTAATAGTTGTATTTTAACTCAGTTGCTTATATTAATAAAAAAAAAGGTTATTTCTTTCTTTCTATTTGTTTATGCGCTGTGCTTCATGTACCAAAGAATTTTCAATGCTCAATTTTCTTTTTGTTTTCGTTAATATTTCGAATGCATCACATTTTAACGACTATAGTGTCTAATGTTTAAAGTTTGAAGTTGAGAGTTTTATTGTATTGTTACATGATTCGTTATTTATTATTCCAGATAAAACAAATAGAGACATTAAAGAATTGTTTGTTGTGACGTGTCATTTTGTTTAATTGCAGTTTTGGCTTCTTTTTTTTTTTTTTTCGATGTATGGAATTTTGTTTTTATCGCTTTCATTGCAATTTCTTTTAAATTCAACTCTTACTGATTCTTTTGCTCAGTAGGTATTTACGGCCTTAAATGATATTCATATGTACGGCGAAAGAATAATTCTATATTTATATGTTTATACATTCTGACTGCCCTAGAAATGTTTAACAATATTTCTGTGAAATGAAATGCTTGCATCTTTTATAATCCTTCTCCAGAGAATTTTATTAAATGAAGAATATTTTGTAAATTCTTGAATAGTTATCCGAAGATGATAAACATGGAATAGGAACATTTTCATTTGAAAAATAAGTTAAATTTCCATCATCTAAAGTTATATTCATTAAAAGAACCGTATGAACAAAATGCTCATAATTTTTAAAAACACGTAAAGCCCAACTATTATTGTTTTGCTACAAAAGTTGATTTATGTACATTATTTATTAACATATAAATTTCATTCCTGTCAATATATGTGCTATATTCCCAGGGTGACCTGTGAGTTATGGTTGTCATCCTTCATTGATAAATTCTAAGATTATGCGGTTTCTATTTTTTTAAATATAGCTGCTTTCGAAATTTAACAATTCTCATACTACGAGATATTGAGAAGTTATTGTAAGATTATTACACTTGAAATTTTTAATTGTAAGTTGTCAACGATAAAGTAATATTGTCTATATACATTTGATACTTCTCTCTCTCTCTCTCTCTCTCTCTCTCTCTCTCTCTCTCTCTCTCTCTCTCTCTCTCTCTCTCTCTCTCTATATATATATATATATAAAAGGATATGAAAACAACACAATATGCTGTTAAAGTGCGATTTATAAAAATCATCTTAGAAATGTGTGTGTTTCCAAAGACAGGATATAATTAAGAGAAAGATGATTTTTATAAATCGCACTTTAACGGCATATTGTGTTGTTTTCATATCATTTTATCTATACTCATACCGTCGGATTCATTTCCTGTCTCTTAACTTATATATATATATATATAATATATATATATATATATTTCTTTTGACCAAGTGTTATAGTGTTAATCGGTTATTTTTGGTTGATGCGACTCTCTTGGTCTTTTCTTTTTTTTCCCCAGATAAAGTTTTGTAGTATATTTTTACTTACAAATTATTTGCCTTTCTTTTTCTTGCCGCAAGGGTTCACTAATAGGTTTATATGTATCACATGAATATATGTGGGGTGTTTATTTGTTGTGTGTGTATGAGAGAGTGTGACATATGCTTCAAATAAATTTCTTTGTTACTAATTCCACAAAGTTAATAAGCATCGGTTTAATGATACAAATGAACATTTCTCTTTATCAAATCTAGCAATTTACTATTAACGGAACAAATGGCTCTCTAAAGTACTCAAAATGTTCTTATAGTTTCAAAAATCATAAAAAAACGCCTTTATTTTATCCATTTTAATATTTTTTTAGAGATTTTTGCATATTTTTCTTTCCCCTGATATATCCAATTACTATAATAATAATACTGTTTATATGTTATATTGTGTTGATCTACTAGAAGGACATAATATTTATTGGACAAGTTTGAGAGATTAAATCAGAACGAAGGAAAACCATTACATATATTCACAAGATCATTCGTCATTGAATTAATATCAAAAAGCGTTTCATAATGATGCATTAGCAGTCATAACACGGGGTATTTTACTCGGTGTCATTTTTAGAAGAACCGAGCTTATTGGATGAAATAAATTGGAAGCAGATATTAGTGAACAGTTTAGCGCCAAAACTCAAACTCTCAACCTATTTTCGAAATATGAATAATGATTCAATTATAATTGGGAGTTCTTAGACATTTCTGCTTTTATATATATATATATATATATATATATATATATATATATATATATATCACTTATTTTCACCTTCTTTCTCTTTAATCCTTATGCTAACATTTTTATCTCCAATACCAATTTAGATACCCATTGAAGGAGAAAGATTTTTTCTAATATAACTTTTCTTCAGTTAATAATATCGTTAAAATCAACGCGGTACTTATATAGGTCTCTCTCTCTCTCTCTCTCTCTCTCTCTCTCTCTCTCTCTCTCTCTCTCTCTCTCTCTCTCTCTCTCTCTCTCTCTCTCTCTCTCTCTCTCTCTCCTATTTTTCTTTACTTCTCACTGTTCTTTTCGACAATACCATTACATATGTCGTTCTCTCTATTTCATTAATTATTTCTTCTGTTTGTTTTTGTCTCTTCGTCACTCTCTTTACAACTTTAGAAATTATGATGAAAGTATTGAAATATCTTTTTAGTTCACCTACTACTGAAAGGTCATAAGGTCAATTCTTTTGAAACAATCATCAGATAATATTCTTTTATTCAAAGCGTGCTTCTTCGAGATTCTTTCACGATTTAACCTGATGAATTATTATTTTATTATTATTATTATTATTATTATTATTATTATTATTTAGATACCTACAGGATTATTATAAAATTGCTTCAGATAGATAAGTCTTTCGACATAGATGTTATCTTTATTTATGAATGCTAATCAAACTAATTGACACCTTTCCAATATCCTTAATTTTAATTCTGTTATCTTTACAAAAAATATAATTGATAAAAAGTAAAAGAACATAAGTTGTAAGTTCGTAGAAACATTCCCATAATTAAAGAAAAATATTTTCTTTTTGTTAACTTATCATTCTAATTCATTCAATGGGACATTATTATTTTCCTGATGATTTCATGTACTGTTGTTCTATCATCAAATATCGGCATTTTTCAAACGATAATAATTCAAGCTTATTAATATATCCGACAATCATGGTGACAATTCCTTGTTTATTTGTCCCTTAACGATAAATGCAACAAGTTGGCTTTGTACTGTACAAAAATAAAATCATAAAGTATAATCAAAGCAACTAATTTAATACTTGTGAAATAAACAATCAATACATTCCATCAGAACTTATATTTTTGTATAAGACGTTATATCAGAAACATTTCATATTTGGTCAGGTAATAAAATCACATCCCAAACTGAAATACTTTGGCATTTGTAAATTTGTGGAAAAAATTTTTAAACTGTTGGTTAATAAGATTTTTCTTTTAATCTTTGGAAATTTATCGTTATAAATATGAAAATGTCAAATGTTCCATTAAAAAACGCATTTGATTTATTACAAGAGAACACGATTTGTTGTGTTAGTTTTGATCGTTGAAAAAAGAAATTAAAAAAACACCCGGATGGAAACAATTAAAGTAAGTTATCAATATTTTGTAAGGGAGGAGAAAAAATTGAAGATGTGAATATTTTCCAAAATAATGATGACTTTGGAATGTCTCATGAACCTTTAGCAACATTTGATAATAGAAGGTGAAAAAATTATAGAAATGATAAAGAGTTTTCACAGGAACGTTTGCCTTTTTAAATAATGTAAATTGACACAAAACAAATAAAAAATGAATGGAAAGAACAAAAGTTTTACTTTTAAAAAAATCAATAAAAATAACTTAAATTTACGCTGAAAAGTAAGATTAATTGTAAAAAAAATAAAAACATATTGTTATGATAATAGCTTTTTCTCCTTGTGGATATTTCATTTGATTTTTCAAGCTAATTCTTCAAAATTTTCGGTCGACAAATGCAAAATCACTTTTACACTCTCTTATATAGACACACCTTGAAATGCCTAAGAAGCAACAATATTCGTGTTGATACAAACATACATAATAATAATGTAAAGTTTATAAAATAAAAATACTAAATACAAAATCATGTTAGCATTGACGGAATAGACAGGAATACATGCAGACACGTGTATATTCATATCTATCTAAATATTTATCTCAATCCAATTATGTATCGCAGGGCTCAGAAATATTTCAAATAAAATTGTTTTATTTCGAAGCGTAAAATCAGCAAGAGAACAATTTTTATTGCAATCAATATATAAATGATATATAATTATTTTTTGTGATTCTGAATAGTAGATTTTAGGTGAATATATTTTTCAATTAAATCATTAAATGAATAAAACAGATTTTTTCCATCCGACTAAAACTTTGTCTAGACTGAAATGTCAAAATATTTATTTGGGAAATGAGCAAACGAACCAAATTAATCTTGATTAATTATACTAAAAATGTTTAATGTCTCCTACAATCTTAGAAATATAAAAAAAAGATTTTGTGCTTGTTCAAATAATTATAATATTACTATATCAAAATAAACACGTATATTTGTCTTTGTCTACAACAATCATATGTGCATTGGGTATAACATACATTATTTCCATTCTCATCTGTGCATTCTTAAATATCATTGCTTTCGAAAAATTTTAATAGATACATATAAAAATAAAATGGGACATAATTTCATGTTCTCATTTCTTTTCTAATATTTCTTTCTTCCTATTTACATCTCTCTTTCTTTCTTTGTTTCTCTATATATTTACCTTTCCTTCCTCCGAATAGATTTTCTCTTCCATTTTTATTTTTGTTAATGGAATTTATGTATTATGACAGCAAAGTGATATAGCAATTTTGTGTTCAGTTGTGTTTTCGTTGGTTTTTTTCGGTCAAATAGAAGAAATGCATAATAAATATTCACCCGATCATCTAATATGTAAACTTAGCTCCTCCTTTCACATTATCTCTGATGACAACATTCGGATAGATGGTTGAAGCTTTACTTCTATACACGTTTCGGAAATCTCTTTTATCCATTACATGACAAATATTTCAATTTACTCTATTTGAGAAAAGAAGCGGCATATATATATATACTCTATTTGAGAAAGAAGCGGCATATATATATATATATATATATATATATATATATATATATATTGAATTCAGAGTTATCCCTTCCTAGACTGGTTACCTACCCAAGGCTGAAAGGCCCAGTCTGACCTACTATTTAACCATAGCTGGAGGGAGAATATATGGATTCATACCTTTCCCAAGGGTATTAGCGCTATGTGAAATGCCAACAGCTTCGTCTAGGAATTGAACTCTGAATTCAAAATCCCCCAGCTATGGGTTAAATAGTGGGGCAGACTGGGCCCTTCAGCCTTGGGTAGGTAACCAGTCTAGGAGAGGGATAACTGAATTCAAAATTCCTGAGGTCGGTCGTTGATTGGGTTTGTGGCAACCCTTGATGCACCAATTCTTTCCTATCGACTGTGCCAAAAAGTGTGGATGGTCCAACACAAGCCTTCACCACTATAAACAAATCACTATGTAGGTGTTCATTGTGTGTATGAACCCTCATACGTCGAAAATCGACGGGAGAGTCCATAATAATATATATATATATATATATTATATATTATATATGTGTGTGTGTGTGTGTGTGTGTGTGTGTGTGTGAGCGCGCGCGCTCGTTTGTGTATTAAAAATGTTCAATTTCTTTTAGAAATATATAATTTAAGAAAGTATTTGTAATAATATTGTTTGCTCCTGTTAACAATTACAATCGCTGTTATAATAGTAACAACAACAATAATGAAATCATAACTATTATACTAAATTACAAGTGACATTAAATTAATTAAGTGTATTTTCTGTTAACGTTAATTCTTTAGTTATATTCTTCTGGTAGATTAACAAACAAGAGTAAATTTTCATTCAACCAATTTATTCTGTAGAACATCTACACCAGATAAATGCTAAGCTTCTTTTGACTTTTCCTCGACACAAGAAAGTGAGCAATTTTACATTTTAATCCTATTTGTGTAGGCGTTTCTCTATGCTTGAATGTTTACATCAGTTCAATTCTCATCCACGCTAAAAATGACTTAGACTTATGTGTATATTACACAAAAGAAATTTAGTTGTTTTCATCTTTGCATCTACTTCCATATATTTATGCATATCAATAGAAATGCAATGTAAGAGGCAAAACTCGAGAAAGTGAAATTATCAATTTGCTTTCAAATTCAGCTTGACTATTTCAAATTCGATTATTTCCTTTCATAATTGATAAATTGAAGTATTTTTCAACCAAGTCACAATATGTCACTTATTCACTTTTCAATTACAAAATCCCAAACGATAAAATGTTAGAATTCAAAGCTGCATTCCTATTTCACTTCAATCCTACACCAAATACGACAATTGCACACAAATATATTAGAAAACATATATGTGTGCATCTAAAAAGCCAGTGTTTTTGGTATGTATATCTGTATGTGTGCGTGTAGCATTTTTATACATGCTATGAGCAGAAAGAAATGTATCACATGGAAGAGTTTTGCAGAAATACAATATTTTACTAGAGATGAGGAAAAAAAGATTTCGATCAAAGATGTATATAATGATGCATATATTGCATTTATGTAAGAAAAAAACCTAGATTCAAAGGAATCCATAAATGAATGCATGAAGATGTTGAGATCGTTACATGAAAGTATAATCGATATAAAATCGTTGATCTTCAAATCGACCAATCGTGATAGAAACGGGTGAAAATGGTCAAAGAGAAAACAGCCATTTTATAGCAATGTGGTTTGCATCAAAGGGATAAATTGCTTCAACCGCAACAACACTTACTGTGATGATCGAACGACGGTTGAACGACATGTTCTCTCATAAAAGCAGATTGATTCACTGAACTAGAACAAAACTAGGAAATCATTAATAAAAATTAATGCAGTTAAAAATATATCAAATTTTTTAATCGTTGAATCTTTTTAAGTTAAAAGATATATCATCACATTTAATTGAATAACCCCCCAAATTGCAAATATCACTATTATACACTTTATAATAATAATAAAAACATTGCAGCTAGTGTGACAATTAAAGTTTCCTGTGCGTTTCACTGTTATGATCAAGTTTACTTGTAATATCTACAGTTTGAGAAATCAATTCTGAAGTTGTTAGGGGGTAGGGGTAGGAAAAATCTAAGTAGTGAACTTTCACGGAATGCAAAAATCATTTCCTAAATAACATGTGTGTCAGCAAAATTAAATGTCAACAAAGACCACAAAATAAAAGACTGAAGCAAGCTAAACACACATATATAATAAGGTTTGGGAGCGTTATTAAGAATACTAGGTTAAGCCCTTTAAATCGTAACTGCGAGAATATAATGCTACCCATTAATAGAATGCTAAGTTAAGCCCTTTAAAACTAAAGTTAAAGAACTGGGAAGAACTAAGCATGACTTGAAGTCTGTCTATTGCTTCAGATCCATTTCGCCATTAAATAAAATATTCTTTTCATTTTTCTTTTTAATCAAATGTTCATCCTTTAATAGATATGAAATTAAAAGTATTTTTGTTCATCTTTTGGTGCTAAATGTAACTTTGAAATTCAATCAAAAGATTTTAATCTAAAATGCTTCTGAATAGAATAAATCAAAGTTGTTCAGTTCTATAAAGAAAAAAGATACACTGATCTGGTTAAGTTAATCTATTTTCTGAAACATCTCAAATTTATATTCATTATTTGTAGTATTCTATTTATTATCTGCTTATAAAACATACATTAAAATTTTGTTTAGAATTCTTAGTTTTAGCAAGAATATATATTTACATTATTGTTATTAGTTTTGGTTTTGGAAAACAATTCATATAAGTTTCTTCCTTTTATTATTTTGTCGTTTAAGACCTTCAGGTTTTGAGTAAAAAATGATATTTTATGATTATTTTTAATAACTTAAAAGGAAACTTTTAATTTTCATGTTGACTATCACCTTTAGTTTTTGGCAACATAAAAATTCTTAAAGCATTTTGCATTAATCTATTATTTTGTTTCTTTTTTTTTCTTTTCTTTTTTCAATGAATAGAGAATTTTAAATTATTCTTCGAATGGATATTTTTTGTCAGTTTATACCAAAAATAATTTGTTCCTTACATTCAATTGGTCAAGAAAAAACTCATTGTTTTGATTCATTTCCAACAAACTATTATTCATAATAGTAATTTAATTGTTTGCAATTATAATTCCATTGCTGTGCACGTTTCCTTGTTTTTTCCTCTCATAATCATTTGTTTTTTCTTCTTTTCTTTTTCTTAATGATTTCAAAATTCGATTTTATCAGAATCAAAGCCATGAGTTTTTCTTACTTCACGCTTTCGAGAATTTTCACTATTCTTCATAAATGTATTCTAAACAAAACAATCATGTAAAATGCTGGCAAATAACGAATCTTGTTTTGTTGATTCTCATAGAATTAAATTTTGAAAAACAAAACATTCATCAGAATAGATTTTACTTCATAGAGTATTTTTGCCATTTTATAGTGATCCTATTTTTCAGGTTTATGTTAATGTCACCTATGCCAGAACTGCAATTGAACAATTATCAGGGTCGATTCCCTTTGCATCCAGTACAAATTGAGAAAATTATTCTGAATAAATTTACTGTTGAAACATTTAAAATCTTGTGAAAGAAAAAGAAAAACTTAAGGCACATCTGTCCAATTTTATTATGCAACTAAATTGTTGTAAACCTACTGATTAAAAAGAAAGCACAGCTAAACAACAATGATGAAGTGATGATGTTTTAAACATTCAAAATTCGTTGAAACGAATTCCTTTCAATTCTCGATACTTTTGATCGACAATTTTTTGACAAAACACAGGATTATGCAAGTGCAATAGTTTTCCATATTCACCAGACTGACCTCTATGCGAATTTCTATTATTTTCTAAACTGAAAATTCTCTTTGTATTATTTACTTAAAAACTGTACTTTACTTTCGAATCTTTAACCAATAGAACATAATATTCTGTAATTATCTTTCTGTTTGCATTTGAATCATGAGTTTCTTCACATATCTTCTTGCTAGAAAGTGCAATTTTTTTATTAACTTTTTAATTTCTCTTAAATATCTTTTTTGTTAAATTCTTAAAACTATTTTACTTCTTCTTATCTTGCTAATGGTTTCTATTACTTTGTTGTTTATTACAGTCATAACGTTGTCTGTCTTTCCACGGATTTTGACCATCGACCTATATTCCGCTAATTTCTCAGAACTGACCCTCTTCCTTAATTCACTGTTGTAGATTGTATTCATTTCGCTCTTACTGTCTGGCGATATATTGTATTAATTCTTCTTTGTTAATTCTTCTTTATGCTGCTACTGATGCCATTGAATCAGGCTAAATTGATTTTACTGCCAGATCTGGAGACTGAATGATCACCGGGTGAACTTTATGAATTTACGAAACCTTTGATCAGCAAAGAATAGACATTGCTTTAAGGCTCCAAAACTAGATCCAACCTAATTTTCCTATTGCATAATGACCTACGTTGGTTGATTGCCAAGTATTCATGAGTTCAATTTTTGGGTTGGCTGTGAAATTCATTTACTGTGAAAATGTCCTCTCTCAAATTAGAGAGATTATATTTTGTGTCATGCATGCACCTTGTATTTTATCCTCATGGCGAAGGTTCTATTATTTTATCCTATTGTGTTTTGAGCGGATTCTATATTTTATTATATCAAAGCAAATACACCGAAAATAAGAATTATCTGCCCAAGATGGAAGTCAGATTGTTCATTCATTATTGGGATATTCAATTACTAAAGATGAAAAATAAAACAGCTGAATTACTAACCTTGTGCCTTTCGATGTAATTGTGTATATTATGTATGTTCAGATGTAACAGTTGGTTCATTCAACGTGATAATTTATCCTATTAAATCTTGTAATGTAAATTCAAAGTGGGTTTAGAAAAAAATGGTTCAACTGAACTGAGATTAAAATTTTTGTGGAAAAGTTTTCATTACCAAAACTTTTCGAGCATCACATATTAAAAAAGTAGAATGTTGAATAAAAATAAAAACGTAGGAATTTCACGAGAGTGTGGTTTTTAATGAATCTGTAAAGTTCAATTTTAAGTTGATTCTCATTTTTTCGTGCTTAGAAAAATAGAGATTGTTTTTGTGTGTTGGAGAATTGAGCTATGATTCCCTTCAATAGAAATTAGAGAAATTATTATTTGTCAATTGCAGCATAGCCCTTGTTTCCTAAAGAATTTAATTGTGTCAAATGTAAAACTGATTTCTTCACTCGACAATTTTCCCGACATCAATTACATTTTTTATCTGAATTTTCGTTGATTTTTTTTTTTTCGATAAATAATCCAACTCATCTATATGTTCTGTCATATTTTTAGATATGGCCGACATTTTATTCTCCATTTGATTCTCCATTTTAGTCAGTGTGTAATTTTGTGTGCGTTTATTCTTTAAATCTTTAATGTTCCTAATTGTAACTTTTTCCTCTGACAAGTTCTTTCTGTCACAATCAATCTGTAAAAGGGAGAAAATGTTTTTCATTTCAATACTTCTTTCTTTTAGGATCTTCGTTGCAGTCAGTCTAACTTCTACTGTTAATTGGAAAAGTAGAATGCTCCAGCTTATTTGCTTAACTTTACTTTTTCGCCTGACCAGCACAGCATTTGTCCCCATTTATTTCCGAGCGAATTTATGAGAGCAAACAGCTTAAGGAATATAGAGTACTAGCTTGACCCAAATGGCTATGTGCGCTGTGTAGCAAAGGCAGTAACAATGAACACTGTCTTGTTGCGTGGGTCGCTAATCGGCTCTGATCAGCTTTTGGGACGGTGCCACCCCTGATTGGTCACTTCAAAATCTGCAGCTTAAACACTGACAGCAGCTCCGACTTTCTGGTCTCCCGAAGCCGATGCGAGTACATAATAAATTTGGCGGCTGCGGAAGTAAATGCTCTTCAGTGATTTGACGAATTGCCTTCTGTTCTTTGGCATCGTCAAGTCTCTGTTTGTTGATTGTTGCCAGAACATGATTACTTGTAGACAGTAAATAGAAAGCTTCAATACAGCCATTAGAAATCCCAGTGCTCAAAACAGCATTCGGACAACTTTGCGTGTCAGTAAAGGTTCTAACTGAAAATCTTTATTCAACTCATACGACCATTATACAATATTGTTCCGTGAATTTTGAGTTTTAAGGCGCGTGTCCAAACTTTAAATTCAAATTTTGGGCACGAATATTCACCTACGCATGCGAGCGTGCGCGCACACAAACGCACACACGCACACACACACACACACACACACACACACACACACACATATATATATATATATAATATATATATTATATATATATATATATATATATAACAATACAGTATTATAAACATAGACCCACACACTCCATACATCTTGATTTGAATTTTGAATTTATTGCAATCTGTTTCGAGAAACGACATTGCAAACCACTGCCCTTTAGTAGTTTGCCCATATATTTCACTATCTATTCGTGTTATATATTTCTCTATACATATTACTCTACGCTCTTTTCGACAATGTTAAGTAAATCGATATATACGACATGAAATGTAGCTTCGTTTGTCGTTCAAACCCTTCAGTGTCAGTTATCTGCATTATAGAAGTAGTTTGTTTGCATTGTACTGCAGTCCATCTCTGGATCGTCCTCATATTCACAAAATAAATGAAGGTATATTTCTAGAAATAGAACTTTGAAATTTCTTTTGGCTTGACTTTTTCCCGGAAAAAGGAATTTGACATTTCCACCCGCTACAAAAGAAATAAGGAAGTAGGAAGTCTTTGCATCACAATTCTAGTGCGGTACCAAATCAATCTTTGAATCTTAGAATCTTCAAGTAATTGCAATTCTCAAAAATACCTAAAGAAATGTCGCTGCTGGTTTTCTAAATATTAATATCAAGATAGATACACACAAGTGTATCATTAATATTTATCTTGACAAAATCGTCTAAGAAGATATGGAATAATAAATAAAGTATTTGATATCGTGTATGACGTACGGTTGTTCAAGTGAGATTACTTTTTCAAGAGGAAATATTTCTTCAAACATCATTTTGAAAACGTAATCTTCATTTCAGAACAACTACATGTTCGCATATTAAATGATGTTTGAGAAAATATTTAGGGAACATCTTATATTCCGTTATATAGATATTCCATATCGAAATTGAAACATATATATTCATTTTTATCAAAAATATTTAGTCGTTTAAAATATTCTAGTTAAATTGAAATATATGAATCAATAAATGAAACAGGACTAGGTACAACTATTTTCATAAATTTACCGATGTTTTAAATATCAATGAATATATCATATATATATTTATCAACCTTCGTCAAAGAAGGTATATATATATATATATATATATATATATATATATATATATATATATATATATATGTACCTCTTAGATTCTTGTCCTGATGAGCGGTTAAGCGAAACTATAAGTAGGTATATCTGACTCATTAGGTTAACTCTATTATTTACTCTACTTAGGTATTGAGCACTTTTTTATATTTTAGCTTTAGATAACCCTAGCGGTTTATATATATATATATATATATATATATATATATATATATATATATATATATATTACATATATTTGTTCTTTGATTGGTACGACCCTCTTGGTCTTTTCTTTTTTTCTTTAATTGTTTTTTCTTTTTTTTTTATTGTTTCCCCAGGTGAAGTTTGGTAATATATTTTTACTATCAATCTATTTGCCGGGATTTTTTCTTACCGCAAGGATTTACCAATAAGTTTTATATATATATATATATATATATATATATATATATGTTTGTTTCTGTGGCATTATACGTGTAACAGTTGAGCATTGATTCGAGATGTAGGGATGAATATATATATATATATATATATATATATATATATATATATTATATATATATATATATATACTTATGTTTTTGTGAGTGTACACGTGAGCGCATACATGTGTCCTAATAAGCAGATACTATTATTCTATGAATCTTCAAATTTGATGAAATATAATCTTATTCCATATAAATAAATATCCAGCTGAATGTTCATGACATGTAATCAGTCACCCGCAGACAAGTAATATTTTATAAAAGAAATGTTAAAAATACATGTTATCTACTCCAGCACGAATTGTCTCATCGTATCTTTATTTTTATTGTTATTTATATATCTATGTTTTTCTTTGTACGCTAACATTGTTACTCACAGAATAGCACATTTATATTATTATTATTATTATTATTATTATTATTTACCTACTTGCGAGTGTTTCCCATTATTTTTAGCTGGTTGTCTTTCACAAGTGACAGAAAGTCCCCCTGGGTTTTCAGGACTCTTATGAGTATTCTATTCTCCAGACATATCAGAGTATTCTAGTTGATCTTAATGATGTTGTCGTCATGGTCTTAATTCTTCCACTGATTTTCAGTTCCTCCAGTCTTTTTCAATCCCCTGGGACCGTTCCAAGGGCAACAACTACAATTTGTATCACTTACACCCATTATGTTCCACATTTTAGCAGTTCTCTGGTGAGATCTAAGTATTTGTCTATCTTTTCGTTTTCTTGTATTTTACTCAGTTACAAGTTCTTTGTTCGTTTTAATAGACACTGGTCTGGTCTTCTAGCCAAGATTAGGGGGTCCGTCTCTATCAAAGTCCTAGATAATTTTATTCATCTCATTCTCTAGTATGGATTCTGATTTGTGCATATACCATTTGGTAGTATGGTAAACATTTAATTTCTTGCTCAATTCCCAGTGGGTCCCCTTTACTGCCGTCCTGTACTACCTTTGTACTTATTAACTGCACTCGCTTATTATGGAATTAACAGTGTCATCTCTGTTTCCATATATTCTACACTTGCTATTCTGTTTGGTCCTATCTATTTTGCTTTGATATAATTGGTCCTTATGGTATCAATTTGTGCTGCGATTATAAGAAATTCAGTTTCACTCTTGTGGTTTCCTTTTAGTGTCCCTATTCAGGCCTTCTGACGTGCAATCTTTCCAGTTTGTCGCTTGAAGTATCCATAAAGTTGTTTTTTAATTTTATTTATGCTTTCTAGTTTGTTTTTTTTGTTTTTTTTTGCTTTTTTGTTTGTCCATATTCTGCAGTTGTTGTTACTATCTGCTGTAAGTTTTCCTTTTAATGTTTTCTTCGAGTACTCGAATTTTTGCATCTACGCCATACTCAATGCTGGTGAGACCTCTTACTTCTTTTTTATTGACGCATATAGTCTGTCATCTTTTGGATGTAAATGCATCGTCATTAATATCCTTGTCCTTTTGTCCATCTGCCGAAGTTCCTCTTTACTCCATTTTAAGAATGATCCAGAATATCTTACGAGAGGGTTTATTTCCCTGATGAGATTTATTCTGCAGAGTTTGGTTTCGTGAAATTTTTTGTTCTTCTGAGACTTTTCTTACTGTTTCTTTCATTTCTTATGGTTTCTGCTTCCAATATTCCCATGTATTTGTAATTCTCTTTTCTCCAGGGTTTGTACTTCTACTCCTTAAGTTGTTTCTCTTTGCCTATTTTATCTACAAGCATGGCAGAATTTTCGATATAGTCTGTACAGAGGTTTCCAGTTTTTTCTATTTTCATCCATGTACATAATTTTTTTTCCCTGTGATTTTGTAAATTTGTAGCCATCTGTACATTTCTTAAGTTAGTAATTTCATTGCTATTAACAAATAGCAGTGGCGATATAGTCTTCCTGAAAGATAACTCTTTTCACTTCTGCTAGGGTTTTCCCCTCCAGTTAATTGATAGATCGATCCAATGTTTTGAATTCTTTTTAGTACTGCTTACAACGAGTCATCTTTATCTTATACTGTTCATGCGTTCAGTAAATTTTATAAAATTTATTTTGATTAAACGTGTTCTCCCATATTTTTTCTTATCCTCTCTTATAATCTTTTCTTATTTATTGCCTATCTTTCCTTGTGTTTTATTGAATCATATTCCAATACTTTTAAGCATTTATGTTATCCATTATTTTATCCATTGATTTTGTATAGCTTAAGGTTCCGAATAAATCTATTTCTACATTCCGAACTATTAATTCATATTTGATATTAGAATATAGGGACTTAACATCCATATTTAATAAAATAGAATTTGGGGCAATCATTTAATGTTTTAATCTTATTTCAGAAATCTGCTATATCACCTATGTATGACGTCACTTTCTTAATTAAAGGCTATATGTAGTAATTAGCATATTTGGATAGTTTAGTAAAATGTAAATTGATCGGAGAAATGTCTGGTCTTTCTGTGTTATTTTGTGTATTCTAGGGAATTAATAAAACCGACTTGGTTTAGTATTTATTATCATAAGTATTTCTAACATTGTTCTCAGTGTTTAAAATCAATGATGTAACACACGCACACACACACACACACACACACACATATATATATATATATATATATATATGTGTGTGCGTATCTTATTTGAGCTATTTATGCAGTTCTCTAGAATGTGAAGTCATTTGTCTGTAGTATCTATGATATTTCACTCAACATGTATTCACAAAATCATCTCATGCATTTATGAATAAATGTCTGTAGAATGTTCTCAAGCTCTGACAAAAGGACTTCTATAAAAGAAACTGCAAACTGACGCGCATGCTCAGTAATGCAATCTCTTCCATCAATTCTTCCTCCATTTTATTCATTTATTGTGAAATCATTTTACTTCATAAACTTTCCAATTTTCTCATAGGAACCTTTGATCACGAAACGTCCGTTTTTATGCAAATTTATTGAACCCTGATTCGATTTATAAAATTCAATCGTTTGATTTCTAAGCGTTGTCTTTACTGTAGCTGTTCACTGTTAACTTACAACTATGTATTTTCTCTCTGGATTTTTTTTATTTCTTTTCTTTTACGTAGATACATACGTATATAATGTGTTCATAATTTTCCATGTATGTGTGTTAATGATATGATATGTGACCAGTTTGCGTTTGCTTATATACAAAAGAATCCTATATGCTTATGTGAGAATGTTTTTTATGTACATGTAGATAAATCTATTTAGCTATATTTTTATTACACCTGGTATCATATCGAAGAGTTTGGCGTCTTTTTTCTAAATGGCCAGTCGTTGTGATTCAAAGAGAGGAACAAACTGTCCTGTGATCCTTGAGCATTTCAAAACTTATCAGCTTTTATTTCATTTTGTTTTTCATTTTGCTGATATTCTCCTTTCAATATTTGTTTATTTTTTTTCTTCGTGACAAGAGATGCAGCGAAGGTATCGATGCGATATTTATCAGTAAAGATCAATGTAACGGGACTAGATCATACCAATAAATCTTTTCATGTTGTTGTCAAATGAACAAGCAAAGAAAAGATAACTCTTTTAAGTCCTGCCACAAGTCAAATTGACGGATTTCTATACCAAAGATATGCTGATATTACTTTGCCTATACTCTTACCTGATCTTTTATATCTTCTTTTTTTTACTTCGTTTTATTCTTTGTTTTTCTCCGTCTAGTTAGCACATCTATATTCATTGATAGCTATATATTTTGTCCACACAGGTACGCACACAAATACTCATACTGATGAGCCAAAATATGTTCCACAAAATGTGGCAAGAACGACAGCTACTGTCTCATAACAATTGCGAATTCAGGATCGGAGAAATCTAAGCTAGCAATACGATTGCGTGTACTTTATATTTAAATGTTGAAAGCGCAGATATAGACAAGAAATATTTGAATGACTTTCATAAAAGCTGATTTTTAGTACTAAAAGATAAGATCAGAGTATTTCTGAAATGCTAAGGCTTATAGATTGTTCTTGTTTGTAAGTCAAAGAAAACAATCGCAAATTTCAAATAGTTTTAATCAGTCTTTGAAAGTGACTTTAATAGGTGCAAGAGATAGAGAGACATCACGGTACATGTACATAGTTATCTTGGGGTGGGGGTGTCACCTTGCTAATCCACTACAGGAAGATAACAAGCCAGTTTGTGCAATGTGGTTGTTTGAGTAATATCATTTATGAGGAGAATACTTCTTAGCATAGGACAAATACTGCCACAATTCATGAGAGGTCATGAATTGTAAACAGACCTGTAGCTAAGAATTTAAATTAAGGTCCGTTAACTTTGGGATCATGGAGTCTCCGTGGAAAATTACCGGTGACTGTTGATAACCCTTGACCCTTAGAGACGCGATTTGAGTGCCATGACTGACACTTGATAGTTAGTTTAGATTAGATACGAGCCAGCCCTCAGAGAGTGTAGACGTAATTGTTGGCTCTGGTGGTATTTATCTCAATCCCCACGGTGGAACCAATCAATATGGGCTAGAGGAAAATAAAACTTGATCAAGCAAACAAAGGCATGTTAGTTAATTATTAAAAACAAGAAACGCCTAGCTCAGAACAGAAGAGGAAAACCGGCCCTTAAATAGAAGTCAGCTAGACAAGATGGTGGTAAACCGAGTTAGATGAATCATCAGGAGCAGCAGAGTAACAAGTAATAAAGTAAGATCTCCTATCTATAATATTCAATCAAGTTTAAAACGTAAACAATATGAGATGAAAGGCTTTCCAAATTTATCTAAAATATATTATGATTAATGAGATTAACCAAAGTCTTTATAGTAAATAAGATTATTTGAAAATAAAATACTAATTAGCAACATTTATCGTTTAAAACAGCAGTTTCTGGTTAAACAACCAAATTATAAACTGTCTAATCGTAATTAGTTGCTAGAAACTAAGATAATGTTCCCATTCCTAGTTTTGCTGTATGCCAGCATAAATAGAGATGAGAGAGGAACACAGTAGAAAAAGAAAGATAATTCTAAGAAATAAATATGGATGTAGAAGAGGAAAAATAAAATAAAAATGTGTAATGTTCTAATTGTAATAGTTAAATATTTGAGTTATTTCCCTTTGGAAACTCTGATTTACAAGTCAGTGAAGATTATGTAAATAGAAACCAAAATATTGACATGAACTTCATTTCTATTTTTTATGTTCTTTGTGATTATTCATGTGATTTTTTCCTCTTATATTTAATCTTTAAGTGTTGGCTTATATTTACGAAATGGAATCCATTTTTGTTACTTAATTCTATTTTTTGTTTGTCTACAGAGCTGTTTTAAGAACTATTTCTTACTTTTTATTCTTTTTAATAAAGATACCACGAATTCAAACGTTAAAGTTAAATTTGACAGTACTCGAGTCACTCTCCTCAAAGAAAAAATTACCAAAAATCAGAATTAACCGATTTAAATGAAATTTTCTGTGTTGATATATTAATGAGGATTTAGATTTTTGTCTCTTTTCACCTCTGATTTTAAACTAGCCACAATACATACTCACTAATATTGTATTCATAAAATCCTTTACAAAGAGTATCCATTGACATCATTCTATAAGGAAGATTGTGTAAAACTGAAAATCCTGAAGACGAAAGTTTGGAAAAAGAAACGTGCTTGGAAGAGCGAAGTAAGAAAATAACTTTGCAAAATCTAAATGACATGGGATCGCGTTTTGCTAGAGAATAATGTCACGAAATTGTCGGTATTCTTGGTTTCTGTCACTTGGCATTCTTTGTTTTTTGATTGGAGGATGATTCGATAATTCACCATTGGCTGCTTTCGAATATTAATTTAGAATTCAAAGATCTAGAATCTTATTTGTTTCAAATGATTGAAGGTAATATTTCAGGAATGACGAAGATTTGCTTGACTTATTTTTCATCTTAGGATTCGTTATTGATGTTTTTTAGCCATACTCTTCCTTTCGTTTTGTAATTTATTTACATTTAATCTAAAGTATTTTCATAAATGTATTTTCTTGTAAGACATTTTCTCCAGATTCCTTTCCAACTATTCATTCTTTATTTTTTCTCTTTATTTCCTCAGTACTTCTCTCCACAATTTTTCCCCTCAATTATGTTTTCTAACACCTTTGCTCTCACATTTAATTTAGTTAAAATTCCTTTTACTCATTTTTTTAGGAATATGAAGTTGTGACGTATTAAACAAATACGAAAATGCACTTTATGACCAGACTAAATTTGTATCATGTTTTGTATCTTTATCAAAACTCAGCATTGGAGTATATAAAAAATGACTTAAATCATTTTAATAGTTATTGTGTTTGTGTGTGTGTGTGTGTGTGTGTGTGTGTGTGTGTGTGTGTGTCCAAAACAGAAATACAAACCAAATAAGCATGAAAAATCCCTGACGAATATGTACAGAACACAAATAAAACGTCCAAAAATAACTACTAGTAGATATATCATACACACTATTATAGATAAACACGCAGACACACACAACACACACACACACACACACATAGAAAAATAACCGGAAGATTTAGTTCTACTCAATAAGTTCAAATTTACCCTAATATGTCTGCCAGTTAGTATTTCTCAATAATACAAATTTATTGATTGGAACATCGTTCAAGAAAACCATGGGGATTATAAAACATCTATTTTTTGTATTTCATTTTTATCTTCCATGTTAAACAAGAGTTTTTATTTATTTATTTTTACCGCATTAATAATGGCGTTTTACAATTTCCTTATAAACAAAATATCATATTTATCATTGTATAGACACAGACATGTCGGACATAAGTATTTGATAACAGCTGAATAGAATTATTTCATATATTTTCCTCATATATATATATATATATATATATATATATATATATAACGAGGAAAATATTCACCACTAAAACGGTTGCGATCAGTAAAATATTGTGATATATGCATAAAAATGCAAAGTAATATCAGGGTATTCCAAAAATAAGATAAAATAACACTAGCTATGACTTGAAGTTTCACGATCATCTCTCTCTCTCTCTCTCTCTCTCTCTCTCTCTCTCTCTCTCTCTCTCTCTCTCTCTCACATATGTATCGTCATAAGGTTCTTCCTCGAGGTTGTTTACGCTTCACTTCACTGTCCTTTGTAAAGACATGAATCCATGTCTTCTTTTAGCTATGATATATGAATGATAAGGGAGATTAGACTCTCTGAGCTTGGTAGGGTAACCAGTCGGGAATTATGCCATTATAAGGTCATTTTTAAAGTATTTGTTATTATAGTATTTATTCTCAATGTCGATAAATCCTGTATAGTATGTTTCATCAAATTATTTTATTTCAGGGTTTATTTGTTGAGTTTGATGCTTGATCCAAACTTGAAATAGATTGGATAGTTAACAGCATTTTAAATGTATGATAAAAATCATAAGGGTTTTTTTATGTTTGAAATACAAAAACTTCTAAGAATGTTTTATTCTATTGACCATCATTCTTCAATAATCCAAGTCTAAAGCCCAACTCCCCGTAGGTGATGCAACCTCCACCATTGACTTTTCAAACAACTTAATGTCTAGAGGTTTCATTATATATATGTTCAACATTTCTTCCAACAATATTTACAAGGCCGTCACTCAGATAATAATTCAGACTTGCTGTGGGTTGCATTCCTGTCTGAATTAGCTTTCAGTCTTTGTTGTTGTTCATTTCTATCTTCTTCCCTCAGAGTATTGCACCCATTTAGCATTAGAGCATTTTGTAAATGTCGGTCATTTTTCCGTATGGCATTGTTGCTTGAAATATAATTTTCCGCTGCACTGTTACAAGAAACAATGTTTTACCAATGAGAAATGAGAAACAAATGTGATCATCCCTGTCTAATTTGAGGAAATATCAACATAACAATAAAAAGACGTTGAAGAAAATAATAAGGACATTTTGTTAATTTGTTTAATTAAACAAAATAACAAAAAGTCCTTATTATTTAATAATTATTATCGTAATTTCTATGAAGTTTTAATTTTAGTTTTAATTACCAGAACATGGCATAAACGTTTTAAAAAAGAAAAATGTCAAATGTTCTTGTTTATTTTAACAAGATTAGTTTATATTCTAGTTTTAATGATGGTATTAATTGCAAGAAAATAAAGTCCAAAAATTAAAGTGTATTTCAATTTTTAAATTTAGAGCATCTATATCAGAGTATTTTTTGAATTTAAATTGAATAATTGTTCAACCATTCTGTACTTTCCAATGTTAAAGATTTACTAAAATTTATTAGACTGTCCAAAGTTATTCCGATATTCAGGCAATATTACATAAAACATTGTGAAATATTACGACAAAGTGAAATAGGAATATTACATCAACGATATTTTTTGAGTAAGCATATATATATATATATATATATATATATATATATATATATATATATATGGTAAAGAAAAAGGCTTAGAAATCGGTCATATTAGTAGTTATAGATCTATTTTTGTCATATGTATATGTGTATATACATAAGTTTCATCAGACCGCTACATTTTATTGAAGTGGTTACAGAATTCCTGGGTCATTTTATATATTTGGGGAAATATCTGAATAAACTCTGGTTTCAGTTATCATCACCTAAGGCGGTGGCGTTTATGTCCAAGGGGCAATTAGGCAAGTGGTATCCTTTATATATATATATATATATATGTGTGTGTGTGTGTGTGTGTGTGTGTGTAGAGAGAGAGAGAGAAAGAGAGAATAGCTTACACCAAATCCAACACTTTCTACGTCATAAACACTCTTTTTTTATACAGAAAACTACAAATCATGTAAAACTACAAATTCACTTCTCTGGAAAGAAGACCTCTCGTATATCAAAACAAAGTTTTACTGTATTTTAAAGAAAATCATGTCTTGATTATGCTCTTGAAAATGATCAATTTTAAAAGCTCTGTTCTTTTTAGATATGCATGCGTGTGATTCTAATATAATTGGCTCCTTATATTTATCGATACACAGACACAGACACCCAATCTTTTATTGAAATAGGTACGCGTGAATACTTATGTCTACTCACATGCAAATATAGATATGTACATTGGGGCATTAGTTGTGTAGTGTCAATCTAAATAACATACAAATGCAAATTTATACACGTCTACGAGGCTCATTCAATAAGGTGAAATCTCTTGAAAAAAAAGCAAAATAATTTGTTTTTCGGAATTTATTTCCATAAATATAAACTCTATATTGTTTAGAATTGATCTGTAGCCAAAATTATTCTAATTTTACAAAAAATATTTGTTTTGAGACTATTCAATATGGCAGCAAATCAGAGTGCCCCAGGCTTGATCAGGGTTCTTTTATTAAATATTTGGTGGTTGAAAAGTGCAAACGATTTGAAATCCACAGAAACATATGTGATGTGTATGCAGAAGCATTTTTAGTAAAATAAATGTTTACAAATCGGCTAAACATGGGTTTTCATTACGAAACCGAGCTGTAAAGACAATCCGTTCAGTGGAAACACACAGACTCTTCGGTAAAGAAAAGTTCAAGACACAGCGGTCAGTATAAATTTTCTTCGGGGACATGAAAAGATCTATAATTATTGATTTCCTTGAAAAACTGTTGTTCCTATTGTAAATTCCTTAGGGAAAATTCACCTTATTTATTGAATGATCCTCGTACATGTACGAAAATAGTCCGAATGAAACTTCCTTTTTTCTGGGAATTTTGTTTATTTTTTCCGTAAAACCGGATATCAACTTTGTGAAAAGACTATGTAGAAATACCTACATATTATATGCGCAGTAATATCGGATAATAAGAATTTATGCGCAGTTGTTTCAATAGAACATAATTTGAGTGAACATTTTTATTTGCTCCTACTTGCTTACAGTTTATCCACTCATCATTTCACATTCGATCATATTGATTTTTTTGGCCTTTGATTTCTACCGGAAATCCTTTTAAAGAAGTTGGTAACATTTCTGGAGGCTGATGGGTGCACAAATATTCAACTCGCATCTCATCTATTTTGAACTGATTATATATCGCTACCAAATCTATTTGTATTAATATTCATATAATACTTTTAATTGTACCCACAATAATTAATGATATTTTTGTGTGTTTGTAGAATATATACTTGCATTATTGTTCTTTTCTTTAGCATTTCTTTCTGCTCCTAAACGCATAAAGATATATATTCCCTTTCGATTCCACTACTTGGTATAGCCAATAAATTTCTTTAGTGTTTGGAAATGGGTGATTTTTATGATGAATAACATAATGTATCTCAAAACCATTTCGATTCTTGATCAAACTATATTCTCTTTCATACAACTTGATAAATATGTGTTTCTCACTGACATTACTGTTCTATTCAAAACCTTTCTTCAATTAAAAAAAATTCCATGTTAGACACATAAGCAAAAAGCACCGGGATTTTGATAGCACTTACTTAATAATAATGTGGCCAATTTAAAATAAGGGAAGAATTTTTTTTGTTCTTTTTTCATTGGATTATATCCAAAACAGATCTTGGGGGCATTAATTCATAAAATATTCTAAAGGCAGTTTCATTCCATTTTATTATTTCATACAGTTTTTTTTTTTTTGTTTTGTTTTTGTTCGTTTTCAAACATAGAGAAAAGAAATGTTATTAAATTGAATCAGAAAGGTTATTGGGTTGACCACAGAGCAACAAATATAAATCAATAAAAAAAAGGTGTGTCAAGATAAATGTAAATTAAGAAAAGATTTTGAAGCGGGAAAATGTATAGAATGATTTTCATATCCAACACTTTACAACCAAAAATCTCTGTGATCGATAATTTTAGCGCCGAAAGTGAAATAAATAAATTTTATTTTGTTATATTTCTTTTCTTTTTTTTCTTTTAGCTAGAACCGTTGTTCTGTCGAAACTGGACGGGGTTAAATAAGTTCATTTTCCAAAAATCTGGTACCAGGCAGTGCGAGCATTGTGTGAGAGAAGACGAAAACAATGATAAGAGGGATAAGATGAGACAAGAATGTGGTGGTGGTGGTAGGAGTAGTTATTGACAAAGATGACACCATAGCCGATTCGAGACTGCATGGACGAAAACTTGAGTTTAGACCAGAATATTCCAAGAGAGTTTTCTAGAACTGCATAGTATAATTGACCCTTTCTGTTTTCTTTTTTCATTTTGTTTTTCTTCCTGTAAATGATTTTCTTATCTGTGCTGAAGAACTTTCTTGGCCAGTTGCATTTCCCAAAAAAAATCATTCTATATTCTTTCTATAGAAATGAGTTCTGTCTTATTCCATTTCTTAAAAAAATCCCATTTACCTCCGCGAGTCAGGAAGACGCTTCTGCAGGTGCCAATTATATTTGCTTTCTGAATGAATTGTCCCTGTTTACAAAAAAACCGAAACCTCAAGCGATGGTATTAACGTAAGTTTAATTCAGTCTAAAAGTTACGATTCCAAATGCCAAGATTTTTCTTTCTATTCATCTTGAATCATAAATGCACGGATTTTTTTTAATAAAATGTGACCATTAAAAATTGGTCGGGATTTCAAAGATAACTTGATTGATTACCTCTAGTATGGGATAAAAATAAAAACCGATACTTAAGGGTATAACCGTACAATATAACAAGTTCATATACTATCCACAGACACCATGTTTCGACGTATCCTCAGTGTGACTAGACTTAGCCGGCCGGGATAAAAACCCGACTGATTTTTCATCAGTCATGGTTCTTAACTACGAGGCCATCAGCCACATGTAGGCAAGGGATAGAATTTAACTGATAAATACATACATAGGTATATATGTTACAGCCGCTAAAGAGCTCACACCCGTTTTACATGAGAGCCTTGACATTTAAGCTTAATTCGTGGCCGACAGTTAAATTTTACCCCAAAGAGCTCAACCAACTAGAGATTGGGAGCGTATATATATATATATATATATATATATATATATATATATAATATATAATGTGTGTGTGTGTGTGTTATACAACATTGTCGTCATACTTTCTGATAAACGTAGAGGTATTGAAACCATTAACTCTACACAAATATCATAACAAACTTGATGAAAAATGAAAAGTACTTCACTATATAATATCACAAAAAATTATTTCAACACACCTGTTAAAATTTTTTAAAGAAGACAAATTCTGCTCTTCATTGGTTAATTACCCCCTACAATTCCTAATATTTATTGAATTCCTAAAACTCGCAAACCTGAAATTCATTTCTGTATTGGTATCCCATAAATTCACCATATCTTTGGTAAAAAAAAAATAACCGTTCTTTTTAGTATCATTAATGGTATACATATTAAGAATTCTGGTGATTTACTCAACAAAATAAATCATATGAATACGAAAAATAAATCAAAGCCAGACACAGAATATTATATATCCTAATATTCCTGTTAATAAATACATTAAACATTTAGAAAATCATCTCATCTTTGAATCCAGCATTATTTCCAATTATGACACTATCAAACAGAGGGACGTTTTTCCAATCTGTCTCCTTATTTAGTTAATTTTAAATAATTGCAATATCCGTTATTGTAAGTAATTTTAATTATATAATCTATCATACTCATTTTTATTATATATATATATATATATATATATATATATATATATATTGTCCTATGGCGACTGATAGTGATATTTCAAAATGTGACAACAATGTATTGTCATTGTTTTTAGCTAAGAGTTGCTGGCAAACAAAGATATCTTTGCAAGGAAATTTCAATTTTAATTAAGAGTAAAGAAGTGGGAGAGGACAAAATGACCAAGTAAGGAAGTGAGGTGGGGAGAAATGACCAAGTAAGGAAGTGGGGTGGGGAGAAATGACCAAGTAAGGAAGTGAGGTGGGGAGAAATGACCAAGTAAGGAAGTGGGGTGGGGAGAAAGTAAGGAAGTGGGGTGGGGAGAAATGGGGAAGAAATGACCAAGTAAGGAAATGGGGTGGGGAGAAATGACGAAGTAAGGAAGTGAGGTGGGTAGAAATGACCAAGTAAGGAAGTGGAAGAGAAAGAAATAACCAAGTTAACACACCTTTACTTGGTTATTTCTTCCTCTAAAAAAATACTTGAGGAAGAAATAACCAAGTAAGGAAGTGTTAGAGAAAGAAATAACCAAGTAAGGAAGTAAGAGTGGAAGGAAATGAACCAGCAAGGAAGTGGGAAAGGAAAGAAATGACCAAGTAAGGAAGTAGGGGGAGAAATGACCAAGTAAGGTTACTTGGTTATTTCTCCCCACCCACTTCCTTACATTTCTCCCCACCACTTCCTTACTTGATTATTTCTTCTCCCACCCCACTTCCTTATTTCGTCACCACCCCCATTTCCTTACTCCATGGGGAGAAATGACCAAGTAAGGAAGTGGGGTGGGGAGAAATGACCAAGTAAGGAAGTGGGGTGGGGAGAAATGACCAAGTAAGGAAGTGGGGTGGGGAGAAATGACCAGTAAGGAAGTGAGGTGGGAGAAATGACCAAGTAAGGAAGTAGGGTGGGGAGAAATGACCAAGTAAGGAAGCGGTAGAGAAGAGATATCGAAGGTTTATAACAAGGATTGTGCTGTAGAGTATACACTTCGCATGTCACCTGTTCAGGACCCCTGATCTGCATGAAAGTAACTGTGAACACATTTAAATCGATATTGTATTAGGACATTTGGTTAATTTTGATAATAATGCAAATCTCAATATTTACATTTTCTTTCAGAAAATAAACAAATAAAAGATTTTAAAACTTCTCCAAAAATGTTACATATAAATATTACATGTAATAATTATTACAGAGGCAAATGAAAGTGGAATCGTAATAGGACAACGTTAAAAGGTCTGCCTGATTAGTTATTTACAAAAAAACAAATTGAACGGTGAAATTCAAAAAGAAATAATCAAACGAGATATTTGGTGTAAATAGCATTAAATCTACTTAGTGATTTACTTTTGTCACAGCTGATATCTGTTTTACACTCACAAATACAAATATGGGTACAGGTTCCATTGTCCATTGACGAAGTGCAGGAAAACATAAACAAGAAAACCTGTTTATGGGATCAATTATTGATATTTGTGTTATCTTTGTTATATTCTTAATAGCCATGATTGTATGAGAATACGTGTATATCTGCTTAATGACTATATCAGATTATAAAATAGATCTAATAGATCATTTTTACTTACTTCTCATTATTCACAAATGAGTAGGTGTTAAAACTGTAAATCAGAGGAAATAATTTAATATATTTTTTTTTGTTTTTAGCAATATTACTATTTCTTTTCTTTTTCAGTTTAGTGTGGTGTGTGTGTGTGTGTGGTGTGTGTGTGTGTGTGTGTGTGTGTTACTGTCCAGCGTTTTGATTCTATATCTCTTTACTTTCAAATATTTTCAGTATTTTACACTTGCTTTTATTTATAAATAGAAATTTATTTTTTTGCAGTTTTCTTCTTTAAACAAAACACAAAGATAGAAGCCACGTGACCACCTTCTCTTTCCGCCACTCGTTTTAGGATTTCAAAAAGCAAATCTTTACTTTAAGAAATCGATATTTAAAAGTTGTTTTTTTTGTTTTGTTTTGTTTTGTTTTTTTGTTTTGTTTGTTTGTTTGTTTGTTTTTTTTTTTTCGTTTTCTCTTTTATTAGGTTTTTATTTGTTTTGTTTTTGTTTTGTTATTTATTTATTTATTTTGCTCTGAAATCCTGTCTTTACTTCTCATTAACTGAAACTCAATAGCTTAATTTACATAAAAATATCGTTGTCATTTTTTTTTTAAATTACAAAAATGTCTTCTTTTTATTTATTTTTTCTCTTTTCTTCCAATATTTTATTTTAATTTTTTCTGGACTTTATGTAAAATATGTTTCTTTTTATCTTTGCCAATTTGATGAGTTCATATCGACCTTTTTCCTTTCTCTACAAATCCTCACTTCCCTCCATTTTTCTTCTTTTTGCTATAACAAAGTCAAAGGGTTGTGCACATAAACTTCTTTTTCTTTTCGTATGTCTTTGTATTTCAACTGTTTATTCCCCTATCTCTTATATATATATATATATATATATATATATATATATATATATATATATATATATGAGAAAGAGAGGGGGAATAAACAGTTAAAATACAAAGACATACGAAAAGAAAATGTTAGAATAGCGTAGTCAACTTTATATACTGTTGTATGGTGCATGATGGGAAGGGTGTTTTAGTTTGTGGGGCATTCTGGGAAATTTGTTTTCTATAGTTTTTTTATGTTATTATTATTTATTTTTTATTCTCATTCATTTTGGTTTATTTGTTTATTTCTTTTTATTTATTTATCTTGTTTTTATTTATTTGTCTATTTATATTCTCTTTATTTTTATTATTTTACGCTATTTATTTATATTAATAAATAGAATAAAATAATAAAAATAAAGAAAGGAAATATAAATATATGTGTGTGTGCGTGTATTTGTTTTTGTAGAGAGGGAGACACATATTTACGTGGGAAACAGAAAGTAAGTCAATATTTTTAAAAGAAAAAGACAGGGAGAGATCACTGTTCTTTAAAAATATGAGTTACTAAAAGCAGGCGATGTAAACTTATAGGATAACCGTTTCCATCTGTGGATTTCAGTCTATTCCTACCTGGATAGGAGGATCATAACAAATATTTCCTATTCGTGTAGTTATGATGTAGTGATGGTGTATAGATTAGAAGAGGAGTATATGTTGCTTAGACAGCAAGTACTCGTGAAACCAATTTTATATGTGAAAAATTAAATAAAACAAGAAAGACCAAGAACATTTCTCCTTGGAAAACTCACATCGTGGGTGAATTGAAAGAGCAAATCTCCGAAGACGAAGGAAATCAAGTTTCGATTACTTAAACTCTAAGTTATGTGATTTTTTTTATTTCTTAGAAATTGACTTTTAACTTTTGTTACACAAGTTTAGAATCGAAATTGCTAAAGGTTTTATCATTAAATGATTAACAGATGATACACTTCTTTCTGCATTCACTTGTTATTATCTTTATTTTTTGTACTTTAGCTTGGACAATATTTTCTTTAATTCTACCTTATAAAGACATTTATCTTAAAACTATTTTCATTCATTTTCTTGTGCGTTTAGTTTGCTTTGTTTTTAGTTTTCTTTTTCTTTTTCAGAAATATGGAACTTTTTCTCTAACTATTTTTTAAAATTTAGACTTCATGGAAAATATATAATACGTTAAGCTTCGACATTGCCATATAGAGGTATGTAACGGGAGCCAAATTACTGACGATTGAGGGTTAGCTTTGCACGTTTGTCATCTCTTTGTACGAGAACTTGCACTAATAGAAAAAGAGTGAGAGGCAAAAAATAGGGACCCATTGCAGAGAAATGATGGTTAAATATTGTTTCCTCCTATAGAATAAATGCGAGAACAATTCCAGATGGATTAAAAAACAACAACATTTTATTGCGTGAGAAAGCTAAATAGAATGAATACAAGAATGACTTAGATACAAGAAAGCTTTATAAAGAATTGTATGATGTAATTTTCTTGTATGTACGATACAAAGTTTTTAGTGTAGATTATAAGGTCCTATAATAGTGTACGTACGTATTGTGAAATAGAAATACTTACATGTTTAAGAAGTGTATTGTTCTATGCTGTAGTTTTCAATGCGACAGACGGGGTGCACTAAGAGCTATGTCCTGGTCAACGACTGGCTAGTTATCACGATGAAAAGAGACTGAGTCTCCTGTGTGCTTATGTTATAATCTGTTTTGACTGTCACCTAGTGGCTATTTGCAGGACACTTTGGAATACAAGGACTTTTTGAGCCATCTAGCACTCAGTAGTAGAACTCTTTAGCAGAAGGGAGGTAATCTCAGATGTACGAGGGTGGGCTGAAAAGTTCTTAAGCTGACATCATATCTATTGTTGAAAAGCATCATTTGGTCAAATCCCATGAAAACATCTTGGTCAGTCTATAAACTTTTCAGACTACCTTCTATGTATGTATGTATGTATGTGTTTGATTATTATTTCAAACTCTCACTGCTGTAAAATGGTGTAAAATTACTATATACTGACGCTTCACAACTTTGATTGTAATTTTTCCCGAGGCCAAACCTTACACAACCGAGCCTTGAACTTACCATTTAATTCTTATTCTTTCTTAGGCATTCGTGCTTTTTTTCTGATATTTTTTTCTGTCCCACCATTCACTACTTCCCATCCTCCATTAACATTCATTGTCAACTCTGATGAGATCTCTTAAAGAATTAGCAGGTCGAATACGAGAATATTTGCCATAGGCATATTTCAAAGAATTTTTCCGAGAAAATGGGCCGGGCCTGATATTTAACCTCCAAACACAAAATCAAACTTCTATCGTCTTCATTCGCTACTTGGCATATTTACACACTGGTTGTATGTGGTGGTTTTAAGTTTATTTTTTCCTTTCTTTTATTTTTTACAGAATCTTTCATATTGTAGCTTCATTGATTTTCTTTTATCATTGAATATTTTATTCTTTTCCTCAATTTTTTGGTTTTTATGAATTCTTTGTTAGTTTGTTAGCAAAATTTGTTTCTCTCTCAATATTTTCTTCTATTGGAAAGAATTATTTCAACTGCTGCTGAAAGACATCTTTGCTTGGTACTCGTTAAACGATGCCAGAATAATTTATGGGCTCAAAACCAATATTGATTGATATTATCTTTTAATATATTTTTTTATAAATAAATACATATATAAATAAGTCTCTCTCTCTCTCTCTCTCTCTCTCTCTCTCTCTCTCTCTCTCTCTCTCTCTCTCTCTCTCTCTCTCTCTCTCTCTCTCTCGTTCACAATTACCGGTAACCTTTTACTGGGTAAGATTAATTTTTCAGTTTTAACACCGCAAATTAAAGTACAGCAAAATCGTTTAGAAAAATATATTCACTTGCCCTTTGATTTTCTGTTAAAGATGAATTTGTAATAGATTTTTCCTCTTTTTCAGGATGTGCGATATAAATCTTTCATAAGTCAATTTTTTTTTTATTCTTATTCAGTTTTTAAACTCAAAACATTCCAAAGATGAGATTCTGAAAATAGAAAACAAATTTCTTTTTCAACCATCCAATACTGAACACAAATGGAAAACTAAAAATAGCAAAGAAAAACGTGTGGGATATCAAACCGGACACGGTATTTAAATTATTTAACTGGAGTCTTATAATCTGAAAAAGATCTCCACCTCCTCCTTCTCTTCCTCCTCCTTCCTAATATCCAGTATCTATCAAAGTGGCAGTTCACCTTAAAATAGATTTGAATTCATTCTAAGATCAAAATCTGCTACAAAGCCATGTATTTTAGAACATCAAATAAGAAACAATACCATCGTTATCAGTTTATACATCAATCCGGAGGGCGACCTCTTTAAATACCTTAAGTTCTCTCTGATTGTATCTATGAAGGGTCAATGGTCGTTAACTGAAACAGTTATTAGGTGAATTCTTATTTGAAACTGTCACTGTATAATGTTCGATTTAGATATTGAACATTCAACTAAGAAGATCATATTGAAAAATGAATATTTTATGGTTTAGATAAATATGAAACATAACCTTTTATGGTTTAGATAAATATGGACATAACCTTCTGGCCTTTCTATCTGCGCATGCGTGCATGTATGCAAACATGTCTCAATGGATGAATGAATGTTTGTTTACGTCTACAACTACATCTGTACTTTATGAGTCGTTTAGAGTTTGGATTGAACAAGCATAATATGATTAGACTCAAAGTGTTTGAAGTTAATTAATGATGTTTAAGTATGCATTGTTGAAGCGTGACCTAATCAGATTTAGCTGGTAAAGTCGTCAGGGTAGTCTAAAGTCGGTATAAACAAGACAGTGAGGGAGTGTATCCCCTTTTCGTTACTGCGAGACCAAGGAGATTATTTTGGCGTTCACACCTACATCAGTTCCTCGCTTTACCACACAGATCCCTGTGCTACTCATACGCTGAGTTTGCGAGAATCGGTATCGAACCTGTAACCTTGTTGTTCCAAGTCGGACGCCTACCGACTGAGCTAAGGCAAAATTTATGAATTTCTTATTTCTAATCAGGGAGAATCAAAAAAAAAAAATGTTCAATTATCTTTAATTTGACATAATTCTAGCAAGAAAAACATAAGTTGTTTTTATTTGTTTCTTTGTTTGCTATTAAATAATTCATAATTTAATTTTTAGTAAGACAAGTATAACATCGCGAATAGACTCGACATTTTGTCACTTGATCCCAAGAAAGGGAAAAACACGCAAACATACCAAAATGTCACCAAAATAAAATGAGAATATTATTGATAGAAACTAAAATCAGAAAATATTTTTCAAGTGTCTCTTTAAACGGTAATAATTGAATGTGAAAAACTATCGAAAAGAGATTCACTTGCTGGAAAGATGTTTTGCTTAATTTAAGATTCGTGAATAAAATATCAGGTAGATAGGTTATAGCTGTTTTAACATTTTACACAACTCTTCTATTATGTGATAAGGTGAAAAATAATTTGCTACGGTAAAGACGACAACAGAAAGTAGAGTTTATTCAACAAGAAAATGATGGCCGACATTCAATTGAATAGCTTTGTGCTTTTGTAGCAGTTAAAGTTCTAATCGATTATTGCATAGAAATCCTAAAATTACCTTAAAATTGCAATCATGCAACAATCTGCTCTAGAATTAACAAAACTCGTAAATATAAATAAAAAAAAGAAACACGGTAGATTTTACACAACTTCTCGGAGGTTGAGTCAGTAAAATCGAGTAAAAGTTCATTTATAATCATAGAGGATTAAAGTAAAAATAAATAAATACATAGAAAAGAAAATACAGTATTTTAATTCAAGATCTGGTCACAATTTTATAACGTTTGATCCAGAAACCATATATGCCTGCCATTTATTGATATTTTAATTAATATTTAATATTCATTCGGTATATTTATCAATTCATGTGAATTTATTTTTGTTTATTCGTATATAAACATTAAACAGTATTTCTGAATACCAATGTTAACCAAATACATGAAAAAATAATTACACAACTAACTTCCGTCTTTTTTCTATGAGATTCTATACTGAAATATAATATCCTTTATTTTATTTCAATATTTAACATCAAGAGATATTTAAGTTTTTAAGTGTCCTTTTCTTTTTCTAAAATGTCAGTAGAACAAATTATATCAGCATTAGACTTTACAATTAATAACTCTACTTGTATCACAGACAGTAAAACCCACACGAACTAATTCACACAACTGCCAACTCTCATTATATAAGTATAGTCAGTATTATCCTGAATATCCTTTGGGTGAAACCTAGGTAGATAGTGTCTGACTCAAATTAGGTTTTCTATATTTTAGTTTACTTAGTATATTCAGCACTTTTTACGTATTAGCTGAGTTGACTCTTTCAGTTTGCTTTTCTTTTTGCCGATCATTTTTGTGCAGTTTGTGTTTTTCAAGCCGTATAGATGATTCGGATTTTTCTTTTTTTGCATTTTTTTCTCCGGCTTCCTATTTGTAAAATTTCTTAATTTACAAATTAGATTTTGCGGGATTTTTTCACTGTCCGAGTCATGAAAATAATATAATATATATATATATATATATATATATATATAAAGAGAGAGAGAGAGAGAGGAAAAACATTTTGATCATGCTCGTATTTCTATTATTTACCATTCAATCTGGAAATTATACGAATAGGGGCAAATTGTTCTTTGTTAGTTTTTGTATCGGAAATAATTTCGAATTCTACGACAGAACGTCAAATAGAAATGTTTTTGTTTCGAAGATATTAATCATTGGCAACATCGAGTTTATGGTGTGAAACGCAATTCATTCAAGTTGATAGAGTCCAGTCATTTCTCCGGATGAGCCACAATATTTATTATCTGCAGGCGAAGAAAGGTGTCTAAACCTGGTTAAATACTTCATCTGATATCAAAGAATTTGACCGGTTCCTTTGAAAAGAGAATGGGGATGATGGTTATATTGCTCTAAGGAAAATGTAGCTCCAAATTAATATATCGATATTCGATATGAGAACTAGCCCTCTAGAGTACAAGAAACGAACGAGAAATATCGCATATAAAAAGACACTGTTAAAAATAGGCGTCTGCATATTTGACAGTAAGTTATGCAAGTTTACCTTTTGTCACGGCAATAAGCCTTTCAATTGAAGGCGATCTATGGATAAATGAAATACGAACAATCTGCCATTGCCTCTATTTGATGCAGCACGGAAGTTGAAAAGGGAGATAAGAAAGTAAAGTAACCAAAACGAATTACAGGTGTAAGTAAAAAGCAAAAAAATATAATAATTCAATTTCTTTATTATCTTCACTATTCTTTATCTGCTAAAACATGTTCTTAATAAAAGTTTTTTTCTGAGGCAATTATTTTCTATAATCATTTACAACAAGAATATTTTTCTTATTAGAATTTAAATTAGAACCAATTTTAGACTTTGAAGTAAACGATTATTTTTGTAGACTTTTGCTACAATTGTTCTTAAACTGGTATTTGTTATTATTAGTAGTATGGTTCTTATAAATAAAATATTATCGTTCAGTTTATTAAGTAAAGAAACAAGAGACTTATTGATATTAACTTAGAGTTTTTCATTCTGTCATTTGTTTTTTTGTTTTTTTTTTTTATAAGTTCATAATTCCATTTTCCTAGAATTCCTTATCTTTCTCGGCAAACAAGTGCTCTACACGATTTGTGTTGCTCTCTTGAAAATTGAATTTTATGATTAAGAGAAATCTTATGATAAAGAGCGAAATAAATCCTAATCTAAAGATGAAATGAAAATAGAAATAAATGAAAAATTTGAAAGTTTCTAGAAATCTTTGTTTGTTCACCAAATAAATATTCAGTATAATGTTGTACTGATTGGATATTAGGACTTTTTTCTAAACTATTTCAGGACAAACCGTTGGTCACTTCAGGATTAATACGTATTTGATTTAATGTTTTTTCTATGGAAGGAGGAGTAACGCTTAATTCTCCTAAATAAATATTATCATATTCTCTGAATGGACAAACTCTTATTGCAAATTATTTAAGTTTCATTTTAGTTTATTTCAAAAGCCGATTATTTTCTTTGCATTTAAATAGCGATCAACATACGAAAATACAGTCTCGATGTGTTTTGTTCTTGTGTGTGTGTGTGTGTGTGTGTGTGTGTGTGTGTGTGTGTGTTATGTGGAAGCCACTCATTAAAATTTAGGGTAATTTTAATTTGGATACATGTTAGTTGATTATCATTTATCCCATATAACGTTGATTATTTTCACATAACGTCTTTTTCTGATTATCATCAACTTCGACTAATTTACCTAAACGTAGAGCATCGTTCTATGATATATCTAGAACACCGAAATTTTGCAAATTACATTTGATAAGCGTTATAATTCATTGTGCTTTCTTTATGAAATGTGCAAATATTTTTTTTACGTTCGATATGCATTTGTATCTTTAATAAAATAGAATTTTGAAAAATTTTTCAACATATACTAAAATGACAATTATCACTTAAAACTGAATTCCCCTAATTCCACTTAACGACAGAACAAGATTACTATTTTTATCCATCATGAGAATAAGAATGTTGTCTAGTTACATATTCTAAATATTTTTAAACAATTCATATGATATTTGTACTTGATCCATGATGAGCAAAAAGATTATACCGAACTGAATACATCATTCAGTACAAATTTCAAAAAGGTCATTTTTCCTACATGACATTTCTTAGATCGGTAATACAATATATAAGTTCAACAATATGATCAAAACAATCTATTTGTCGATGACAAAAAAGGCACTGTGAATGTTTTATATTCTTTTTTAGGGGGGGTTATTGCTTAATTTCCCTTCAATTATCTGAGAAATGAAATTAACCCAGAAACAGAATAACAAAAACATTGTCAGATAATTCAAAGCTTTTTTTCCTGATTCAATTAATGCAGTTACTCAAATTACTTTGTGGATTCAGAAAGTAACGTAATTAATAAAAAAAAACATTTAGGAATAAATTTAAAGGTTTAAGAACTGTTTCATTAATAAAGTTTCGCATTTAAACTAAAAAAAAAAACATTAGAGCAACAAGCAGATGCCGTTGCCAGTTAGACCTTTTTTGCACAATTTATAGTTCTCTCATTTATTGACTAACATACATTTTGATTTAAAATGTTCTGCCCTTCTATCAAAGGGATAGAATATATATAAAAAAATAAATAAATATAAAACTTCAGAGTTATTGTTTTGTTTTGTTTTTGTTTTTTACAATAACTCAATTTAAAGAACTGACCCATGCAAAAATAATCCTAAAAGTAATGTATACTTAGTATATTTTTAATCATATGTGTTTCTCTGTTCAGTATTCATTTATTTTGGATATGAGCTAATATATTTTGTCTCAAAAGAATTTTGTATAATATAGAGATGCAATCTCTAAGACGTTTATAAAGTGCAAATATTCTGTGCTGTTGAATCTTGGACAGATTATCGTTTAATACGTACCAAATTAAATCTGGTTGTGAAGTGTTCGGTTATATTGACAAGGGTGTTACTTCTAAAAAGGTTGAATGTCTTTCATCTAAAATAAAATGTACGTAAATATCTTTAAAAATGACTGGTTCTCACTCAGAATCAGTTTATTATTGTGGGTATTTTGAAAATAATCTCCAATATTTGTTTGACCTTACGATGAAGAGATTGCTGAATAGCTCGAGGAGAAATGACTTGTAGGGTTATCAGGTTATTCGATGAAGAAAGAAACGGAGTAACACGTCTGGGGGGACGTGGATTACCGTAAATTACGAGGATAAATGTATGCCATATTTGTGTACTGACTTCCTCACTTTATGAATGGGAAACATGACTTACCTGTTATCATCAAATGAAAAATCTAATGTTTTCACCAACAATTCTTGCTATGAATTATACAGATGAATTGGAAAATGCAAATAAAGGACGATAGAAGTGATGAAACATTCTCTTGAAACATAGGATAAGATGAAAAGGACAGAATCCAAAGAGTTTTTTATGGATACATAGTAAATCGAAGACAATCTCCCTATAAGCTAATAATGAAATACGAGGAGTGCTCGAAGGTCTCATAAAAAACCACATCTCAGCTGATGACTGGAATCTTTAGGAAAGTGATCTTGGTCACTAGGAGGAGTTGGTTTATCTAGGAGAAATGGTTTTTGAACAATTCCGGATTGAAAATTAAAAACTTAAAAGAAATTGGCCGGGTGTATCTTGGAATTGAGCTTTATTCTCTGAAAGGTGATCGCTGAGAAGTAATTTATAATGTCTGTGATAGGATTTGTCTAAATAAAACTGGAATGAAAAACCCATTCACGTACTTATAAAAGAAGAACCTGGATGGATTATCAAATGACTACCAATTATAAGAACACCTGTGGAAAAGAATGTAAATCAATGGAATTGTTTAAAAGGCAAATTAAAATACATAGAAATTGTAAAAAAAATGTTCCCAATAAGATTAGATCTTTTATGTGTCAGAGATTTTAAATCTTTTTCTGGTTTACGAATCACATCCGTTCATGACATGGTTGAGTATTCTTTTACAAAATGATATTATATGATGGCCAAACTCGTATCCCAGGTGGAAGATATCTATCTATTTATCTACAATCCTGGAAAGATATGAAGTAATTTCCAACATATTTTCTGCAATTATTTTTGTTTTATTGAAGAAAGGCAAAATATATGATAATAATAAGTAACAAATAATGTAAGTTTATGTGTGAGCATATTTGCAATTATTGAATTTTTCGAGAAAACTTCTAAATAAGACAGGTTCATTAACATCCCAATTTTGTCTGTTTTTCCTCAGTTTTCTATAACACGTGTTTATAATTTATTTTTCAAGCCAAACACCTTCATTATAAAAAAAAAAGAAACTTAAAAGTGTTATTAAATTAAATTTGATTCAGTAGTTGTAATAATGTAAGTTAATAATTGTATTTTCTTCGTCCAGTTGTTCAATTACAGTATATCAGTAAATATATAGTAGTTTTCCTATTTCTTTTTCTTTCTATATGTTCACTGTTTCTCTCTTTATTTTACATCCCTGTTTTTCCTTCTCATTCAATGTGTTTGTGTGCGCATGCACGCAGGCATATATAAATCAATATTCCGTCTCTTTGTTTCTGTTTCCCTTTCTTCATTGTAAAGGTTTATGTTGTGTACATCCTAACATCAACTAAATTCTTGTCTGTCCACATGTTATGTAAACTGATGATAAAATATGACTATGTCAACATTTGCTGAAATACACATTTATCGATGTTGAGCCTTAAATTTTTGCATTTTTCTTTAAATAAAATTCTTTTTAGTGGTCATGCAAAATCATCGGAATAAGAAAAAAAAAGAATCCATCATAAAATTTCCATTTAGTATGTTGACGTATTTTTAAGTGCAACTCAGCCAATGGCTTAAGCACTGCCTTTCGAATTCACCCAGCAACCAATGGAATTAGACTAGACAGTAATGGTGCCGAAGTAAACATCTGTATATTTCCCTTGCACCTATGGCGCCAACACACACACATGCATGCAAAGATCTTTAAAACAAAACTTTATTTAGTGTCTTTTATATCAACAACTTGACCCTACTTTCTTTGCCATCTTCGATCTAACAGTTTGGTTTTCATTGAGTTTCAAGACTAATGATGACTTATTATTATTATTATTATTATTATTTCCCATCCGGGTTAGCTAGGGTCTTTCCTTGGAGGCTGAGTGGCAACAAGTTTCTTCAGGTCTCCAGGACGATTCTAAGTATTCTAGCCGATCTTAACAATGCTATTGTTTGGATGGTCTCGATTCTTCTAATTCAGCCAGACACTTTTCCAAATTCTTGGGAACCTCAAGATCTCAAGTCTAGTCGCAATCATATTATCAATCTAAACAATATTTCTTTCATTTCCATAGTCTCAGCCCAAAGAAAACATGCGTTCTGACATTAATCATAGTTAAGACCTTTCAAACTAAGTGCGTTTATATTAAACAATGATTATTCAGATTTGATACTCTTTTATTTTGGGAAACTTGAAAATGTTCTTTTGACATCTTTTGATAAAGAGTGAATACAAATAGAGAAACTCATTCATGATCCCTTTTTGGCATATTTTAGGGAAAGTGAAAATATCTTTTGACTTTTCTTCATACAGAAACGACGTCAACAGACACCCGGGGGGGGGGGAGAATCTCTGTTATACTTTTACTTATTATACTTGGTTAAGTTTCAGTTTAATCTCATCAAGTGTATTTCACAACCTAAATAAATTTCTATTTCGCCCATTGATTCTCTACGATACTTATTTGAACTACCGTATTTTTTCAGCCCAGAAGTTTGGCCCCCGTTATTTCCACTAACCGGTCACATATTCAGTGATATATGGAAGCACTAAGGTCACTTCTTCACACATACGCACACACACAACACACACACACACACACATATATATATTATATTATATATATATATATATATATATATATATATATATATATATCATACCTGTATTTACGTCGTTTCGTCATTTTCGAAGATACGTCTCTTTTCAAACATATTCGAATCATAACATCAATTATGAAATACAGTATACATAATAAAAAAAATAGATTTTATTTAAAAACATAATCATTGAAATTTAGAGGTGATACAAATCTGAACAAGTAAACAAGTTCACGCGTTTTCCAAAAATTCCGATAATTAGCATTTTAGTGCTCGTCAAGGCACGAATTAATTTTTTTAACTTAGTTTAGGCTAAGATTCATAATTTACTGCAATTCAGTTGGCTAACATAAAAAAAAAACTAGGCTAGCTTAGGCTAAGTTTCATAATTTACTGAAATATACCGATTACATAGGCTAACATAAAAAAAAAGCTAGCCTGGGTCGGATAATTGCATCTGAATAACGTCTATTTCGACTTAAGTCGTGTCATCTGGAAGCAAATAACGACCTAGTCGGAGGTATTACTGTATATATTTAAGTTAGGGTAGTGTAGACATGAAGTCAACAGCGCTTAGTTACTGGTATAAATATGATATTAAACAACGAATTTTGTAAATGTTTGCCTAAATATTTTTAGCATTGTATGTATGTAAATCAAGAATCAATGCAAATCTTACTAAAATAATGTCTAATTAATTCTCTTCTTTTTATTTTATTGATTTTTATCTGTTATTTTAGCACTTACTATTATCATTATTAGTAAAGGATGTTATTGTAAAAATCCTTTTTCTTATCTCTAACAGAACATTAAGTTTTATATCCTTACTTTCCATACAAATGGAAAACATTTTACTGTTTTTACTTGTGTTGTCTTTTTTCTTTTCTTTTTTTTTTTACTCTTTCTTTACGATAATCAAATTATTTCTCGGATTGACTTTGAATACAATCGTTAGTTTCATTCAAAACAATTGACTCTCCAAGAAACATTTGTACTTGTGTTCTTTCTTCTTCAAGTAAACGTCTTATTCGAGGATCCTTTTTTCCCATTTCTTCCTCAACCCGTTTTTATTATCTTAACAATTTCAATGTTACTCACAAATGTTTTATAGCTTTTTGCCGGGTTTTTTTTTTTTTCGTTCTTTTTTTTCTGAAGTATCACTTGATTCACATTAGGTGTGTTCTGCTGTTTTATATTTTTGCCAGTTCCAAGTTTATATTGTTATTTTTCCTTGAGTGCCCAAATCAAACGTTTTTTTCTCTCTTCCTAAATTCAGCAATAGACATTTCGTAATTAAATCTTAATAAAACGTCGTCAACGCACGTCTTCAATTACTGTAGAAAAGTGAAGATGGTTTAGTGCTGAGTGCCACAAACACGAACAAAACTAAAATGTCAGAAAGAAGAAACAGTAACTAGTTGCCTTGGAATTTAGTCTCTCAACACACGCAGTCAGGTTAATCGTATTTATGAGACTTCAAAGTTCCGATATACTGACGCATAAACTTCGTCCCCTTCACTTACCATCACTGGATGTTTCTGAATGTTTCGTTTGTCAGCAGTGGTTCAATACCCGTTAGTAGAGAATCTATCAAATAAAGAATACGTTTACAGTGAACGAGGTTTTTGTCCCGCGTTGCGTTTGGAGTTGGCCGCATCCCAGGTCAGTTGAAGCCAACTCTCGAGTTTAGTCAAGTTGCAGACCTTAACATTCGATGCACATAATGCAATAAACTCAACTGCTCTTCAATTGTTGGGCCACCTGAGATTCTTCAATTCTTAAAATGCGCCATGTGCAAAGGAAGAATCAGTTAAGAGAAAATGACTGTTAGAATTAAACTTTCTTAAACTGTCAGAAAAATAACTACGATGGACTTTATTTATGAAGTTAACAAACGTCTCCAAAAAGTTAAATTGGCTTAAGTACATTTTTCTATATTCAAAATGTATCTCATTCTATGTTTGTTTATTACGTGAATGTTTATATAAGTATTGGTATGTCCATTTATTATTTACATTGCATGTTACAACGATGCACATGCATTTTTACATGTGTTTGCATATGACTGGATGTTGATTAACTTTCTTGTGGAACTAAATGAGAAAATTCGGCTACATCCTTATACAATTAGTTTGTTCTTGTGACTGTGCATATTTATTTGTATATAAAACCTGTGCGTTCTAAAGATATTTAGTAAGTTTCACTTCATTTTTTAGAAGGCCATAATAGTGAAAGGTACCGGGTGTGAAAAGGTAATTCTTGATTTTACATTCACCTAGGTTTTGGTCTCTGTTATATACGATCGAATCTCAACTGGTTCTTCTATTCTAGCAAAGAAATAAAACTATATATAATATTGTACACAAACTCCACCATGACCACAGTAATGAAATAATTATTTTGGTTTTCACTGGCATAGAAACTGAGTATAATTAATTAATGAGGAGACAAAACTTACAACGATCATCTAAAAATGATTGGATCAAGTCCATTGCTGCATACATGGCGCAGTAAATAGGGTAATATAGACGAGGATATACTATTTTGGGCACTTCCCACCCGTATGCAAAAGAGAAGCGAAGTATATAACTTTCACTGGAAGAATATATTTTAGACAAGCCCGAATACTATTCTTAAATCTAAGAAATTCAGATAACTTAAAATTATGACGTCTACTACTACTACTACTGCTGCTGCTACTACAACAACTAGCAGAGGTAAACAAACGATATGGCGTGAAGTTAAATCTGATCAGTAAAGATTAAGTGTGATTAAATTTGAATGCTGTTTATCTGTTAACTTTGTTAGTCTAATCGGTAAGACAGGTTCTCTAGGAGAACAAATTTACATTTTGTCGAAGGTTTGTTCTTTATTTTTTATTCATGTTTCATTTATGGTTGTAGTACGGTTTGGTTTGTTTAGTTTCAGTTATTTAACGACATATCAACCCCTTATGGGTTATTAAATATTGAAATTTGATTCATTTGTAAATGTTTGATATATCATAACTTTATATTTTCAATGTTCCATTGAAATCGTTTTCAATCTCATTGAGTGCAAGTTTTTTCTCTTTTCCTTTACGTTATTGTAAATCTAATTAGATAAAACTGATGGAAAATGTATTCTATGGTCGTATACGAAAATACTTCCATTGTAACTAATCTTTTTTTTTATGAAATTCTCTTTTGTTTGTCTCTTATTAAAGAAATGATTTGATATAAATTAGAAAGAAATTATAATTTATAAACAAAATTCTTCCTAAACTTGTAATGTCTCAACTATTGCATAAAAAATCAAATATTTAGATTTTCAATCTACGTTCGACAAAGTGAGTCGAACTTATTTCATTGAAGAAATACTTCACATATGCACCCTGAAGAATTCAGAGAAAGTATTTATTACATATGCGATGTTCACCAATTTGGGAAAGTGGTTTCCTTTAATGATATTTCTGTCCAAGAATGTTTAAAGAACCATAATAAGAAAAGACGTTCTTCTGTTGTTGTATCTTTAAAGCAACTCACTCTCTATATAAATGTTTTACTCAAAAGTAGAATAAAATATGTGGGACTATTCATCACAAATTTAATAAATACAACTGAATTTCTATGGCGCCTTTCTTGACGGCAAATACTCTACCAGCAAAATGATGAAACTAATTACTATTGCAGCAAGGCAATATGAAATTTTGTCAACAAGACAGACGGTCGGTCGCCATTTTGAATACGATGTAGCATGATGGAAAATAACTGAGTACGGGATGGTAGGTGTTTTAAAAACGGTTTATGAGAAGATATAGATTCGATATGAGAGACTATAACTGCCCCTCAGTTGCTTTTTTATGGACAGAATAAACAAAATAATGCTGTCGATACTTGTAGGATCCATAGTAAGTCTCTTATAGATTGATGGTCAAATACTGAAACAAACGAGAGACAGGACGTGGTGTAGAGAAGAAAGAAATATTGATATTATGTATAATTATTTTATTCCTTGGGAGAAATTGGTTTGATTCCTTTTATTCAACAGCATATCAACCTTCGTGGGTTATTTAATGCCAAAGCCATTCTTGTACAACAACAATGGTGCTACTATTTAATCCATAGCTTGAGGGTGAGGGGTTCATGCCTTTCCGAAGAGTATATGATCGAAATTGAATGTAATAGCACAACTGAAATTTGAACTCGCTTACTACGGTATCACAGTCCAGCACGTTAACCACAACGCCACTTCACTGTGAGAGAATGTGAACATGTGCTAGTTTTGTTTTCCTGAGTCTACAGGTATTAGTAAAAGTATTAGTATATGTATGATTTATCCATGTACATTCAATTGTCATAAATACATACCTCATGTAATATGAAATTCATTCTTCCATGTTTACTAAAATTACACTGAAAACAGAAATTAAAAAAAGGTTTGAATATGTTCCTAATAAATTCATCCAATTTTATCGACCCTCTTCTTCAAACACACACACAAACACACACAGACATATATATATGTGTGTGTGTGTGTGTGTTAATAAGTCATTCACAGACGCGTGTTTCGGCGTTTCACGCCTCTTCAGTCTGGATAGACACAGATATCCTTGGCTAGGGTCGAACTCAGACTGGCTGTTTGCCTGCCTGATATCTTATCCCCTCGTCCACTGACAGCTGTAGCGGGACTGGTGTTTTGAAAATATTAAATACATAGGTTTGTTTATGTATTTTACGGTCACTGAGAGATCAAGTTTCTGGGGAAACGATCACTGCTAGTAGTGAGAGTTAATTTAAATTGCCAATTAGAGAGCTCATACCAAATTTATGGGAGTATATATATATATATATATATATATATATATATATATATATATATTGAACATCGTAAACTTCTTTCCAAAGAACAAAAAATGCAGCAAAGGAACTAAAGGCAGGAATGGCCTACTTTTTTTTAAAAAAACTAACACATATCAAGATGGCTAAAAATAAGAAGGAAAGATTTAGTCATGTGATAGACTACAGAAATGTTTACGACATGATCCGGCAGCCATGGATATTAAAATGTTTAAAAAAATTTCAAAATCTCCAAGCAAGTAATCAACTTCAAGATTAGTATGAAAGAGTGGAGAGTAACAGCAGGAGTAAAAGAAAAAACTGGCCGAAGTCATCATAGAACGAGGTATCTTCTACTTGGATTCTGTGTGCTTCTACGATTCTTGATGGCGGGAATACCATAAATTAAATCCTAAGAAAATGCAAAGGAGGATATAAATTCATGAAAATGTAAGAAAAGTTAAACCACCTTATGAATATGGATGATGTCAAACTGTTTGCTAAAAATAGAAAATCGACTGGAAACATTCTTACAAAGAGTTAGAATCTCCATCAAACTCATAGCGAGGGAATTTTTGAATTGAATAATGTGTAGTGATTATAACCAATAAAGGAAAAAATGAGATAAAGTAATGAATAGATCAACACAATCTAAAATGCACCTGAACAGAGAAAAAGAAAACTAAAAATATTTGGGGATGATTAGAAACAGATATCATCATACAAACAGAAATAAAAGGGGAAAATTCAAAGTGGAATACAATAAAAACTACTGGAAACCAAATTGTTTAACAGAAATTAATTAAAGAATTAAATACCTGGGCTGTCGTCCTGCTAAGATATTCCGGACTTTTCTTAAATTACAGAAAATAAAGAAAAAGGACTTAAGAACGATAAAATAGATGACTATGCAAAATTATTTACAAGTCAAGAATCAATTAGAGAGAGAGAGAGAGAGAGAGAGAGAGAGAGAGAGAGAGAGAGAGAGAGAGAGAGAGAGAGACTCAGGTTAAATAGAGTTAAAGAAAAATAAGTGAAGAATGGTGAAATAATAAAGGGTGAAAATGCCTTATAAAATGGAAGAAATGATATTGTAGGGTAATGAAAAAGAAGAATTAATTTTTAAAAAGACCTTCATCAGACGAAAGAAAAGCTAAAATGAAAATCCATGTTTGTTATCGTAGAGAAAGATGGTGCTTCGTATAATTACAATTAATCGAGTTAGGCTAGCAGATCATTATTAATGAATTTTTATCGTACCCATCCCTCTTATGAGACCCCATGGATCTGTACCAGGCTCTCGGCATAAGACTGGACAAAGTTATATGTGAGACCGGAAGTTGCTCATGCAACAGGTTTTCATGACATTAACGTTGTCGAAAAAAAATGCTATAACTTGACATTAGTGTCGACACAAGTGTTGTCAGAGTGAGACTGAATTTAACATCAGATTTCTAGACTAACAAGATCAATTCGCACAGCTATAATTCGAGGAGAAAGAGATGAATTAATGCTTTTACTAAAAACATATGTGAATCCTCAACCGCCTTGTCTAGAATTTCAGTGATTTTTTACAATATATTAATTTATAATTAGGAATTTTTCCGCTACGAGCAAATAAAAGTACATAAGTTCTAAAATGATTTTGAATTAATAATTAATTACAAATTTTACAATAAATTGTTGCAAACTTTTTACTTTTTATCGTTTCACAAATAATTTTTCCTTGTTTTAAAATAATTTTAAGTTTAAAAAAAAAAATTTTTTTTTTATATTATTATTATTATTATTATTATTATTATTATTATTTACCTATAAAAATGCGAGATTTAATTATGACTTTATTGAACTATGTTTTTGATATTAATGAACAAAATAAATCTTTTCTATTCGTTTACTTCATTTTGTAGCATTTTAATTTTTATTTAAACATTCAGCAAAATCTAAATAAGCAAATTTCGTCTTCGTTGGGATTCTGTTTTTTTGACAACAGATTTCAGACAAGCGGCGACTATCTTCTGCTTCATGATATCCCAACTTTGACAAATGAGAGTGAAAATATCGAAGAGAACTCACGCAACATTCTCATTTGTGGCTATTCTTATTTGTCTTGTGTTTCCATTTGTTTTACTGGTTTGGTTGGACCACACTTTTTGTTATTTGCTTTCCTTAATTTGTAGGGTTTTCGCACCAGTAAGAATGGCGGTTTTCTCTGAATCCCGAATGGCAGCAAGTTTTCTTCACTCTCCAGGACTATTCTAAGTATTCTAACTGATCTCAATTCTTCTTCGGATTTTCAGTCCCAATAGTCTCTTTGTGGACGAGAGGGTTAAGCAACCCGACAATAATTGATATCATTGTCACCTTCATGTTTTTCAACATTTTAGCTCTCAGGCAAGGTCCAGTTATTTCTCCAGTCTTTCGTTTTCCTTTCGTTTTCCTCTGTGATCTGTTTGAACGATATTGTCCTCTATTTGGCACGTTCGTTTCTTCCTGATGACTATTACGAGGTCTGGTTTTCTGGTCGGGATTATGTGATTCATTATGTCAAAATCCTAGAAAATTTTGTGTGTCTTATTTTCGAGTTTAAATTCTGGTCTGTAAAAAAATACCATTTTTCTGTATTATCAAACATGAGTCGCTTTCACAATTCCCATTGGATCACTTTTCTCACCCAGTCACTCCTTCTGTGCAAGTATCCTGAATTCGCTTTTTAAGTAGTTTACTGTTTCATCTCTTTCCTAAATTTGCTATTTTCCTAAATCTGATCTAATCTAGTTTTTACATAATTAATTCTTATTGCATTATTTTCTATTAATAGTCATTCTGTTTATCTCTTTAAATTTTCTTTTCAAAGTATCCTTAGTTTATCTTCTAAAGGTTCCATCCAGTTGTTTTCTGCCTATTTTTATTTCTTCAATTTAATAATTTCTATTTTGCCGTTTTTCTTGCATTATTCATTTTATTTTTGTTATTGGTTGCTGTAATTAGTTTTCTTTCTCTACCTTGTTTGTATATTCTTCAACTCCTTTCGCTGCCTTACCCACACAATCTTTAATTCTAGCCGGTCTTCAACGTTATCTCCCAGATGTAAGGTCTTGAACACTCATCATTTTTCTACCTCTATAGTCAATAATTTTGAACTACTCTCTTGTCCTGTTTAGAAAGGGTTCTTTACCAAGTATCAATTCTTTTGAATAGGTTCCTGCTAGAGATTTTTGTTTCAAGTATTTTTCTTGTCCTTTTTAACTACTTCTTTCTGACTTTGTCTTTCATGTCTTTCATATCTGTTTAGTAATATATGTTTCTGATATTGCTAGGTATTTATAGATTTCCTTTTCTCCGACAGTTTTAATGATTTCTTGAATGAATAGTTATATTCCTTCTCTTGATTCGTTTTTTTCCTTTATTTATCACAAGCTCTGTGTATTTCTCCATTTCAAATTTCATCTCTGTCTTAGCTGAATATTCTGTTCTTATTTGGAGTTCATGGATCTATATGCTCCTTTGCATTTGCTTCCATGAGGGTAATGAGTCACTATGGAAGATTCATTTGTTAGAATTCTAATATTCATGGTTGACGGATCATTTCATACACATTTCTGTTGTCTACCCATCTCATGACTAGATTTTTCCTCCTTGTTTTTACTTACATTAATATGTGTTGGTCTATGTAAAATAGGCTATTCCTGCCTCTAGTTTCTTTGTGGAATTATTTTTTGTTCTTTGGAGAGAAGTTCGCGATTTTCAAAATAGTAATAAATTTCTTCTTGTATGGTTAGAATTTTCCACATCATTGGCAGGCACATTATCCGTCTATTACTGCTTGAAGTACTTTATTTATTTAGATCTTTCTGTAAGCGTGTAGTCTTTCCTTTCGTCATCCATTCTCCATTTTTTGGTGGGAGTGCTTTTTGTTGACATTTACGTAATTGTTAAACTAATCTTTGGTGTATCGCCGTGAGAGTTTTGAACCTAAAGCCATGAATTCCATCGTAACCTGTTACCTTCAAATCTCTAAAGAATTAAAAAAAAACAATCAAATTTCCTCTTTGCGAGTTTTTTCACATCAGTTTTAACTGGTGGTCTTTCCCTGAAGTTTGAGTGGCAGCAAGTTTCCTCGAGACACCAGGACTATTCGAAGTATTCTAGCTGATTTTAACACTGTTGTAGTCTGGGCGGTTTCAATTCTTCATCTGAACTCATGTTCCCTTTTTCAGGCTCTTTGGGGCTGTTCCAGGTGCACCAACTACAATTGATTCCATAACTTTATCAGTTCTCTTCAGTTATTTTTCCATCTTTTCGCTTTCTTTTATTTTTACTTTGTGGCCCACTGGAACGGCAAAACTCACTATATAAGTTATTTTTTTCTTGTTGATTAAAATATCTAGTCAAGTCACGTTAAAAGAATTGGTTCCCTTTATATCACCGAAGTTAAGCAACGTTGAGCCTGTTCAGTATTTAGATGGGTGACCACTTAAGCTAACACAATGTACTGTAAGCAACCTGAGACCTGTATGCCATATCTAAACAAAACATAGGAAATAACATCACTGGGGAGGTTTAGGTGATCCTTTTTATCCAGATAATTTTATGCGTTTAATTTTCTTAGACAGATTCTGTTTTGTTTTTAGGAAAATGAACCTATTTATGTTTTCTAAATATAGAATATTTACAAAGAGATTCCTCTCATTACTGCCGACAAAAAGCTTCAATCGAGTGAAAGTTCTCACAATACGGCTTTACAAAGCGTCAACAATTTTTCGAGAAATATATAATACAATAACCATACATTTGTTATTATCATTTCTCTTCTTGTGAGTTTTTCACACTATCGTTAGCTGATGGTCTTTCACTGGAGTTTGAGTGACAACAAGTGTCCTCAAGTCTACAGGACTCTTCTAAGTATTCTTGCTGATTTCAACATTACTGTTGTCTATATGGTCTCAATTCTTCCTTTGATTTTCAGTTCATTATTATTATTATTATTATTATTATTATTATTATTATTTAATTCATTCATTGTTAATTAGAATAAATGATTGTCTTTTATCTGAAAGAAGTGTCATATATCTTTGTGCTCTCTTTCGTGTCATTAAAAGTGTCCATAAAAATGACCTGTACATAATTAGTCTCATATTGCAAAAATCTCAAACGATCTAATTGGAACCAGAGAACAATAAGTAACTAGCCATGTGTTTTGAATATTATTTAGTGTAATTAACGAAAGTAAAACAATTCAAAATTTTCATCAATAGCCTTCTCATTATATGGCGTCTGTACTCTATCGTGTGTAAACCTCTTGACACACTCACGTGTATGTATCCACTATGCATTACGTTTTAGGCTTCAATATGTTGGTTTCATCAAATCATTTCATCTTTTTATATGAATCCATAAAAAGCTATTATGAACCCAATGCTTATTCAATTTATATACATCTTTGTATATAAATTTACGAGCCAACAAGCTTTTGCACACACACGCATACATACAAGCACATATGTATGCTTATATGAAAATAGAATAGTAAAAATTTCAAAATAACCCTAACTATTAATATATCTCAACAGCAACTATGCACATCTGCGAATCTACCTACACTGTCATTTGTAGATCATTTGTAGACTTAGAAAAATTACACAACCATTCAAACTCACATACATTCTATATGATGTATCAATAAGTTGAATTTATGAGTTGAATTATTTATTTAAAGATTGCTGAATATTCACTACTGAATTAAATGCATTCACAAGTAAGGAGTATATATTGAATAATAAATATTGATGTTTTGAAAACAAGCAATTAAATACACATACATGCACGCGCACACACACACACACGCTATATATATATATATATATATATATATATATATATATATATATATATATGAGAGAGAGAGTGCATCAATAAGCCTGACATGTACTTAGGTGAATATTGATCTGAAATATTCATTCTATAATATTTGCTCAATATTCACTCGTATTCTCTGCTTACATTGAATGAGATGGTGGAAGAAATGAATATTTGTTTTTTAAATAAGTGCAACTGAAAACTATGATATACATCGTAAAGATTTTATGGTCGTTTTCAATTTCAAAATGCGTGTTAAGGCGAGGTCACAGAAATTGCTCGTGTTAAGGCGAAGTCACAGAATATTGCTCGTGTTAAGACGAGGTCACAAAATATTGCTCGTGTTAAGGCAGGTCACAAAATATCACAGAATATTGCTCGTGTTAAGGCGAGGTCACAGAATATTGCTCGTGTTAAGGCGAGGTCACAGAATATTGCGTGTTAAGGCGAGGTCACAGAATATTGCTCGTGTTAAGGCGAGGTCACAGAATATTGCTCGTGTTAAGGCGAGGTCACAGAATATTGCTAGTGTTAAAGCGAGGTCACAGAATATTGCTCGTGTTAAGCGAGGTCACAGAATATTGCTCGTGTTAAGACGAGGTCACAGAATATTGCTCGTGTTAAGGCGAGGTCACAGAATATTGCTAGTGTTAAAGCGAGGTCACAGAATATTGCTCGTGTTAAGACGAGGTCACAGAATATTGCTCGTGTTAAGACGAGGTCACAGAATATTGCTAGTGTTAAGGCGAGGTCACAGAATATTAGTAGTGTTAAGGCGAGGTCACAGAATATTAGTAGTGTTAAGGCGAGGTCACAGAATATTAGTAGTGTTAAGGCGAGGTCACAGAATATTGCTCGTGTTAAGACGAGTCACAAAATATTGCTCGTGTTAAGGCGAGGTCACAGAATATTGCTTGTATTAAGGCGAGGTCAAAGTCTGGTTGATTTTAATCATTGATCTGTAATATATAAAACCTCTTCTCTCTCTCTCTCTCTCTCTCTCTCTCTCTCTCTCTCTCTCTCTCTCTCTCTCTCTCTCTCTCTCTCTCTACTTGTTTTCTCGCTGCTTAATTTGCTTTTTCCATGATTAAATAATATATTCCTCCTGCTCTAACAATGTATTCCGCTCATTCTTTTATTCTTATGTCATCTCCTTTTCATTATATTTCTGTGTTATTATTTTAGAATTTGCAAAGTTTAAATGTTTAGATGCAGCTATTTTTGGAACGTTTCAAAATTCACTTCTTTATTTCATTGTTTTGTGTCAAATAAAATGATTAAATATTAAGAAATATATTTTGAGACAAGTGTGTGTGGATCCGCAAGTGTAAACCTATATGCAAATTACAATAGAGTTTCGGGTGGAAAGTATGTGCAATTTAGTCTTGATCGTTATGTTTATATAGTTGATCTTTCCTGCCTATGTTTAAGCCATGACTTCGATTGCTAAATTTCAGAGCAGTCATGATCCGTCCCCTTTGAAGGTTGATATAATCTCTTTTTTTATCTCTTCCCATTTATCGTTTGTATCTTGAACTTAATCAGATCTAACCTGAAAAGTAAGGAAAATTTAAGAACATATAAAGTCACAACAATGTAAAATGTATTTATATGTATGGGGGGGTTGTTGTTTGTTTTGTTTTTGTTTTATTTTATTTCCTTTTTTCTAACAGAAGATATTCATATCAATTCTTTTTTAAGTATTTTTAGTTTCTCGATTTTTAAAAGTAGAAAAGCTACACAGTTATCTTCTAATATTGCTTGCAGGATACAAATATGACATTCTATCTTGGTATTTTAGGTGTAGTTCTTTCGATACTGCTTAAAACTAAACACAAATATACATGCGTCTATCTATACTGCGTGTATATAACAATTGTAGAAAACACAAAAAACCTCAACTATTTCTATTTCCTACTTTTCTGTCTATTCGTGTCTTCTCTTTTCAAATCTGTGTGTGTGTGTGTGTGTGTGTGTGTGTGTGTGTGTGCTTCCTTCCCATTTTCATTATTTTTCTTTGTATACATTTCTTTCTCTAAAAAGTTCCTGATTGTAATTCTCAATACTTGTCATTACAAGTTCCCAACTGATAAAGAAGAGACATTTCTTCAAAATCCATTTGTGAAAACCTTTTTTGTAAATGAGCAAATTAAACTTGCTTCCTTTGTTTTTATTCGACGTCAATCATTTCTGTCCGTTTTCTCTTCAATTGTTCTTTTTTACAGTTTTCCTGTTATATTTCTTTCCTCACTTTCACTCATCTTCTTTTTTATCTCCTTGTCTATTATTCTTTCAGACCATTGGAATATCTCTTATAGACCAATGCTTGTCCATTTAAATATTGTGTTTGTCATAAAGTTGAATCATAAAATCATAGCATCGACTATTGTTTCCTCAAAGTAATTTCTCCTTCCATCACTTATGAGTTTCGATTTCAACATTTTTCAAAGCCTTCCAACTTTTCCGATTAAATATATTTTTTCAGCGGGAAAAGAATGATTGAAGTGGATTTTATTAGTTTCGTATTAATTGTCTTTATCTAAAACGATGATTTTGTTCTTCCCACTTTTCCATCAATATGAATAGTTTTTTTTTTTATGAAATATGAAACAAATTTTACAAATAAAAATACCCATCATATTTCAAGAAAATAATCTTAATAGCAAAGGAAATATATTACTGATTCTTTGATGTTGTTCAATAAAAACAATATTTTCGTCTAAGCTAAACTTAGTAAATATCAATAAAACAATAAAATTGTATCAATTGCTTTCTGTTTGCACCTTATAAAATAACCAATACATTTTTTCATTTCGACTGTTTTTACTAGTTTCATCAAATTTTGATTTATTTCTTATTGTTCTGCTTTCAAAATCCTTATAAGTATTATAAGTATTATTATACAAGTATTATTATACAAGTAGTATTATACAAGTATTATTATACAAGTATTATTATATAAGTATTATTATATAAGTATCATTATCTAAGTATTATATATCGATCGAATTTAGGAGATTAGGTACTTTCTATGTCGACCAAAATATTCAAAGAATTATTTTATTTCTTTTAATTCCAGGATTAAGAATAAACAAAAACACTGGATATGTAAACGTTCAAAACTCTGCGAGGAAGGATTGCCATTAAGACAGACTTTCCACACATCATATTACAAGGTAATTCATTTATTAATTTGTCATTTTTTTTCTGGTTGTTACATTAACTGGTGAAATAATTATTTTTGTCTCTCTACAGAAATATTTGTGAAGACATCGTCGTTACAATATTTAAAAGTTGAAGAGATGTCCTCTTACACTTTTTTTCATTTTTGTTTGTTTCTATATCCATATTTTATAAATATTTCTTTTTATATTTCGTATCCAATCTCGTATCAATTTATATATCATTCATCTATTCATAATTCCTCTCAACTCGCTCGAAAATATTCTTCTCTGTCTTATACCTTTTAAATCTCTTTTTCTTCCCTCTCTCATTCTACTACCTCCTCTTTTCGTCTCCATCTTTCTTTCTCTGTCTGTCTGTCTGTCTGTCTGTCTGTCTCTCTCTCTCTCTCTCTCCTACTCTTTTCCCCTCGATTTTTCTTCCTCTCTCTCATTCTACTACCTACGCTTTTAGTCTCCATATCTCTCTCTCTCTCTCTCTCTCTCTCTCTCTCTCTCTCTCTCTCTCTCTCTCTCTCTCTCTCTCTCTCTACCTCCTACTCTTATCCCATCCACCTTTCTTCCTCTCTCTCTCATTCTACCTTCTACTCTTTTCCTTTCCATCTTTCTTCCTCTCTCTCTCCCTCTCTCATTCTACCTCCTACTCTTTTCCTTCCTATCTTTATTCCTCTCTCTTTCATTCTAATTCCTTTCCATCTTTCTTCCTCCCTCTCATTCTACCTCCTACTCTTCCCCCCATCTTTTCTTCCTCTCTCTCTCTCTCTCTCTCTCTCTCTCTCTCTCTCTCTCATTCTACCTCCTACTCTTTTCCTTTTCATCTTTCTCTCTCCTTCTCTCTCTCTCTCTCTCTCTCTCTCTCTCTCTCTCCTCTCTTCTACCTCCTACTCTTTTCTTCTCCATCTTTCTTTCTCTCGCTCTCATTCTACCTCCTACTCTTTTCCTTTCCATCTTTCTTCCCCCCTCTCTCTCTCTCTCTCTCTCTCTCTCTCTCTCTCTCTCTCATTCTACCTACTCTTTTCCTCTCCATCCTTCTTCTATTTTATTTTAGCTCTATTCTAATCTTCATAGAAATTCGTTTTGTCACTCTTGCTTTCTTTACATTCATTTTGCTTTCGACTAAGGATTTTCATGGATTAAGTCTTCAAAAATATCTCAGTTAATCCAACTTTCAAAGAAATATTGATTGCATTACCAATATTCAAAGGTTACAGGCCATAAATCTGTCAGAACATTTGTCTTTCTTTAACTTCTCTCATCAGCCTTCCTAAAATCTTTCTTTTTTATTTTTGTTATTTCATTTTTTTATATTTACTCAACTATTTTTCTTCTTATAGTTACGCAGGATTTTACACTGACGCCCTATGTACGCATGCGTGTATATTTTTTTCCGCCTAACATAATGAAGTGACTATTTTCTATCTAGACATTTCTCGTGCCGCTAGCACCTTCTTAATCAGTTCTGGGGGAGAAAAGTCTCTACCTTTTCTATCTAATGGGAAAAACAACTTACTGTTCTTTGTGACCTGTCTTCTTGTCGATAAAATGGACTGATGACAAAATACTGGCCAATGCCGTAAAATGTCATGACATAAAAGTATTAAGAAACAAAAGGTTCCATTATTTCAACAGCCAATTCTTTTCCTAATCAAGTTTATTATTCGAATTAAGTCTAAGAATAAAATTGTTGACTTAAACTTAGTATCTGTCTAAGACTTGATAGATTTGTTTTATCTTTGCAAGTTATCTGCAAACTTTTCTTCTAATCCGATTAACATGTTCACTTTCTAAATTTACTAGAAAAGATTATGACACAAAACTGAGCAGCATTAAAAGTTCCAAATATTTTTGGGTTACAGACTTTAAAATATTTTAAAGAAATTACAAAACTTCATTTCACATAGATTTATTGTTTCGAAATGATTTCTCCCGATGAAATGCACATTCAGTGATCCCGAGCAGCAATTTTATCATTATTTTATAATAAAAAAAGAAATTTTGTAAAAATTTATCATAATCATATTGTTATTGAACATAAGATATCTTCAATAATACTTTAACCAGGACAGTTTGTTTTTTATTTCGATGTTTTTATTGTAGTTTTCTTGTATTTGCAATTTATTGTAATTTGTTTGATTGTTTTTATAATGATTTATTTTATTAGTTGTTTTGCTTTTATTCATATTTACATTATTACAATTTTATTAGTTTTCTTTAAAATGGTTAATTTATTTGTCTCAAGAATAGAAAAATATAATTCTAAAAATTCCTGTATCTTTAAAGAAAATCTTGGCGGTACTTTTCCTGTTTACTAATCAGTTAATGTGGAGATAAATATATTTTTTAAATCATTATCTTTTAAATCTGACTTTACAATCATAGCAGTTCAAATCCGTGACATTTTGATGTTTGCTTTTGCTGCATGACATTTTGAATTGTTTAAAATAAGATCGTGTAGCACATATCCTGGTGCTTGGAGTGCCTTGTTCTCCATAAATTACAAAATGTTGCCTTTATCTGAGTTTGAATGTTGAATCCAACCCCTGGGTACATCGATCGTGGGTGTGCCTTGAAGGCCAATGAAGACAATTCGTGTAATTTTATAATCACTTACACGCTGACGTGATTACTTGAAAGATTTTTTTATATTTAAAGTATAAAATGTGGGAGAATGAAAAAACCTGCTGACAACGACAACAGAATATCGCTTAGAATTATATCAATATAATCACAATAAAGTAAAGGAAATATCTAATTGAGTATTTTACTCTGCGAAAAGATAAAATGTTCGAACGATTATAATAAAATGCAATTCAAATCTTGGGGTTCATTGTTCTCAGAAGAATAGAAATTATTTAATATTAAATAACCCCAAAATCACTGTATCAAAATATTTACTGAATATTGTATATACTATTAATTATTACAATGTTTATCTATTATAATTAATGAATATCAATTTATAATTGCCAATGTCCTTCAAGTATATCAATAAATTGTTGAGGCCAAAACGCACTTATTGTTTTCTTAAAAAGTAGACTAGAATGATCTCTCTCTCTCTCTCTCTCTCTCTCTCTCTCTCTCTCTCTCTCTCTCTCTCTCTCTCTCTCGCTCTCTCTCTCTCTCTCTCTCTCTCTCGCTCTCTCTCTCTCTCTCTCTCTCTCTCTCTCTCTCTCTCGCTCTCTCTCTCTCTTTCTTTGGAACGTAAATAACATAGATCCTATTCAGAATTTTGCTTTACTCTAACAATATTTAACATTTTGTTTGTTATTTTCATGACTTTGATTTAAAGATTATATAATCCAAATTTGTTCCCTCATTAGCTAAATACTCCTGAAGTTTCTGAAATTATGCAGTGTTTGGTTTGTTATTAATTTTGGCATTGCTGCAATTTCACGACAAAATTACAGTTCTCCTGTAATCTGTGGTTAACGTTTAAAGACATGAACGTTCAGGTAAGCAGAGAGGAATTAATGACAAGGAGAAAAATTTGTGAGGAATTCTACAATGTGTATCCGAAATGCTTAGGAAATAACCATTGCGTTACAATGATATTTATCTTTATTTAGATAATTTTCTATCCCAAACGCACGATGTTCCCCGCCATGATGGCATCTTCTCCACTAGAGCGAAATCGATGGTAATTTTAAATTGGGGAGATCATTCTACACACGACCTGTGTAGAGTTTGAAATAGGTTTAGTATAAGATTTTAATTATCGATACAACTAGACCGAGTTAAGCAGAGAAAAATAGAATACAATAAAATAAAAAAAAGATATTCGCGTAACACGCATGCGTTATAGAGTGGGAACTCCTGTTAAAATATATAAATAAATTCTGCTGAGGGTGAAGTGAATAGTAAGTGAAATGGGCTGAGTTATAGTTGTGGCCGGAGGTGTTTTGCCAATTAGGCATCTTTATAGCTATGTGATATCACAAGTGATATCGCATAGCCAACGGCAAGATCGGGAAATTATTTGGGAAATAAAGTGGGATGGGAATAGATGAACAAAGAGCAGGAGAAAATGTACGTGTGAATAAAGGTTTTCTTTGTTTACACTCTCTTTATCTTGTAAAAAAAAGAAAGGTAAAAGCAAATATTGTCTATACTATAAAGTGTTACGTTTTTATTTCTTTATAATTAAGGAATATTCTTCAGACAAATAAGTTTAATATCTTATAATAAATATTTGGCAACTTAATGCAAGATTTATCTAACAGAAACACTAGAGAACAATTTATAATATAAGAGAAACACGACAAAAGTAAATAAAAATATGTATTTGTATTCCACTTCAGAGAAAACTTGAAAAATATCTGATGGGAAGAACATAAGAAAATCAAAGAGAAATCAAAAGTAAAGGAAATAAATTGAACAAAATGAAAAGAAAAAAATACCGGGAAAATGTAGGATAGAAAGTGAAGGAATAAAATCGAAATACAGGAAGAAGAAAAAGCGACAGAAGGGCAAATTGATTCTATTTCTACAGAAAAACAAAAAGGAAAAATGTGTTAGAATAATATAAATGATAAGAGCTTGTGTGTGAAGTATTTATTATAAAACAGACATTTTGTAATTGGAAAGATACTATTAAAATAAAAAGCATAAATATATGAAACATACAATAAGAGAAAAGTAAAAGTAATTGGAAAATGTAAAAAAGAAAAAAAAAGGGAGGATTCAAAATCTAAAAGTGCCGGATAAAACAAAGTACAAGATTATTAATAAGAGAATGTTTAACAAACTAAAGAATCAACTTAAATAGAATTTTTTTAAAAATGCATGAAACTGAAAAAAGTGGGAGAAAATACAAGTCAATAAAACGATAACAATGGATAAGAGTTTAAAAAAAAGGAAATCTATTGTAATAGAGTTTTGTAGATTTATTGAAAAAAACAAAATGATTTTATTTATTTAAATGAAAGATGAGACGGGAAAGATGACAATAAAGGATCTGATTGTCTTATTTCAAATAGTATAACCATACTGTTATATCACTTTACGTATTTACATGCATTTGGACTTGAAAATCAGAGACAAAAATGCTCTATTATAAACGTATATATTTCAACACTCTAACAAAGAAGGATCACTGTGACTTCTAATTGTTTACATGCGCTTTCATTGTCAACTTCATATAATTATAACTTGTTCTTAAATGATGGGAATAAATTACATCTAAATATGTGTGTCCGTGATAAATTTGTTGGACAAATCATTGACAACGCTTATTTTTGCTCAGTCATAATTGACTCGTTTCGTGTACACATATCGACAATACATATGTTTCAAACCTGGCAATAGAAAAATGTACATCAGTAAAAATAAAACTAGAGAGATAAGAAGTGATTAGATCATTTTCATAATTACTAGAAATAAAGGAAGATTTGCAAAATCAAATATATAAGATAAAATGAATCCCTACACACTGAAGAGGCATAAGGTCCAACATTTCAATGAGAAATAATCAAATTTATCAGAAATTAAAGAAGACAGAAAAAAGAATGATATTCAATATCATTATTTTTAGTATACAAAGTAATATTTTAGATTGGTTTAAAACTATTGTTTTATTGTAAATAATGATACTCAGTTATATTTTTTCTATGACAATAGAAATATGGAAATTATTTCCTATCAATTAATATCACTTTAAAAGGTGTGCTATATTAGAAGTATCAAAAATTGTGAAAGATATTAGTGAGGGTTGAAAGAAGAAAAGGAATAGAGAACATACACGCGCGCGCAAACACAGACACACACACACACACACACATATATATATATATATATATAGATAGATAGATAGATAGATGTGCTCACGCGTGTATATATATATATAATATATATATATATATATATATATATATATAAAGAATGCATGTAAGATACATGTGACAAGACAGTTTTGCATCGAAAGGTGTAAAGAGAATATACAAATCAAAATAGATAATCAATCACATTTCCTCTGGGGGCGAAAGACAGAGAGAACAACTGATGATAAACGACAAGTAAAGAACTTTTCTTTGATTTACATTTGTTGATGCCTAGAAAAACAAGAACTTCACTTTGTGGTTGCACTGCAATGTTTGAAAAGTTAATAGGTAAAGAGTAATGATAAAAAAAGGGTAAATGTACATAAGAAAGGTGGATGAAGAAATGGATAAACGCACCTAGGAAAAGGGAAATAAAAAAAAAGAAATGAAACGCCAGAAAGAAATGAAACGAATCGAAACGAAAGATTGAACAGAAGAAAAAAGAAAAACGGTTTTATAAAGAAAAAAATGAGGAAAACCAAATGAAAAAGAGGAAACTAAAGGCTAAAATATAAACGAAACAATCTGAATGTAAAGGGATCCATAGAAACGATAGAATTGATAAAAAAGACAAAACGACTGAATTTAGATTTGTTTTAAAAAGGAATTGTGATTACATAAAAAATATATGTGTAAAAGATGGACATAGATATAATAATTGGAATAATGCTTTTAAAAAGCCATAATATGAGAAATTTTAACAGAAAATTTGAAGCGGTTTCAAATAGTTCTGTTAATGAATTGACTCAGGATCATTTCAATTCGATTTGTAATCGATAATTGGAATCTGTTTTGTTATCTTTTCGCCTTTTTCGATGATTGATGATTGATTTATAATAATAGTTGAATGAAACTAGAAGAGATGTTCAAATGTGTTTGCATAGTTATTTACGTCAGATAATGAGGATTTCAAAGAATAGGGAGTCACAGGTTCTCGTAGCAACGATTTGATCACAATAATAACTGTTTTAACCGTAAAATACATATTATATTTTAATTGCAGTACGTTAAAACATTAAGATATTCAAAGTTTCTCTAAACATAATGTCATTGTAAAAAATATAGACTAATTGCAAATCATTTTTACGCCTCCGTAAGGATCGTCAGGCAATTAAATCATTTTAACGTTCTCTTTCTTTGGGATGATAAGAACTTGTTTTCATGTCTACATTTCGAGATTTTTTCGGATTTATTGTTTAATATTTTTCTGATCTCTGGAAATGTTATAAAGTTCTTTAGAATTCTACTGTTTATTATTTCTATTACAGTCTATGGTTTATTTATTTACCATTAGTTTGCATGTTTCATCGCAGTTGTCAATCACTGTAAATCACTATTTCTATCCACATGTCTACTTTTGACATTTTCTTAGCCAAATTCGTACACAATCCCAAATGCAAGTGAATTCCCTTTTTTTTTCATAAATGTTTTTGACTTATAGCATGTTCATATCCTTTTTCGAGATTAAAGCGTTGTGCATTGTTTTCTTGTTTTGTGATTTACATTTTTGAGATCCTATTGTGTCCAGTTAAGGAAGGATACTGATTGCCTTGCAATGGAAAGTGCCCATGTATTTATTCCTTTGGTCAGGTTTCTGTAGCAGAGTTTGATCACCGTTAGTTTCTTTGTTCTTTTATATGCATTATTTATATATAATTTCATTAATCTCTGTTTGCTTGATATTATCTGTGTCTAAGCTTCCCATTCATAGCTTTCTTTTTCTATGGTCCTCCTTGTGCATTCCTGATTTGGAAGTTATATTCCTTCAGCTGTTTTAATTTTTTCTTCATTCATTATTAGATTTGTATAGTTCTCAACATCAATTTTCATCTTTGTGATGTAGCTGGAAATTCCGTTTATATGAGGATTTTCAAATTCTTTTTGTTTTTTAGCAAAAGAATGTTACATTAATACGAGGGGATTTACCTTTTCTTTTGAGTTTATAAAGTTGTCTCATCTTTCATATTTTCTTTGAATCTAGTTTATCGGCGTCATTGTTATGATGCATTGAATAATTGAGAATAATGAGTCAGACAGGAAGATGGGTTTTTTTTCTCCTGTGTTTGTTTCACTCTTTAATTTTCCATTGTTTTCGTGATGAAGTTCATTATTTACTATTTTTAATAATATTAAATCTTCTTTGATCAAATTAATCTTTTTGGGGGATCATGTGGTAAGCAAAAAATATAATCTACTCATGCCATGTTTACATTTTTCTTTCTTGCTTTTTACCTTAATGTTTTGGTCTATGTATAATAGATATGTGTTGTTAGAATTTTCAACATGGTAGACATGTTACTGCTCTGTAGTTGTGTTGTTCCTTTTTGGGATCTTTCTGGACCAGGATAGTTTTCCCTTAAATAATCTATTCTGGAATGTTTTGTATGTATTTACCCAACCCATCCGCCATGGACAAGATGTGGTATGAGGTCAGTTTTAATTGTTTTAATTCAGAGTTTACTTTCTCCTATACTGGTTGCCCAATTATTTACTCATTGATGATCGGAGGAAGTGATAGATTCATGTCTTTGCCAGGGGAATTTGTTCGAAATAAAACAGAAACAGCTTCACCCTGTATTTGAACTGAGTTCATTTCCTAAAACGATAACCATTATGCTACGTTGTGAATTGACATCAATACAACCAGAAGCCACGGATCCCAACCAGAACTGGTGCAACTATTTTTAGATTTCTTAGAATTACAAGGTTTACTTTAGTTTCCGTACTTCTTTAATTCCTTGTACTGAATTCTTCATAATGATCAACCAGTTAATATTTTTCTTGTTCTTCTATCCATTGCCAAAGTTTTTCTACGCTTATTTATTTTGCTTTATTGTTGGTAAAATAAGATTAAATTGATTTGAAATGTATTAATTTGCTTGTGTTGTTACATCCTATGCCAATATATCTTAAGTCTAACCTTTTTTCACCAATATCTTTTTGTTTATTTCTTCTAGTTTGGTTGTCGTTACTGCAGTTGCTTTTCACCAGTTGTTTCATTCCATTGTGTCCATGTGTATTTTTCTTAGCATTTTTCGTAGTTGTTTGTTTTTTTTTTTTAATTTATTTATTTCTCCAATCTCATTTCCCATCCAGCTTTTCTTTGTTCTTTTTGGTTCCTTATCTGAATATCTTTTTTGTCGATGCCTTTGCATAAATTAGGGGGTTCAAATCGATGATGTTGTCTTTTCAGATATATTTAGTAATTCATTCTACAATTTCCGCTTTTCATTTCACTCTTTTCTAGTCTTGATTCGTTAGTGATGATAGCACTTTCTTCTAATCAGGTTTTATACCATAAACTTCATTTTGTGTGTGTGTGTATTTTCACCTTGTGATAATTTTATTGTAGTGATGATGGTGATGGATTCTGTTGTGATTTCTAGCAGTTTCTTTTTTTTCCTTTTGTACATCTATGAGCAGCCATTCTTACTAAATATTCCCTTAAAATTTACTTTACCACATATTTCTATAATTTGAAAGTTTATGAACTACTCTTTCTTTCGTGTTATTCTTGTTTGATCTGCTAGTTTTTGGCTTTCTGAAAGGAACATGGAGGTTTTGTACCATATTTCTAACATCTTTTTTTCTGTTGCCTCTTTGTATGAGATTGCTTTTTAAATAATATTGTATCACTACTTTATTATCTTCCCTAACCATTTATCTTGTTTGTTCTCCAATGGAATTAGCATATTTAAGAGTAGAGGATTTTTAGGGAGAATTCCTGTTCATTATACCTGTAATTAAAAGAGACAACATAATGAATGAGTCCCTCGAGTTGGCCCTCACGAAAATATCTACCGATCATTTGGGTTTGTTTGTAGTATCTGCTCCTGCAAAGTGTTAGTTTGGTATTCTTAGGGAAGAGTATCATCGGAAGAAAAAAAAACGATAGTGTTTGGGTGTGAGTACCTGTGATATTGGAAACTGGTCGATGGGTTATAGGAAGATCCAATCCAAGGTTCTCATTTGGTTACGATTTTCTTTCAATATTTAAGCCCGTGGAGAAAGTTATCATTCATTTGTCAGGATATAATGAGATTTTTAACTTCGTTAAACCTGTGAGTTGTTTTGGGAAATTACCCTATCTCTTGACACCTGAATTTTAACTCAATTATTTAAAGTTATTTTCGAATATTCACCTTTTAAATACACGCTTTGAATGAACACTTCATGAAAAATATCACTTTGCAAGAAATACAACACTCCACACTTTGCGATTGTCTGATCTGACATTACTTCACTTTTTGTGTGGTGATGGTCTTGGTTTACAAATAGTAGCTAGTGGGTCCTAGAACTTTCTTCTGACCACTGGATTTTAACTCAATTCTTTAACATTATTTTCGAATATTCATCTTTTGTATAAAAGGTTTTTCAAGAATTATTGCCAACTAAATATTCTTTCTTTTTAGAAAAATTAATATTACAATTGAAAAAAAAAACTTTCTTAATCTCTGCTTTCATAGAATGTATCAAACGTTCTTCTTTATTATATAGAATAAAGCACATATTTTCCTTCAAAGCAAAATCATCAAATACACTTAAAAGGTTTTTAAAAAAGTAAGAATATTGATGTTATTTGTGTGAATTGGCATCGAAACAGTAACAGATAATCTTAATATTCCAGTACATTAAATCCCATGCATTTAAACTGCTCTTTAAAATGTTAGTACAAATAAGTCTTGTTTGATACACGATGTGATGCGCGAAGTGAAGTAAAACTTTGTCAGATTTTTGCACAATTCATGCTTATTTTGTCTGTCTGTCTGTCTGTCTGTCTGTCTGTCTGTCTGTCTGTCTCTCTCTCTCTCTCTCTCTCTCTCTCTCCCTCTCTCTCTCACGCGCGCGCGGTCGAACGTTCTTCATCCTCTTTGTCTATTTCTCTCTATTTTGCCTAATTTTTCCTATCTCGTTACTGGGGTGGCCTGTTACTTGAGAATGACTATATATTTCCAGTAACAGCATTTGATTCAAAGAATCAACTCAAAAGACCGAGTAAATGTAAAATATCATAATAGCCAAATTGTTTTCTCTTTCTCTTCCTCCTAATCCCCTCCTCCTTCTCCTCCTCGTGTTGACATTATTAAATCTTCCTTTCAACAGTTTTCTCTTATCGTCTCTCAGGTCAGAGAATCAGAGTATTTTCTTCTCTACCAAATAATTTCTATGTGATTTCGTCTAATGCCATCCTACAAACTGTGTAAATGTTATTTTCTTTTTCAATATTATGGCCAATCCCATTGTCCAGTTGTCAATAACGATATGTTTGCTTTTTCAATATAGTATCTCTTTTTTTCCTATCAATGTCGTTCTTTCTATGTTTAAACTTGTTCAGTCTTTTTATTTTTTTATTTCGTATTCCAATCCCGCTAGTGTTATATTCCAATTAGTCTCTATTTGTCACTCTACTTTGATCTTCCTCTTTTCTTTAATAATAATAATAATAATAATAATGATAATAATAATAATAATAATCTCAAATCCATCAAATTCTATATTTTGGCTTTCACTTTTCTTATGTTGTTTTTGTATTTTATTATTTTATTTATTTTCTTTTTCAATCTTTCTGCTCATATCTGCTCTTTTTTAAGCTTAATCTTTATTTTTTTTCTCATCAACTATTTCTCACTCTTGTTTCTTTCTTTTAATCTATCATTCTTTCATTTCTGATTTATTTTCTACTTCTGCAATAGTGTCATAGCATTCCTGATCCAGTCAAACTACGACTGATTTTCTAATTCACGTTATTCTCTTTCTTTTGAAAACTAGAAATGAATAAATGACAATGTACGAATCTTATTCATTTCTATTTTTCAAACTCCCGGAACGATCTGAATTTCTCTCTCTCTCTCTCTCTCTCTCTCTCTCTCTCTCTCTCTCTCTCTCTCTCTCTCTCTCTCTCTCTCTCTCTCTCTCTCTTTATTTATATATATATATATATATATATATATATATATATATATATACATAATACGACGTCAGTTTGTGTGCTTGTTCGTATGTGCATCCATAACTTCCTCGGCTGATCAACTACAGAGTTGAAATTTAGTTCATAGATATACCTTGATATGTCACCCAAAGTGTTGTTGTTGGTGTGGACGTCGGCAATGATCATTGTTCTCTGCCCAGTTCTATCCAAGTCACTTGGAGCAATTTCAGAGAATTCAAATTTCATACAGCAAGCAAAATATTTAGAGCTTGGGGCTTGTGACTTTGATATATTATATTTGCGGTGTTTTTGTCGGCCATTTTATTATTTTGTTTTTTCACATCCGCTTAAGCTGACGGTTCACTGGAGGCTGATTGATAGCAAGTCTCCTCAGGTCTTCATGACTTCTGAGTATTTTACCTGATATTAACAGTGTTGTGGGTTAGATGAATCATTATTATTATTAGTAGTAGTAGTAGTAGTAGTAGTATTGGAACTACTGGTAATAACTTTGTCTCTAAACAATATAAAAAGTAAAAAGTCGACGGGGCAGCCTAAAGTCGGTATCAGCCAGTCAGCGAGGGAGTCTATCCCCTTTTCAATAGACCAAGGAGATTGTTTTGGCGTCTGAAGTGGAGCGCCACACCTACCACCAGCTCCTTACTTTACCGCACAGATCCCTGTGCTACTCATACGCTGAGTTGGCGAGAACCGGTATCGAACTAGGAACCTTGTGGTTTCTAGCCGAACGCTCTACCGACTGAGCTAACCCGGCCCCTCAAAAACAATATACTAGGAACTTATTATCCAAGTTTTATAGGTTCCAAGACCCTTCTCGCTCTTTTGAGGTTAGGGAAATCCAAGGATAGTAAGTAACCATCTAGATGTGTCCCAAAATATTGACTGTGAAACTGATGCTCATCCCTATTTTGTAAAGTTCTGTACCAAGATCAAACAAAAGTTTTCTTCGGTAGAATTATACATGTAATCAATTGGGGGTAGAAAATCGCTACACAACTAACATAAAAACGAGCATAACGAGTTGTTTTCAATGATTTTAAGGAGATACGCAGCAAAGTGCCTTCTACATGATTGATAAAACCTGACATTTCCTATCCGAATATTTAAGAATTATACCTCCACATGCATTCTATTTTCTCGCAGTGTATCTTGGTACTATCGCTTCCCAATATAACGACGCATACGTAACATGCCTTCCATCTTTTTTAGAAAGAAGTAAGATTCATATAATTATATTGATAGAATTTCCAATGTATCATAATTGGTAGTCTGAGTGAAGTTTTATTACGCTGCAACACATTCCATCCTTCATCTTGATGATGGCTATCTGCAGTTTTGTTTTAAATTAACCATTTAGTTGACTTGTATGTTGACGAGAAAGCTCACTTCACACATCGATAAGTCTTAGCCTCCTAATACCGTGCTAGTAGTTCATTTTTTTCTCTCCTTAAGCCACTGTCACCTGATACCCCACTACAAACTGAACCTAAGCACCTTCAAGATGCGACGTTTTGGAAATGCTCGATGTTAGACAATAACAATTTATCACTTATCAAAGTCATTTAAATATTTGTTATTGTCCATAACTGTGTAATTCAACACATCAAATTGAAATACTCGAAGCTTATATACCTTTTGATTTTGGCATACGTAACTATTACAAGACAATAGCTGTCATTCTTGCCACATGTCACTGTTATTTATGTTACTGCTCATCAATGTACATTTGTCTATGACTTTTACTAGAAAAATAGAAAAACAATTAGACGTCTAGCCCTCGTAAAAACCGTGATAATTAGTAAGAGTTTGAAACTAAAACGAATTTAAAATAAAATTGGCCGTGTAAGCCAACACTCCAAGATAGTTGACTGCATATATCAGTCAATAGATCAAAAGGCCTAATGATGGAAATGTATTCATTTTGCACAGTAGATATTTATTTTTCAACATTATCTCCTTCTTTGTCTTTGGTTCAGTGGTGAATATTAATCACCTACGTCAAACAATATACAACTGATCATTTCAAATCAAAATTCAACTAATAACGGTAGCCCATCCTCATACATACATATGTGCGCGCACGCACGCATACACACACAAATGTTTATACACGTATAAACCCTATCAAATATTTTTCTCACATATAAATTTTATAAATGTGAAATTATATCATTAATCCGTATAGATTCATATAAACACTTTATCAACCGTGTAACATGAACAAACTCTGTGAATTTTGTGTCAAATTATATATATATATTTACCGACCCCTCCGCACGAGCAGGATGTGACACAAGGTCAATTTCTTAAGGTTTGAATTCAGAGTTTTCCTTCTCCTAGACCGGTTGCCTAACCAAGGTTAAAGACCCCAGTCTGCCCTACTATTTACCCATAGCTGGAGGGAGAGTAGAATTCATACCTTTCCCAAGGGTATTAGCGCTAAGTGAAATGCAATTACCACGTCCAGGATTTGAACTCGGGGCGACGATTCCATTTCCTACGACTCTAACCATTACACCACGCGCTTTCAAATTATATGAAATAAGAATTTATTAGTCGTATAAAAGACATAATCCTTAATCCATACTATCCCATAATATCAGGTTAATCTTTCCTTTTGGCTAATTCGCTACCCAATACACACGATGCCACTTGTTTTTTTAATTAATACAAAAAAGATAATAACAAAATCTTTTCAGGGGTATAAAACGTAAATTTTATAGCAAGAAATCCTGTTTTTGTTTAGGCTTCTTTCATCACAAACTCATGTTATTCCTATTTCCATTAGAAATAGCATATTAGCTTTGTCCTGAACTACATAACAAAAGTTAGCATGATACACTCAACATTTGCTAAACATTATATGATTGTATATAATTCAATTCAATATAGATTTAAATAATTCAGTAAGATAATTTATAATAATGTCATTATATTTATGATTTATACTAAGACGTTTGAAAAACTGTTGAAAATTACAAAATCTTCGAAAATTTATAAAATAAATGAGACTTCAAAAATCTGTCATTTTAATCTGATTGTGTGATGGAAATATTATTAACCTCCATTTAAGGAGAGTTTATGAATCTAAACAAAATTCTTATGCACGATTCAATAACTGTTAATCTTATTTGATAATTGTAATCTACACACTTTCTAGTAAAAAGAACATTGGAAATAATATTGGAATGTAAATTTTCAGAAGTTATGAACGTTCGTATCCTTTTGTCAGCAATTCAAATTTCAACGTGTAATCAATTTAACTCTTTCCCTACCAAATTTCCTAAATTGTCCTTGTTATTTTTTACCAATACGATGGGATAGTTCAAAGATCACAATCTATTTACCTCCGAACTCCTTCTATTCTGTCCTATTAGTATTGTAATCTGAATCCTTCTGCTCAATTATAATGAAATAACCATCAGTTTTTGTATTTTGCTTTCGCAGTGGTGGAAGAGCTGCTGTGAGCAGTTTAAAGTAGACAAAATATTTATATCTGTTGAAACCCTTGCATTCATAAGAATAATGAAAGAATATCCCTTTTCTATGTGAATATTTTCCTGGATGAAATTTATTCAAAGCTTAAGAATAGCATGTACAATTACAACATTGGGAAATACACCTGAATTTAATTATCGAATGTAGCTGATTCGACCTTGAACTCTCTGCAACTAATTTATGGGATATGATAAAGCTCTTGTTTATGTTTTCTTTGGATTATCTACGCAGATATCTCACCTAATGTTTAATTTTCGAAGGATATCTGCGTAGCATGTCACTATTTTTATATTTCCTCATGATATCAGGATTCCATACATTTTTTGCATCATTCCTCTAAATTTTATTTTCTGATCTCCTTTGTCTTCTGATCTATTGTTTTCAGAGTAGTTATTTCTTTGAAAGGGGTGCTTTACATTGTTTTTACATATCTTGTAACACTCTACAATGTTTGAAAATAGGGGCACATGCCCCCTTCGGAACTTAAAAATATTCCAGAACATCCGAGGAAGGACGAAGAGTATACGACGAAAATCTATGAAAGATATCATGCAACAAAACCCCAAAAATAATTAGTCCAAACCAACGGCATACAATGATTAAAATTCCTCATCTAATTGAGACAAACACTTAATTTTGTTGTTTCAGAAAGACTGACATCAAGTGAAAATCGTTTTTTTTTAAACAATGGGTAGCACTTGGGTGTTGAAGTATTTCAATTTCAACACAAAGTAAACACGACTTTCTCTTCTATTTCAATTTGAATATTTCAAGAATATAATTAAGTATCGATTTTTATGATAATAATTCATGGTCGTCTCCTTTGGGAATCAAAATGTCATATTTCCTTAATGTCTCCTTTCTGTCGCCTGAAAATATCAACAATTTATACTGAGATCGATCCTGTCTAATAATTAAGAGAAAAGATGGAAAAGGGGGAAACGCAAAAACAAAAACATAGAAACATGATAAATATAAAAACAAGAAAGAATTAGGTAAACAAAAAGTAACAAGATGAATACCAAAAAGTCCTGCAATGGTTTCCCTTACCAAAACCCCACCAATCTACCTGATGTGGTGAACATTTGCATAGAAGTGATTGGCTAGTCAAAGTTCAGTCCGGACGATGATAATGAGTCCTTGTTTGTTGGCTATGAACACTCATATGGGAATTAAGAGTTAGATTCAAAAACATAAGATGTTGAGTTTTAGAACTCAATGAAAACAAATGAATATTTGGGAGGGGGATTATTACACCCCCACCACCACCACCCCCCCACACACACCACTCGTGTTGGTGGGTGACAATTCATGAAAGAATGGAGTTTAATTTGAACACAAACCCCTACATATTCATGCTTATGAGATCGGTCTAAAAACAACTATGTAATATCCTAAATAAACATGTGCGGGTGTTTTTTTACTAACGTATTTGTTCTTTTGTCACCAAGATCAAATGACAATCCGTTCATCTACTCGACGCCTTTTTAGACTACTACCAACTGTGCTTGGCCAGCAATATTTCCCAACTATGGAATATAAAAAAAATGAATGCAACAGGATCCACCCGAAACTAAAACATGATACGCCTAGTTCACTTCTGGCGCCAATAGGCCAATACTCATCTTCATTATCATAAACAACTGCTTGTAAAATATGTTGCATAAAACAGAGAAAAAAATCAAAGTATTGATATTCTTTCTTAATCCAACTTACAAAATAAAAATACCCAGTCAGGCTGTAACTATGCAAGTGATTCTTTTTAAATGCATACGTTGACTGAAAAATAATAAATTACTGGAATCTATAAAATACTTCAGTCTGATTGCGTATACAGAATTCAGTGTTCAAATAGTAACAGTTAAAAATAAGATTTTTGACAACTATTTTTGTTACCTACAAATATCTAAGTATTCGGTTTTATAAATCATGATTGGCCCTAATTTATCGATATAATTAACTAATCATTAACATACTACCTAATACAGTGAGATTTACTTATAAACTTATTTTAAGCACTTTTTGATAGATTCAATTGGACTCTCTCTCTCTCTCTCTCTCTATATATATATAATATATATATATATATATATATATATATATATATATATAATTTCAATGGGAAATGGGTATAATTGTACTTTGTAAAGTATTCATGTGTATGGAAACCTTTCATGTAGTTTAATTCGAAAGTGGCATAAAATATCAAAATATATAGAAAATAAAACTTTTAATACGATCCTATTCCAATGCGATATGTGCATGCATGTATTTCTCTTTCAAGGATTTAAATCAATGTTTTAAACTGTGTATTTTGTTCTTTTTTAAAGTGAAAATATTCTCAGCAGAAATGGCGCCTTTGAAATATCTTTTCATGAATCTTCATTAAAACAAATTAAACCTTTTTTTCTTGTCACACTTCAGCGAAGGAAAGAAGAAAAATGTCAAGATGATCTTTCAATTCAATTTCAGTGGCTCTGATCTTAAACTCATAAAAATGTATACAAATCAATTAATAAATATAAAGAGGATGAGATAACATTAACTTCGCAGAGTCGAACATCTAAGAAAGTTAACTCCGTTACATAGACCAAATCAACATCCGGATTTTATAAGTATATGGATTTGTGGGTTGATACGAGGTAGAAATATATCTAAACAATTTTTTTATTTAAAAGTTTAAAATGCAGATTTTATACATGCCTAAAAATCGCCATTGTCCAACCTACCAAGCTAAAAAAAATATTGGTAAATAGGGAATGATTATTAAGTTTCAATTTTATATCTAAATTTTGAGATTATATTTTACACCCTTTTCTATTGTTAGATGATTCATATTGAGTTTTGATGTCAGTCTGATAGAATAAGTTGTCCATGGAAGAGATATTGAAGGAAATTGTTACTCAGTTCCTTCTCACCATTCTTATATAGTAATTTATCCATACTTACACAAACACGCGCGCGTTATCTATTTATTAAGCTTAATGGTTACACACTTAATTGAGGAGATCAAACTAAAAACGATGATTTGAATCTGCATGCATATTCTTCATGTTTTCAAAAGTTATTCTTATATATATATATATATATATATATATATATATATATATATATATTCTTTATTTCATACTCCAAAAGATATTCTTTATTTCATACAATGTATCAGGTTAAGTTTCTACATTTTCTATCAATAAAATCTTTTATAAATTCACTATCTTTAGCTTTCAATTTTATCTAATATATTTTACAAAAATCACTGACATGCGCTGAATTGGCGAGGCACCGGTATCGAACCCGGAGCCTAGTGGTTCTCTGGTGGATGCTCTACCAGCTAAACTGCCCGGATAATTTCTAAATACTTATGAATAGAGATGCCATCTCCCATCAATAGACAGCGTGTGTACGTAAGCATTAAACGTGACAACTCACATATGAAGATCTGAGTGTTTATACAGACAGATTTCATCCAATCGCCTTCAACACATTTTTAATGTTCTCTTTTCCATTTAACTGATGACAACAATCGATGGACTTTGGCGTTGATTCCGGCTGCAAACATTTTTGCTTTTGAATCATTACGATATTCTAATACATATCAACTCTTCTTGAGAAAAAAAAACCCTGCTAAACAAGAACAATCTTCCACTTCCCTGAGTCCATTTAGTTTTAATATATATATATATATATATATATATATATATATATATATATATTGTGTGTGTGTGTGTGTGTCTTTTCGCACGTGTATACCGTTCAACACATATCTATAGATAGATTAACAGCTAAATATTATGCTTTCCGAGTTTCAATTATACCCATGAAAGTTAATTAATATCCGTGATTCATTATCAAAATTTGTTGCTGAGGTACTGATGATTTTAGAAGTATAACAATGGATTTAACGAAATGATACTTTTCCATCGTTATTAATTTTCTTGCATTTATCCTAGAACAGAAGTGTATAAAGGAATAGCGTTACAACTAGAAGAAACATGATACATACCCAGAGAATTCTTCATCATTTTGGACCGAACAGTAGGTCAATGCATTTATAATCAAACAGGAAAAATGTTCAGCGTCCTTATATATTCATGTAGATGGGCAAATAAGATTTGTGAAGAGACATCAACAAAAGTATACTTACTGTAATACATACATGTTCCTCTTTTTCTCTACATTTCCCATCAAAGAAAGAATTGATAAAAGAATCTCCCACATATGACCGGAATCTCTGAGACTGTTATGTCTATTTATACATTAATCTGTCGGATTATGACTGGCTTACATCGTCAAATCTGTCAGTGCAGATCAAAAAATATTTCTTTTGATTTTGTTTGAAGTCACTTTTTCCCCAGTTTCTTACTAACATTTTTAACTGTTTTAACATCATTATCTTCGATACATCGATCACCCCCCCCTCCATCCATTCTCATTATAGTCTCGATGCCATCTTTTTTCTCAATACATCTTTACAAAAGTTTCCATTGCTTACAACTAGGGGACTTTATTTATATCACGAAATGTTTTTTAGAATCTTGATCATTTGTCTTTCGATCAGCAAATGTTATGAAGCCATTGACCATTACAATATTCTTTAGATCATCAATTTTTTGGCCTTAAATAAATTTGGGGACATTTTATTTTCCTTTCATTTCCTTATTTGTTGGTTTGAATGGGGTTTTTTGGGAGGGGGGTTGTGATAATATATTACATATTGTTGTTTTTATTTTCTTTCTACATACATTGTATGATTTATCTTGAGTAATATTATCTGCGTTATCCGGACTATTGTCACCATCTTCATTGTTATTTGTACAAAAAAAACACAATATGAGTCCAGGTAAAAAATCATACATAAGTAAAATAGGTAGATATTCTAGCCAAATCAAGACATTAGGTTTATAAGTTCCCAAAATTCACACTCAATTGTCCAATTGGATAAGGCAGTTAGATTAAGACAGTTCTAAGTGACAGTTATCTCTGGAACCCGAGTTCAATCCTGAGTGAAAGAAGTTAGAAAAATAATTAATTAACACAACTCCTACCCCAGCTATGGTTAGCGGAATGAGAACAGGATACCCCCGTGGAATAAATAAAGGGTTAGGTTCAAAGTTCCGTGATGGCTCCCGAATATGACAAGAAAGTTCCCGAGTTCGAAAAGAAGGTTCCCGAGTCCGAGAAGAAATACCTGAAGAAGGCCGAAGGGTATATCGGCTGAAACGTTGTACAAATAACAATGAAGATGGGGACAATAGTCCGAATAACGCAGATAATACTAATCTTCAAGCCTCATCTCAAACATTCAGAGAAATATTATCTTGAGTAAGTTCTTAATTTGTTGACTAGTTTATAGATCACAATTAATATATCAATGGATATCAGAAAATAATCGATATTAGCAGTGGAAATTGTTTCCTCATTTGGAAGATGCATAGATAGGGATGAGTTTGTCTACCAAGGATTTTAACAAGCAAACACGTCTTTTATTTCATTTAATAATTATCATTTGACAAACATTATTAACAATTAAAATGTTCCATTATATTGATTTATTACAAACTGTTGAATATATTTACATTAACATTTCTTTTTTAACAAACATTTGGAACTAGTGATTTATTTGTAGGTATTTAAATATAAACTTAAGTTCATCTTTGTATTACTGTTATTAATATATGCGTAAATAAATCTATAATTTGGATGAATGAAGATCTAATATTTATAAATAGACACGTTATTTTTAAGAGAAAAGTATACACTTAAACAAATGAAAATATGAAGATACACGTTATTGTTAGAAATGGAGAAATTCCCGTCTATAGTTAACATGAAATGTTGAGATAAAACCCAGATTCTATTTTTTTTTTAATGAAGCTTAGCTCAAAATACGTCGTACGTGATCATCATAAATTTTATTTTAAGAAAAAAACAACACAGTTTACTTGCAAGAAAGGTTCAAGTTTGTTTTTTTGTTTTTTAGATGATTTTATATGCGTTTGTAAATATCGATTCTCTTGAACGTTTGCAATTATAATTAGAAACAGATTGTCTAATCGAAATGTATGAAACATGATAAGCAATTAAAATGTGTCGTCTACAACGAATTGTGTAGTATATTCACCATCGTCTCTTAGTAAGGCCGCATTTATAAAACTGTATGTCTTACTCTTCACAGAAGGTGAATTTCTTTATAGAAACCATATTTTTGTTTTGCTGAACAAAGATGTCACAAGCAAAACAACATTTTAAATCCAACACCTGGCAGCGAAGATACAGTTATTGATTAGAATTCACTCATTTGCTGTAATTATAAAAATTAGTTGCAGTAATTATAAAAATAAAATGTCAAAAGGAAAAATGTCATTCCGTAAATCCTTATTATTTGGCCTGGTTCAGTTTACATTTCAGTAAATATCTTAACGTCATAAGATATTTCCATTATTTGTAAATTTTTAAGCATTATAGAATTTGTTCAAACGTTAAAGGTGATAAAGTAATTAATTAATTATAATCAGTTAATAAATACATAATATTGCAATTAAAAATTAACACTTAAGCATCTTTGTTTTTTTTAGGGGAGGGGTAATAGAGTATTCACCCCTTTTTGATTTCGAACGTACTTTTCATACGAAAAAAAATGTCAGGAAGATAAACGAATAAATGCCTTCAAGGGAAATTTATCTGAACGGAAATTTTTTAAAAATACTTTTTTTTTAATAAGAAAATTTTCGAACGAAATATCAAACAAGACAATTAAAGAATATGAAATACTTAAAAGAGACTGATGTTATCAACTAATAATAAATGAAATTTAAAATCGTGTTTCGGGGAAGTGGAAAGTTTTTCTACAATTTTAAAGGTTTCGAGTATCATTACGAGGCTTCCAGACATTTACAAATCAAAATTATTTATTAGATTTGTATCTATTCTTACTATAAAATGAAAATCCGTTTAGAGAAATGCAAAATAAGAGATGCAGATGATTGCATCATGAAAAAATTAAATGAAATGACAAAGATAAAACGAAACATTTTTACAATCAATTCTACTATATTACATAATACGACTGATCATGCATGTTTTGTTTTGTTGGTTTAATATTTGGGGGATGAGGTTGGGGGTTGTCATGAGGTTTGAAGTTGTTGTTGAATTGATGAATTTACTTTTGGTTTCAGATATGTTCACAACGGAATGTACTTGTATTCATATAGTTTATTTATGGCAAATTATTCAAGACTATCCTAGAAGCATATAATGAAAATAAACTTAAGTTGTCCGTTTCATTTTTCCCAACACTTTATTCTTTCTCTTTTCATTCATCTATATCAATAATGGGAATCTTCTAATCTATTTAAACTAATATTCTAGTTGGTTTTGTGGTTTGTATCGCGATATTTCTTCAGCTTTCCTTACGGGTTAAAGTAAAACGTACAAATATTGTACCTGTTAGTTATTATCATTATTAACTTACTATTTATTCTTATAGATTTTATGTCTGAAATTCTTGCAGATTCGTTTTCTTGGAGGAGAGATTCAATTAGCGGCAAAGTATGGGTTTAGAACATTTAATAAAGTCAGCACACAGGGACGAATTTGTAATTTAATTTGAACCGTCTCGAACATTGGAAAAAGTTATAAGAAATCACTCTCAAATCATCAAATTGTCTCCTTTAAATCTCATCATTCTAAACAAAATACTCAGTTTCAAATAATGACGAGACTCGTAAAGAGAAGATCAAAAGACGGAAGAGGAAGATGTCATTCATAAATGAGGATTGGCTGAAACATTTGAAAGCATTTGTGGCCATTGCAGATTCAAGTTAATTTCCCCATAGTAAAGACCATTAATGCTGGGCCTCTATATAAAAAAATATGTACAATATTTCATGCAATTAGAGTAGGGAATATTAATTGGTCCATCCCTAAAACTTAAACTTAAAAAAACCATAATAGGGATTTATGATACAATGTCATTGGCTAAGTATAAGAGATCAGCATCAGAATGGAGACATTCGCCAGGTAAAGAAAGTAGTTTCGATAAGTCTGTGAAAATCCAACGTATACAATGGATAGGTCGACAAAGGAACAATTGGACAGAGTGACACTAGTAAAATATTTGTATTCCTAGTGTCATTTAAATAGACGGAGACATTTATATCAGCATCATCGACTAATCTTAAGGGGTCGGAATTTCCAGTTTTACTTTAAACATTAACGTCATCTCAGAGTAGATCAAACTTGTTTATTGAAATTTTGATGATGTATGTATTGTTTTGATATTTACTTGTATAAAATGAACAAAGAAGACAAACTGACTAATTAACTTCAGTAAAGTGAAAATTAGTAGAAAATATCTCGTAAAATAATTATTAAAACCTCATCTTGCAATAATATCTCACCTGTCAATGATATCTCTTTCTTACTCACTTTTTCTACTTTTTCATCTCTCAATGTTTCTCAAAATTGAATGATCAACTCATCCAATAATCAATATATTTTGCTATAAACTTTTTCTTTATTTAACTCGTAGGGTTATAGTTTAATTTCCCTACAACCTTTCATTGCAATGTCTGCAATAAATTACTTAAGATTTTATTGGTTGTGCTTATATAAAAAGAATACAAACAACAAAATCCAATGATGTCATCAGTTGGTAGAAAAAAAGCTTTAAGTTAAATGGATCGTTTATTTCACACATAAACAAAATGGAAAGAAAAACTTTCTCGTTTGTTTTAAATTAACTAAAAATATTTTCCTTGGTAGCATTTTTAATTTTTTAAACAGTTTGTATTCCCTTGTGTAGTTCAAATGTATTTTCAAGTTTAGTCTTAAAGAGTGTTAAAAATAAATACACAATCTTTGGTTAATCGCAGTTTTTGTTGTCGGTCACTGCCATGTTATATAAATATTTGATGAATTGAAAGCAATTCTTTGTAAGATCAACCTTACTTTTATATTTGATAAATGGTTTTTTAAATATCGCTGCTCGGTTGTGGGTATATATAGGCATAAGTAATTATCTTTATACTTGTTGTGATCATATAAAAATGCTGTATATCATTTCAAATCTATGTATAAATATATCTAAACGTGCAGGTATTTTTATCTATTGGTATATATTGTTTAACATGAAATCGACAAGATAATACCCAGTTGCAATTTGCATAATAATAAAATGACGTTTTAGAAGACACGAGTCTCTCTCTCTCTCTCTCTCTCTCTCTCTCTCTCTCTCTCTCTCTCTCTCTCTCTCTCTCTCTCTCTCTCTCTCTCTCTCTCTCTCTCTCTCTCTCATAATATAACAATGCAATGATAAAAATAGCATGATTTCATAAAAACCACTCTATATTTCTACAGAGAATTGCTGTCATATTTATGAATTATTGCTCATCAATTTTAATACCTTTCAGAATGCTTTAAGTCATTCATAATACATTTTTATATTAAGTCATATTAGGATTCATCATGAATACGTTGTAATGTAAAAGATAGCAGTGCAGTTTTGTAATTCATGTCTATAAACATCACTTGTTGGTATTAAGGGAGTGGATAAAAATTAAGTTTTGTTTTATTTAGGTTTGTTGTTGTTATTTTTATATCCAATATGAAGTTAAAATCATAAAAAGTTTTCATTGTGGCAAAAGAGTCTGATTAAAACATAAAAAATGTATGAATTCCTCCCCATTATCAGTTGTGAAGACATTGTTCAGTTGATATGTTAAACTGTTTCGACAATAACGATTTCATTTGGCACAACTTGATTGACTTTGATTTTACCTAATAAGTAATATTTTAAGGGTCCATAACCCTTTTCAGGTCTTCAGGTCTTCCATATAGAGCAATTCCCTATTATAGAGCCTGTGTGGGCAATGTGAGGGTAAATTGGTGGTATACAGCTGCTCTCTAAGTAACGTGATGATTTGTGCTGGCTTACATAGTAACAATATTAAGGAAAAATACGTGAAATGACTTCATTTCAGAATATAATCTCTGATAAAATATTCAATTTTCTTGTAATTTACATGCTCTAACGCTGTCTTGTGTAGGAGCTTGAAATGCTATATGAATATTTGTGTTTAATGGTTGTCACACGCGTTATTATAGAGTATTTTACTCATCTAATAATAAACGTTGCTACGTTGCTTCTGTGTGTACTAATTTGTTTATACATTACTAAGTCACTGCAAACAGAAAGTAAGTAAGTGCGGTTGTGTAAACGAATAATGTATTGATGCTATTAATTTAATTAAGCAAAAACACATTTTGGAATTTTTGAAGGGCGGGAATTCATAAGTCTAACAAAAACAAATGAATGTATTTCACTGGAAGTACGATTAGTGAATTTACTGTGTGTAAGATACCAAAAAGGACTAGAAAGATTTTTGAAGGGAATGAAGTGATTAGTGACAATGTTGGTTTTCTAATGAATTTGACTGAATATGATGTTTTGTGTAGATAGAGTCTGAATATAGATTATAACAATGTTTCAGAATAAAAAAATATTTTGAAAGAATAAAAGATATAGATGATGAGAATGAAGGTAAAATAAGATGAGGCAAAGAACAGAAATGGACGAAGTTTGGTGAAAATACTTCAAGATTTCGGTTAATGATAGAAAGGTGAGATATAAGAACACTATCAATGCTTAAATAGGGAAAATTTAAACAGGAAAGAAAGAATAAGATGAAATGGCTGACTAATCAGAAAACATTAAAAAAATAAAGCGAAGCAAGCAGAAAAATTGTTCTTTTTTTTTTTTAAGTAATAATAAACGATTAGACGTGAAGAAAATCTGCGTCCAAATTTCAAAAAAATAAATAAATAAATAAATAGAGAAGAAGAAGGAAATACAAGAGAAACTGATACTTCTTAACGATATGAGGTAGACAGACTGCACAAAATATCAGGGGAGATAATTGTGTTCGCACGTTTGCTTCTATTGTTTTTCAGTGGAACAATAAGATTTTGCCATGAAAAAATAATTAGGAAAAAATTGTCTGGGATGAATAATGGAAAATTAAAGAAGATGATAATACAGATTATGGATTTGAATAATGTTATTTATACGTGTATATAACAAACGCTTGCATTCTTGTTTATTTAATTGGTATATATTTCCATAAATAAAAAATACACCCGAGCTGTATGTTAGCAAGAGATTGTAAATAGATTCATGTATAGGCAAGTTATTGTTTATGTCTCCCTGTGCACAGATATCTAAGTATGAATCTTACAGTGTTATTATATTTGTCTTTACTGTATCACCACACAACTCGCTTTTGTGAAATACGTGCAGTAAATGAAATGATATTGACTAGAAAAAGATCAGTACTGATAGACTAATCAATATTTTAATTGGTATTAACAATTAAGTTATATAAGTGAAATTTGATTATGTCCCCTTGCTTCTAGGCACATCTGTTTGATTTCAAACATGCATGGATTTAATTCACTGGCTCCAGCGGGTTGATTGTAGATTGGCTGCTGTGGTTAACGGGCAACTCGGGCATATATATATATATATATATATATATATATATATATATATATATATATATATGCATACATATATATTATGTATGGGGTATAAATATGATGTATAGTACATACATTCACGTACGCATACTATCATAATATATGTGTGTATGCAATGTATATATATATATATATATATATATATATATAATATATATAATATATATGTGTTGTGTGTGTGTGTGTGTGTGTGTGTGTCGAGAACCAGACAGACAGATATGAAGAAAACATTGACCTTCTCTAAAATCACTGAATAGCATAGAGAAAATCCAACCTAGAATGTTGTGTGCAACATTTAATGTTAACCTCTGCACTACAATCATCTCCTGTTACAATCTCCCTAATGTCAGTAATGAAACAGACATGACTACATTTTACAATGAGCTATCTTCCGTAGTCCGCCACATATCTACGTACACTGTCCTAGTTGTTTAAGGAGACATGGATGTATGAAGCGAAAACTGTGGACTTAGGCTTATTTGGCACCCAATAAGCCAAAAGTAGAGCTAGATATTATATTAATAAACAAAAAGTGGATAAACAGCGCAATGAATTGCGATGCATATTCCTCTTTTAAGCGAGTATGTATCAATTAAAAAATCATCTTAGTAAAGATATGACTGAGTCCACGCAGAAATAAGAAACAAACCGATAAATCTGTACGATATGACTAGTCCTCACTTACCAATAGTGATATATGCAATCGATATTCGATATCTTCAGAACACATCATATATATATATATATATATTATATATATATATATATATAGAGAGAGAGAGAGAGAGAGACTGTAAATAAGTACAATCCTAAAAAATATATAAAAAGTTAATTTTCTATAAAACCAAAGTTACCAAAAATGTGTTATTTCTAGTGGAACATTATAGAAAAATAACCAATATTATTATTATTATTTATTATCTATTAAACTGAACAGCATTAAATGTCTGTAACCCAAAATAAAAGTGCGCATATGCACGAGGTGAAACGAATAGAGGAATATATGCAACCGTTTGAAATCAGAATGAAATTTTCTCATAATGATTAATCTGACCCACCCCCACCCACAGAGTATTTAGATTAATATTTGTTATACATGTTCTTTATTCATATTTGTATATTCTATCAATTCAGTCTTCTTTTCGATCAAATATCAAAGTGCAGTATTTTTTTGGTTGTATAATATTTTATTCATACAAAACTGCTAATCCTTTTCTGTTCTATATTCTCTAATTTCATGTATATGAATATCTACAAAAAATTGCCACACACTTCTTAAGTCGTGCAAATGAAACAATTGAATGAATAAAAACAAATAGAATCATGTCATTTACATATCAAAGTTTCACGAGTCACCTTTTGAATTATTTTCTAATAAAGAGATTTTGATGCCTTTGCCACAAAAGACCACGGAAATGTTAATTGCGTTGAATACAATGAAAAATGCTTTTTAACCACGACATGCAAAAAAAAGAAATATTTTCCAGAAAACAATAGATATTTGCATAATTCCATCTAAGATTAAAATAATAAGCATTGTTACTCTTTCAGGTCACGAGTTTAGGCAATTTCTGGTACAAGACGTTTGGTTGAGAACACAATAGAAAAATGAAAATAAAGAAATTTAAAAAGAAGTGAGAGAGAGAGCGGGGTTCAGAAGTAATATTAAAATTATCTGAAAGAACATAAAGGCCATGGTTGTTTATATAAAATAATGCCAACCAAATAATTTTTAAATGCAATATCACAATCTAGTTAATTTTACCCTCAGACTTAGGTGACCACCGAAATATAAAATGTCTAAAATGTGTTTCTTTTGCACATGTAAATACGAACTATTGATGCATAAATACGTTTACATTCATTTCATGTTTACAAATATCATCAGTGTTGATGTGTATTCAGGAGTATATATATATATATATATATATATATATATATATATATACTAGAAGGGCCCAATCATATATAATCGCATATAACATATATCACATATATCCCAGTATAATAAGAAACATATTTCTTCTAGGTAATTACACTCATGCAGAAAAGATTTTCTTATTTTAAAATTCTAAATATTAAATCGTTTCAAAAATAATTACATTTATTATTGAATAAATTCCGAAAAAGAATCAACTGATTCAATTGAAAATGCTAACAATTAAGAAAAACTTATTATATTATTAAGAGAATGATGTGACTAATGATAATATAGAAACAATGAGAAATGATTATGCGATTAACAAGAGATAATACATTTTAAAATATTCGTCTAATTCTTCCATCATTCCTTTACATAGAAAAATATAGGAAAAAACGAAATATTAATTATTTTCATTATTTTTTATTCGTTTTGCTTTTTCCGCAATTTTTTATTTATTTAAAAATAAAATAACATTAGTTAATACTTTCTATTCTCTTTTGCCAGATTTACTATTCATTTATCAATGCAGCATTAATGTACTAATTACCTATATTGATGTTGATTTTTCTTTAGAAACAGTGGAATTCAACGGAAATAATTGCAGTGGTGAAAAATGTGAAATATTTTCCAAATTTACATACACAAAAAAGGTGCCTATGCCATGGCTCCCGGTAGCCAAATTGAATCAAAAACAATTTTACTTTCTTCGCTTGGAAAGTCTTTATACTTATCATAGAAGAGCTAATGCCATAATGTCCAGTTTTCTCGATAATTAGATTACAAACATAGGCACAGATTATATAATATATATATATATATATATATATATATATATATATATAGTGGAATAGTATAGTCAGCCTACTCGAGTTTCACCTCGTTCGAAACATCAGAGTTATCTGCAATTAATTGATTAAATCAATTAAAATAAACCGAAGTGAACAAATGACATTATTATAGTCCCGCATAGAAGTAGGGACTCTGCGTGATAATTTGATTTTTCAAACGTCGCGAACATTTATTTACATTTTTGACTATCAAGTCACCACGTGTGTTTGTGGCAGCAACTGTTCAAAATTTCCGATCTTTGGTTTAGCAACGCTTTGGAATTATTATAGGAATTGATAGCTATTTTTTCCTCTCAGCATAAAAGACTGAATGTATCGCCTGTTCTATATCTGCGGTTTTTGGGGGGTTTTGGGGGGTATTTTTTTTTCTGTTTTTTTTTTGGGGGGGGGGTATTCTTTTTTACAATATTCTACTTTACGATTGGACCTATACAGTATTTATTTCTGATGTCCCAGATGTATTCAGAAAGAGCAGTGCTATGCATATATTTTATATTAATGAAGCTAGACTTGTGGTTATAGAGACTTTTTTCAAAACATCTTGCGCATAAATATATCTTTTTATTATCACTTAGCTTATTAATTTGTACACTAGATTTATATACGAAACAATCACTTTGCCATTCTCCATTTAGGCGGTATGTATAAAAGTACGAGTCACAATACAATAAACTCCATCATCTTTAATGAATTTATTTAGAATTAAACTCAACCCTAATGCTATTTAGGGACAAAAAGAAAAGAGAAATGTATTTATAGAATTTTGTAACTAAACGAGTCTCTTTGAAAAAGTCATTTTAAAAGTCGACAAAAATGATGGACGTGAAAATTCTTGTATGCGCACAACTAAACTGACTCACAATAACCTAATTGTAAGGAAGTGCTTCAAATCTCTGTGATTATTGTTTCAATTTCATTCTTGTTTGGAAACTTGAAATTATCCAATAAGAAAAGAGAAAGTTGTCAAAAGAACAAATATAAATTTACCAACTCTTCCGCACAAACAGGATGGAACACATGGTCAATTTTTTAGACGGAGTTTAATAGGTTTGAATTTCGAGTTTTTCTTCTTCTATATCGGTTGCAAGGTTAAAGATCCCAGTCTACTCTGCAATTTACCCAAAACTGGAGGAAGATAATTGTCGAATGCATACCTTTCCCAAGCAAAAATATGTTTTGTAACAAGGACAGAACCAATTAGATTAACAGATCGTTGATATTTCCTCTTAAATTGCGAGGCACCCAGACAAAATGTAATTAATTTCTTCGATTAGAAGGAACTTTATAGGGTTTGCTATCACTTAATTGAAGAGACTCTTTTTGCAGAAGGATTACAAAAAGAAGGAAGTAGTGTGACTTAATCGTTTCAAAATCAAATCATTAAATTAATATAACGTTTCGTTGATTATATCTAAAACAATACAATTTCTACAGTTATCTTTTTTTAATGCTTTTTATGCTTATTGTTCTTCATTTTCTTCTTTCTATGTTTTTTTTTTTTTATTTCCGTTTCTTTATTTCCGTTTCTTTATTTCCTTATCTTGCTCGTGCTCTTTCGCTACAAATTTGTTTTATGTTATTTATCGCTGTACTTTCCTATCAATAGGTTTTTTGTTTTTTGTTGTTTTTTGTTTAATGGCATGTCAATCTTTGTGGGTTATTTAACGCCAACATCATCCTTGTAGAATAACAGTAGTGGTACTATTTAATCCATGTCTGGGAAATAAGGGGAGTTCATACCTTTTCCAAGAGTATTTGTCCGAAAGTGAAACAGCGAGACTGGAGTTTGAACTCGCTTACTACGACGTCGTAGTCCAGCACGTTAGAGGAATGACGATTTTTCTATTGCCCTTTAAAAGATTTTATCATGACACACACACACATAAGCCTACTACTTCAAATACTACTGCAAATATATTCTTGTATTCAACATTAGTTGTTATTAACACTGACAGAGAGGAGAGAAAGTGGAAACTATTTCTATTTGATGGTCAGTGTAGCCGACTTACTGCTAAAAAAAAAAGGAATTCTATGTCTGCTCATCAATTCGCTTCTGACACTCTGTGTTCCTATCTCAGACTTTAGTGTTGCCAACTTATTGAACCACGGCTGTATTTATTTTCTAAGGTTCACTTCTGCCAAACGGAATGTACTATGTAGAACCTGATATACTTTAAGGTTGAAAAGGTTAACTTTTTCTTTCCATTCAGCTGTGCATTGAATAAAGCCGAAAGTTTCATCCAACAGAAAAAGTGAAAACTTGTAAATTTACAAATATTTTACACCAAATACTTGATGGTATTTAAAAGTTTTCCGGTGTTTACTTTTAATTAAATAAAAAAAAAATATTTTTAAATTTCGAAATGATCATCCTTTCTAGATTAATTTGTATTCAGAAAATTAAAAACAAAAGTATTTTCTTTTACCTATCCCATAATTCTCACTTTAATTTCCCATTAATCACAGTGTTTAATCTTTTTTTCCTTTGTATTATTGAATAGTTTTCTACATGTTTACAATAAAATAACCAATTCTTCTTAAAAAGAAAGATGTTTCTCTAGTGATTTTGAATCTCAACTAAATCAAAAGAAACCTTTCTGGTGTCAATCTATTGTCACAAGAGAATGACGATGTATCCACTTTTATTCGTGTAATAAACCTACACGTAATAAACAAATTCACAGAACATTTTCAAATGTAAAACATAATTTTGGATTATGTTAGAAAATCTGTTGGAATCTATCAAGTTTCATTTGTCCAAAACTTGTTTTGTGCAAATCTTGACAAGATGGGGAGATAATTAAACGTTTTAATTCCATCAAAAGTTGACAAAATGAAAAATGTTGGCTGAGTAAGAATAAAATATAAAAGGCAAATTAAAAGTGATTAAAAATAATTCATTAGGAAAGATTACAAGAGGAGTTTGTAGTTACAACTCGGGATCCATCAAACATTGATTTAAGATGTTTGAAAATTTGCAAGGAAAATTTACCATTTTCATTTAACTAAACTGAATACTTATATATGTGTGTGTTTAAATTTGATTAATCATACTCGTTTTAGAGAGATTTTAGTGTTTAATCCCATTCAGATTAAGAAGTTTTAGGTATTTACAAAATCCACGCACTCAAAATGTTCTAAATATCAGATATCAAAATTAAAAAGATTGTTTTTGTTTACAGGTAAATATGTAAAAGTGTTAATAAGAAATCTCGTTCTCCTTCTTTTAAGATACTTTTTATTCATCTAAATTTCTTTTAAACAGCTTTTTTTTTCTTTTGACATTATTCTATCATCTATTGACTTTTAAAAGTTGGGATGAAATCAGACTGAAAGTCGAATCTAATTTTGAAGTGAAAAATGGCTGTATGTGTCCGCCATTTTTAACACATTTCCTTCAGAAAGATGTCTATAAACTGAACTCAAGTTTCAAGACTATATGTGACACTCAATAAGATAACACTCGCTTTTACACCGTTATAGTCTTTACATTGAACTGTTTCATGGTTATATAATTGGCCTTATCAGTACATTGAAGAATTAGTTTAAGATCTAAATCTGCAGTTTAACTTCTCGGTAAGTAATTTATTAACATATAACCTATAAGCAATAAAGAAGGAAACATATGCATTTTAAAACAAAGATAAAATAATTTTCTTTGTTTTGTAATCTTGTTTATATCATTTTTAAGTGTTAAGATGTTGACTTTACTCAAACTTAGCAGTTCGGTTTCTTGTAGTATAAATAAGGGACAATACGTTGTAATATAAATTGCTTCAATTCAGTAATATCATTCAAACTATTTTAATCGTTATAAATATTTTGAAAAACGACATACCTTTATGTAAAAAATTGGCCCAGAATCGAAACATGAAAACTGCACTAAAAGTAAGATATTTTTAATTTATAAAGCTTTTTATTTTTATTTTTAAAAACAAGTAGAAATATATATTGTTTAAGTATGTTACCTTGATTTAATTGTTTTAATTAGAAAAATCTACCAGGAAAAATATTTATATTTCTAATTTATATTATTTTATTGGGCAACAAGATGAAACTTTATTTCGATACGAAGATCCACTTCTCAGTAAAAAGTAAGCAAACACATTTCTTACTATGTTGTTATTCCCTCCATCCACGCAATGCCGAATAGTCATTCGACTTTGTGAATATATTTTCCTTTTGTATTGTACAATTTGGAAAATCTATTTTCCCCTTTTCCTTGTGTTTGTTTGTATTTGCATGTTGCTCACAGCTTTTTATCTGTTTATACTCTTTTCTATGCGAACAACTGCACACATTTTCCAATCCAATACAACTTGTAGATTTTTTCCTGTATGTTTCTAATGTTGATAATGGCCGCTGCTTGAATGGAACGACGTGTCAACAAAGACGGACAGCTATTTGTAGTTGAGTCCGTTAGACAATTGATTAACACAACAGAAACTTAAGTTGACCTCTATATTCAAGAAAGCTTCAATGCAACAGAACACATGAGAGATCCACGTGACATGCATGGCTGACATATTTCTGTTTGTTTGTTTGTTTGTTTTTTTTATCTCGCGCGTTGGAAGCTTGAAAGTTCATTGTTGCGGTAACATTGTTGCTGACTGACATGCAAGTTGGCTGCCACTGTTCGTGGAATGAGGAAAAAACAAATTGAAAAAGTAAAACGGTTAGGAAAAAGACAATAAAATATTGGTGCTGCTAAATGGAGCACATAAAAAGAAAAATAGAAATTCTCATTTTGTTTCGTCCAACTATGACATAGGCACAACTTGCTTCTTGGGGCACGTCGTTTGTTTACTTATACATTTGCACACACACACACATACACACACACACACACACACACACATATATATATATATATGTGTGTGTGTGTGTGTGTGTGCAGATGCGTCGGGGTCGGTAAATTAATGTATTTTCGTATAGCTGCAAAATAATAATAATAATAAAAACATTGCCATTGTTAAATCAAATATTTTCATACATTCATGAACATTCATCCCTCAATAAATAATTATTTATCTTCGGAGGAAATGGACACTGCGAGACGTGTTCAAATTCTACACAGGGCTGTTCACATAGCCCTGCTACCCTTGGGAGCGGTACTAATCCAACTATTCTATCTCCGGCTATGGTTAAATAGTAGGACAAATTGGACTCTTTAATCTTGGTTAGCCAACCTGTCCAGGGGAAGGAAACCTCAGAATTCAAACCTGTTAAACTCTGCTTAAGAAATTGATCTTGTGTCACATCCTACTCGTATGGAGATAATTATTTAGACGCATTGACACACACACACACACATACACACACACGCACACACACACACACACACACACGTGTGTGTATGTAAGTGTGTATGTTTGTAATCACTAGTATTTCCATAAAATTATGCATATTATATATATATATACATATTATTACGTAAGCAATAAACATGTAAAATATCATATTCCAGTTTAATTATTTTATTACTTAATCTCCACAATTTTGTCAACAGTCAAACATTTATAAATCTTTATTGATATATACAACTATACTGTAATAAGTACTGACAGGAAGAGAAATTTACAAACTTAGAACTTGACATCCATGTATATGCATGTGTCTTAAAAACAGTTAACTCTCTCTCTCTCTCTCTCTCTCTCTCTCTCTCTCTCTCTCTCTCTCTCTCTCTCTCTCTCTCTCTCTCTATATATATATATATATATATATATATATATATATATATATATATATACATAGAGAGAGAGAGAGAGAGAGAGAGAGAGAGAGAGAGCCGGTTTAGCTTAGTCGGTAGAGCGTTTGGCTAGGAATCACATGGTTCCTGGTTAGATATCGGCCCTCGCCAACTCAGCCTATGAGTAGCACAGGGATCTGTGTGGTAAAGTGAGGAGCTGGTGGTAGGTGTGGTGTTCCACCTAAGATACTAAAATAATCTCTTTTGTCTAGCGCTGTCCGGCTGATACTGACATTAGGCCGCCCCGACGACTTTACACACACACACACACACACACACATATATATATATATATATATATATATATATAGAGAGAGAGATATGAATAGGCAAGAATGCTAGAATATTGTGATATGTCAATCCTCCTTTACGAGACATTTATCGGTTGAAGTATGATCATAAAAATTGAGCTTCGAATGAAAGCGATTTTGTCCGTATGCTTTTCTATAAAATGGATGCGGATTTTTATCTGAATGCTCACAAAGATGTTTCTATTTGTACGAAAGTCTTTCAATGCTTTCTAGGAATTAACAAACGTTTTATGCTTACTTTTGATAACTTAATTTTACTATAGACTTATGTAATAAGAAAAAAAGATTAGATGATGATGAGGAGGAGGAGAAAAACCGAAAGTTGTACAGCTTATGTTTACAACATTACGACATATATCAATGTATGTAACATAAGTTGGTTTGTACATCAAGCATTAATATGATATATATATATATATATATATATATATATATATATATATATATATATATATTTGGAGGATATGTGCTTAATTGAATTCATACCTAATTTTGAAAACTAATTAGTTAATAATTAATTAATTTAGGCGGGCATATATGTTCAAATGTAAGGCTAAACAAATCGAGAAAATGTCAATCTCTGAATGTACATTTCGGGGATTGACATTTTCTCGATTTGTTTAGCCTTACATTTGAACATATATGCCCGCCTAAATTCATTAATTATTAACTATTTAATTTTCAAAATTAGGTATGACTTCAATTAAGCATATATCCTCCAGAAATTGTCGGCTAAAAGCCATATCAAATAAACACATTGTTTGTTTACTTACTCTCATATATATATATATATATATATATATATATAAACCAATAAGTATATACACACACACACATCTTGGTACTTGAATGTCGGTTTGTATATGGAGTTTATGAGTCAATGTGACCTGATGTCAATTCATTCACACGTGACTGATTCGCTTGGGAAGGACGTTGTCAAGAAGAGAAAATCTATTCTGGATAATTAATGATCAGTGAAATAAATGAGAAAGCCAAATGATGTTGTAGGCGCTGAGCTAATGTCTTGTTTACAGGATAATTCGGGTTCAAGACATTCTGTTTTGACATATATTCAAATCTGCCTCAAGTCATTTAGCCGATAAATCTTGAATTATACTTTTCACTAAAATGACTCGGTATTTTGATAAAACATTCAGACATTCGGCAATATGTACAATTTCATCACTGCCTTTGCGTATTTGGGGGGGGGAGGGTAGTTTGTTTTTTGCTGTTGGTTTTCTTCTTCTTTTTTTTCCTACCAAATGGATAACAAAGATTTTGTTAACTGAAAGAAATCTTGTAACAGACATTTCTTTTTCCGTCGTCTTTTTAGATTCATATTCTTACCTTTATTGATATAATTTAAAATTGAGTTGCTTCATCTGTGTAAATTCATACCCTTTAAATTATCTTTAAATAAATGATAATGATCTTTAATTTGGTTTAAAGCCAGTTATTTTTATTTAACATCAAAGACATTTCTCTGATAATGAGTATCTCATAAATAGTTGCTTGAACGAACATTTCGTCTCATAACATTTCACTACATTAAAATCAGTTTATAAAAATCTCTTCTTCAATAGTCAGAAGACTTTCATCATAAATTGATATCAGTCCATATGGAAATGTATTCATTTCTACTGTGAAAAGGATTATGCGTTTTTATCATGAATACATCAATATTGTCTGAAAAGACAATGTCGATACAAATCCTCAGTTCTTTGCTGAAATTAGACCGATTTTTAACTGCATTAGAAAAGTTAGTTGATTATAAATTCTTATAGATAAAATAAAACAAAATTAATTCTTGAAGTTTGATGTTTTAGTCGGAAGAACAATTTTGTTATATATCAAAACATTTTGTGGTTTTTTTTTTCAAAAAGAGCATAAAGATAATATCAGAATAAGAGAATAAGATATTTGTTTCTCATATCATGAATTATCCTCATTATGATTTATATGATTAATATCAACATTTCAATCATCCAATTCTCCTACCGGAACATTAAGCGGACTAACAGAATCCTTTAGTTACTCCTATGTTTTTATCACAAACCGGAATTCAATTATGAAATTAATACTTGAAAGTCTAATTTTGGAATGAATAATTACCTTAAAAAATTAATTAGAAAACTTCAAAGATTTTTTAAATATTTAAATTCAATCTTAAAACGTTTATAATTATAAAAACAATCACCACAAACCATTTATTGTATTGCTACAATACAATAAATTTTCCAGTCCTGTTTTTCACAATTGTAAGAAAAAGTAATTGAAACAACTTTTTGTAAGAGTTTTGAAATAATGATTTAAAATTGGAGAAAGTATTTAAAATTAAATAATCTAAAACATTTTTATATAGAACTTTCATTAATGGTGATTTGTCTTACAGGATGTCAATGGTAGCCATTATTTCGTCTTTAATATAAAACTGGACTATAAGAAATTTTTTTATTTGTGTTTTTCTATTACCGCATACTTAGTGGATGTGTCTTACATTTTATTTAGTGTTCGTGTTCTGAGAGACATTTTCTTCTGTTTTCAGCTGTTTTCTAACTTTGTCCTTCAACCTCTTTTTTCTACGAGGATAATTTTATTCGTCTGGACAGGTTTTATTTCAACCTAAATGTTCTGTTTAGATTTTGTTCGTTGTTTTTTGTTTGTTTTATTTGTTTTTTTGTTTGTTTGTTTTTTTTCCTTCTTCTTAGTCCCTTAATTCTTTTGTCTTTTTTTTTCTTTATTGTTTAATTTCCTTGGAAGTTTTATGGTTTTTTGGTTTTGTTTTTGGGTTTGTTTTTGTTTTGTTTTTTTTTTTGGGGGGGGGTATATATTTTTTGTTTTTTTGTTTTTTGTTGTTGTTTTTTCTTTCCATTTTGTTATCATTTTAATTTTCTATTTTTTGTTTTCCCCTTCTTTTTTGGCTTTCAAGATTCTGTTTAAAAGAAACATCGTTGAGTAGGATAATATTCTAAGAAAAAGAATTCTCCTATCAGGCACACGCAGTACTCTTGATAAAAGACGAATATTACGTTCTGTTTATCCTTTTCAAAAGGAGACTCCATAATCTACACACCCTACCAGACAACTGTTCTTTGCCTAAAATCGTGTTTGAGCATGCGCGAAAACAGAAATTCGTTTGCAATAAAAGGTGAACATTTATAACAGCTCTGTTTAACTTGAAAGTAAGTGGGCGCCTCGCGTGATTAAAGAGCTGGCTAGCAGTCCTTTGTTAGTGAGTTAGATTCTCACTGGGTGCTCAATATATCATATCATTTCCCTAAGCATCAAAATGTGTGCAACTTTGCACCTGTTCAAATTTGAGCAAAAACTACAAAGATCTGTGAATATCAGAAGCAGACACCATCAAGCAAATTGAGATAAAATTAGAAAGTAAGGAAGAAACACCTGAAAATAACAAGAAATCCTCTCAAAGCCAAACTCTACTGTAAAAATCTAATCAAAGGGAAAATGTCTGAATAGCCTCTCTTATAAGATACGCTGGACCCTTCTTCAAATGGACAAAGAACGAACAGATGGACGAAATTCATCATAATAATATGGTCTTACAACAGAGGGACGACATACAGACACAATGTGTGAAGAAAGGGAGGAGGAAAGGGATTCGCCAGCATTAAAAAATGTGCAGTTGCAACAATTCAGCGACTCGAAAAATACACATACAAGCAATGCGGGCGAGCGTACAATTCTTATGGATCTTCTGCATATTGGTATACGTCACTGATGTTGTCGATAACGATGTGTACACGGAATATGGCCGTATGAATCTCTTGTGCGCTGCACATGGTCTTGTGGAAAGATGGGGTCTGGCTAGTAAAGTATTTTGTGCTTCACGTGTTTACGTGGGAAGAGTTATGCGGTGACTGGATAAAACCGTTGGTAGTAGTTCTTTTGCTGCATTTGCTACAGTCGGTAGGACCCCTAAGAAGTCACTGAGTTAGATGTTTATGGTGTCAGTTCTGTTTTGTGAGGCTCTGTTTGTCAATAAGCCGTGAAATGAGAATAACCATGTGTGCTAATTTGCATGTGCTATGTGCATCCATGGTCAGCTGGTGGGTTTAGTTGACCGCTACTACAAAAAGCTGACGTTGCATGCTGCATGTCTAGAGGTCAAGCTAACACACATATTCTAACTAGATTCCAAAGGAAAAGAGAGAGTGAATAGGGAATTTCCGGTGCTGTGACAGGGTCGAAACCCAAATGCGTGTGTGTAAACTGGCTATCAAAAATAAAGAAAGATAAAATCAGAAATCCGGTGTTTTTAATACTTCAGGAATATTTTAACAAGAAAAATGGCTACTGTATGTTTCATTTTAAAAAATACTTATATTATTGTTTGTTTTATTGTCGCTTTAGTTGTACGATTCAGGGCAACGTTTCCATATATCCTCACAGCACAACGTTTTATAAAACGTGAACAATATTCTAAAAATAAACACCTGTTATAAAAAGAATTATAAATTAATAGATAAACACTGGTATAAAAGTGAATAACAGATCTCATAATTTTCTCTGTACTTTCTTCTAACTGCACAGTTATTTTGTACAAATTTCAAACATTTTTCGTAATATGTCGCTTTTTCGTTAAGATTATGTGCCTGTTTTAAGATTTTATTATTAAAAGACAAGTAAAAAGAAGATGTTTGCAACAAACTAAGAAAAGTACTCGAAAACTCAAACATTAAATGAAGAATTCAAATGATAAAAGTAATTGCAGTTGAAATTACATCAATAGAGTCAACAATGTAGCTTTGTTTCTCAATAAATTATAAAATAAAATAGAAATATCTGATATCTTATCAAAATATTAAATCTTTTTAGCTAAATGTTATTAACATTTATTTACTGTTAGAGTATTGACCAAAACTATAGATAAAATTGAATTAGATGACTTTATAAAAAACTATAAAAACAAAGAAATTCATTTGTTACTCCAAGGTTTACAATTGTTTGAATAACATGGTGATTCAATTGCCTATTTCAAAAGTATCGGATATTTGACTGTAGTGGCAGAGGCTTTAATGAATTCAATTAACTTCCAAAATAATGCGTAAAATATTTATGTCTGTTTTTTTGTTTTGTTTTGTTTTTTGTTAGTTTGGGGGGGGGGGTTGTTTTTGTTTGTTTTTTTTCACTCTCCTGCAATATTACTTTAAAATGCCCGGCCAGTTCTAACTGAAAAGGAAAGCTAAATAAATATATAATAAGTAATAAAATGTCATATAGATGACTGAATTATTTTCAGCAATTAATAAAATAAACCTTCAGGAAACATCACACACTGAGTGTGTTAGTGAATTCTTTGTTTTTCTCTGTCCAACTAGTCACGTCATTAAATGAACAATTTTCCTTCCCAAAGTTTTGTTTTTTAGATTACATTCTTCGTGAAAACAATGATTTTAGAGAAACTTCAAAACATCATTTTACATATGAAAACAGAATATATGTGTCACATAGTTTCTGGATGTCTAAGTAGAATTGAGAAACTGGTTAAATTATTTATTCCATGTGTCTATGTTAATTAAATTAAATATGCAAATTTCATTTTTATAAAATATGCTTTAACAAAGAGAAGATAAATATGTTGAAGAAAATTCAGTAAATGATGGAGAGATAATTTTCTGCAATTAATATTCTTTTACTCTTGTTCTTTGTAGGGCTTCTTTTTTTTTGGGGGGGGTAAGTTTGTTAGAAGATGATTCAGATATTATTTTATAATATTTTCCCGATATATATTGTAGAATCTCAGTTCAGTTTGCGTAGTTTAACTATTATTTAATCCATTTTGTCTTGGACAGTTTATTTCCAATCAGGCAATATCACTACCCACAACATTTATTATTTTCCCTTTCTCTCTAATAAGATACATAATTACTTTCATTAAGCTAAAAGATGTTATCTTCTTTTCTATGATTTTCAGTAATACCCACAATGTGCCAGTTGATCATCTATTTTCTTAATTTTTGATCTTCCTCTCATCTTTCTATATTGTATGGGCACATAACTTGTTAGGAATTTTATGTTCTTTAAGTCGTTTCATGTCCAAGTTTTTGTTTTGTTGACTGTATATGTTTGCTATCGATGGCACATTGCCCACGGATACGGGGAAACGGTTGGATCTTTAATAGACGATGATTCAACAGGAACGCCCTGATACATATTTAATTTTTGTGTCCTAAGAATCGAGAAGATACCAGCTAATTTAACTCATCTGTAGCTACTATTTTCTATTATAAAAGGCACACATATATACATTCATATTGTACACACACACAAATATATCATCATCATCATATCGCACTAGTAGCACGTAAATCCATGACAATCTCTCACCAACCGTCCCTATCGTTCATTGCCCTCGCAGCATCCAGTATCCGTGTAGATCTGGTCATTGTAGATTTTTGCTGGACGGCTCGCACTGGCGTGCCCATGTGCTGGTTTCCACAGGATAACATTGTTTATATGTTCGTCCTTGCTTCTCCAGCATGGTCCAACATGTCTTGTTTGAGTCACTACGGCCACTTTCCCTCTATAAAGAGGGAAAGTGGCCGTAGTGATGGTCAAAATTGCCGAAACGTTGCATCGTCTACAATAAACATCCAATTTCCATAACATACCGTATTTGTCTACTTTTCTCCATATATATATATATATATATAATATATATATATATATATATATATATATATAACGTGGTCACGGTTGTAACAAACACGACATTAAAATGTACCGTTCTCTGTGTCAGCTGTGATCCTTCGACTTGACGACCAAATACATTCTCCTATGAGGATCAAATGCTCAAATTTCCCCTCTGCCTTTTTGAGCCATGAAAAAAGTCTTAATTATATAATTTCCATCGTGTCCTTGATTTAGATTATTTTTCTATTCTACTACGATTTTCTGATGCCCCACTTCAATGTCGACAGTTAATTGATTATCCTCAATGGGCTTTGTATTTGTTTATCAACTCTCCTTAATTTCAAAAAGTAATTTAATGTCTTTAACCCAACCAGGATAACGCTCAAAAGGAAAGTCAAAAGTGACGGATTAAACTGGTCGTCCCACCCATATCTGCTTACTGGTCTAAATTCAAAAAGTAATTAAACTTAAGAATGTTTTTAATTCCATCAGGTGTTTATCAAAGGAAAATTATCATCCCTTCTCACTAATTGTTCAAATGGATAATCTATATTTGTTTGCACTCTCACGAAAGCAAAAATTCAAAAATTAATTTGATTTAACGTTAACCTGGGCAAACATACTGTTTATGTTGTGTGGGACACGTGGGTTTCTCATTCTCTTTAAGCAATAAAAGATGAACACTGTTTCCCCTCTTTAAGCAACAGAAGACCCACATTGTAACATATATTTCCCCTCTTTAAACAACTGGCTTTGAAGACATATAATTAATGCAACAAATCTTGTATCCGCTTTTTAAAAATCTCAGCAATAATTCTTCAAATATAAATGTATTTGTTCATATCTTTCTTCGTTTCTTTATTTCGTTTCATGACTAAATTTTTCGGTTTCTTAATTTCAACCCTGACAAGAAAGGTTCATTTTTCTTCCAACTATCAAGTAAAATCATTTCCTGGGTTCACGAAAGAGCAAAATAGATTGTGTATTTTAACCAATTATCTTTTCGTTTTGTTGCGGGGGGGGGTATTTGTTTACTTTCATCGAATTTTTACGTATGAATAAAGATGGCAATGTAAATAATTCTTTTAAATTAAAGCCGTTGAGGAATTTGATTCCAATATTTCTCTATTCTAAAACCTTTAAGTCTATGTAGGTTAGGGCTTTTCTTATTTCGATTTGTCTTTTAAATCAATGGTCCTTTTTTCCTGTCTACTCAATATTTTCTTTGATTTATTTCTTCCATATTTTTTTGTATTGTGTTTTCTCTATTTATTTTCTTGCTTTCTCTCCTTGTGAGTGTTCATCCCCTTGTCTATTGAGGCAAACTGTCAGCCTGAATAAACGCTAATTTCCTCGAAGGAGTAATGGCTGAGCATAATTTATAAAAGGCCGCCGATAGAGAGCGACTTGCAAAACAAATCAAAAACATATTGCATGACTGAGGGAATTGGTGCATTTTTCCAGGCGAGTGGCCAACGACAAAAATGGTTTGTGTTAAACTTTGCTAACACGCCTACAAGTTCTTTTTTTATAGAATTTCACTTGTGAAACTGTGCAATCAAAACGAGGAGCGTTTCGTTGATTTTGACAACTGATGCGAGTGTTTGGTGAAGGGACAACACAAGACAGAAAATAAAAAAAATATTTTTAAAATGGCGAAAAGAGGTGAAATAAAAAATATACACCGGGAATTTAGAAGTAAAAAAAAATATCCAAAGAAAAAGAACTAAAGAAAAAGGAATGGATTAAAGTGAATCATTGAAAGGAAATCGTGAGAAGGAGAGAAAATGTGGATACAAAGGGATAAAGAAACAAGAGTATTTTTTAAAAATAAAGTAATGGGATGACAGAAAGAAAATGTTTTATTCGTTTTATTATTCGCAAAATGATTCTTTTGAAAAACGATTTCGATCTCACTTAACGGGATCGAGACAATTGAGAAAAGAGATTCAAATCAAACCTATTATTCAACTCACAAATACAGATATTTGAAAATAAAAATTGTTTTTCAAATCATCATTTTCGCAAGAATTGGTTTTATTAAAATGATTTATGTAAATTCTCTAAGATCTGCATATAATTTAAGACATCCTTTTTTTTTTGTCAATAACTAAATTTATTCATATTTCAAACAAAAGTTTTACCAAATAAAAACCATTTATAAGCGCAAAACATTTGGAGATTATCCGTCTACATTCACATAACACACATTTATTTCTAATTTTTTTTTAAGTTTTTTTTTTTTATTTTTTCACTATTTTTTAAGGATTAATCTTTCATAAAGAAAAAAATCCTTTATAATTATCTTATAATTAAAATGTATTTATATTACCCTGACACTTCATAACATTTCAGTGTATAATATTTCGATATCCCCCACCCTGAATTATTTAATGATATTTCTATTAAACTTTGAGGGGTTATTTCTTTTTACGAACTCCTTCATTAAATATCAAAGTATAAATTTAAATATAATTTTAACTGTAATATATATATATATATATATATATATATATATATATATATATATATTATAAAGGAATATCATGGTACGTGCGTGTCGTCTTATAACTCCAAAAATAAATTTCATTCAGATTTTAAATCCCGCATGCACCTTAATATGTTTATAATTTAGAAACACAAAATATTTAGTTATTGATTTTTACTGATTAAGTGATACAATTAGTTAGACAAATATCCATCGATTTGTGGTACTTGTACAGGCTGCTCTGCTCCAACTAATATTAATTCTGGTCTGGTTGCTGCTTATAGCTGCAACGATTCAAAATGGCCGCTACTACTATTAATTCGACCTTGACCTTTTTATCATAGTAAAGATTACTCTATTTCTTCAACTAAAAGCATTTTTTTTTTAATGAACATTACATATTCATAAAATGTTTATAATGTTATTCTCAACTAATATTTCTCTTTTTATGAGATTCAGTCGTAGCTCCTAATTTTATATTGTGACTTTTCAGTCCCAATAACTCTGTGTTGATGTATTAGCTTAACCAGCGTTTTTGACTGCGTACATTCACCTCAGCCTTTATTGTTACATTTTTATGGGGTAAAAAAGAAAAGAAATTAAACTATTACATTTTCTCACTGAACAGAAAAAATGAAATTGATTCAAACCACTTACAAGTTTAAGGTAATATTTTTTTTAATGAATCTTAAATGTAGGTATTTACCTGACCCGTTCTCCACGGGTAGGATGTGACACAAAGTCGCAAGTATAAGGCATCATTGAGGATCGAAATCACTATTCAGTTGCAATTTCTTGCGAGAATAGTTTGATAACAATTACACCACGATGGGACGCTCTTATTCTTCACGCAATCCGTTCACCACGCGTAGGATGTGACACAAGGTCGCAAGTATCGGGAATCCAGCGAGGAACAAATTTTTTATTCAGTAATAATGGATCAGCGAAGCTATCTTACTCACTATTACATTTCAATAAGACGCTCTTTTCAAACACGTTCTTCACGTGTAGGATGTGACACAAGGTCGCATGTATAGGGCATACAGCGTAAATAAAAAAAAAATCACCATTACACCATGAGGGGACACCATCACTATATACCCAACACATTTTCCATGAATATGATGACACAAGGTCGTAGATAAAGCGTGGATCGAACTCGCTATGCAGTATTAATGGATCTGTGCGATTATCGTTACACCACAACAGGATGAATTTCTTAATTACCCGAATCATTCACCCCGGGTAGAATGTGACAAAAGTTCGCAAATGTCGGACATCAAGCGAGAATCGAACTCGCTATTCATTAGTAATGGATCTGTAAAACTATCTTGCTAACCCAAACACAAGAATATTTTGAATGTAAAAAAAATAAAACATTTCCTGATATGAATTCTTGGCGTTTTTTTTTTTTTTGTTTTTTGTTTTTTTGTTTTTTTTTTGATTTGATGAGAATTTGCTAAATTATTTTCCTCTCTTACTCTTTTCTTCCTCACTCACTAAGTTTTTAAGATCATTTAACTCTGGACATGGACCGGGTATTCTTGTTAATATATATATATATATATATATATATATATTACTCAATAATGATTCGATCTTTACAATTGTCGATGAATGATGTTAACAACATTTATAAATCATTTTGTGTAAACTCTTCCATATCAGCAACATTCACCTCATTATAATCAGTGTGTGTGTGTGTGTGTGTGTGTGTGTGTGTGTGTGCATAGGGTGGTTTTAATGTGAGGAATAACGTTTTGCCGTTCTTGATAAAATCTAATATTGTCCTTTTTGGTTATCCATATTTCAACTGTTTCATCACTTACTCGCAAGTTTAAACAATCTTTCATCCATATGCGTAAAGAAAATTAAATTTTTGTGTCTTGCTAATAAGACATAAGAAACTTTCTTTTTATATATTTTATTTTCCAGAAAATGATGTCGTATTTAAGATATTCAAATTAAGAATAAATTAGAGTTAAATAGTAAACAATAAAACTTAGTTTAACATTTACACAATCTCTGACATTTTATGTTGAAGAACAACCTTGATGGTGTTTGTCCTATTTTCGGCTCCGGGTTGCGAAATCAAAATGATTTCTTTTATATCAACAGCCCCTGTTGATATAAAAAGAAATTATTTGGCCATACATGAAACCTGACCCATTTCTAAATTTAACCCCATAGGGAAGTAAATAAATATGTTGTGGGTCATTTATGTTTTATGTAAATATTTAGCCCCTTGGAAACCAAGATTCTAATGAGCTTCGTGTTATTACATGAATTTAGTATTTTCAGTTTTAATGCAACACAAAAAGGAATTCTGCTGTGGCTGTATGTAAATGTTATCGTAAACGATTTAGCAAACTGAAAATTTCCCCGACGGCTGTACCAAATTTTCTTGATATTCTATGATGAGATATTTCAAAGTTCACTATCAATTCACCTCAGACAAAACAAAAGATGGCAGGAGTGTTCACGTGGTGATTTTTAAGTGTAAACAAGTGACACATGCGAGAGCCGCTACGAGTGGATTATGGTAGGATCGCAGTGTTGGAAGAGGCTCTGAGAGCGATTTAAAGTAGACAATGAGTTAACAAGAAATACGAAGTCCTATTTGAAATTCTAGTTTATATTATAAGCAATATCAACAAGGAAGCAATAACTGTTGAGAAAGTTGAAAAAGAAAAATAATTTTGTGAGAAAAAATTAGAGATGCCTGCCTAATTAGTTTTTACGGATTTGTATTTGTCAAGTAAATAACTGAGCTTTAAGGAAAGAGCAAGTTCTTTCTAAAGAGAGTACACTTCAAATAGAGCTTTGAAGGAAGAATCAGTAAAGTAAGCAACTTATACAAGTATAAATAAACTGAATGTGAACTGCTAAGTGGTACACAAATAGACAAGCACCTCTGTCAATAGCGATTGTCGTCCAGGTCGACTGTTGGCGCCCAACTGAAACTGAAGTAGCCATATATAGCATTGCATATCTGGCAACAGCTCAACTCAAGTATCCAGTTAAAAGAAGTCTAACACATACATGTATGTATGAGTAGGGCCTATGAAGGCTGCGGGTCTTGTTACTTCTGCTGAATTATTCAAAAGACCACGAGCTTATTTTGCTCCGTCTCATGTGATTGCTTCTAGCCGGACGCAAGCAAGCAGACATTAAAACGTTCAAAGCACCTCCAAAAGCATGGATCTGCCGTCAGATATGTTCTAGGATAAGACAGACGAGAAAAAGAAAATCGAGCAACAAATAAATGTTGAAGGTTTTTCACACCTGATTTTACTTTATCGTCAGGGACCATTTATCTCTTTAACTCGTGGTCTTCTTTAAAATATGTATTGAGATTAAAATAAATTTGAGTGAAATAGACAGATTATTGTTTTAAAGTTTCTACTCCCATCAAGTTTTATTCCTTGTCATATTTTATCATTAAAGATGTGATAAATAGACATTGTAAATATTCGTTGTAAATTTCGACAGAATATTTAGTCACCTCAATAATGATAATATATTGTGACACTACGGGAAAGACACTCGTTCTTTATCATATTACTTATATGATAAATATACATAATGATATTTGACAATAAAATATTTGGTTGAAGTCAGAAAGATGGGACACTATTTCCGGTGTAGCATGTTTCACTTTATTCCTGGGAAAGAATAGCAAGAGTTTCTTGGAATTCTGAATAAATATAAGCGACATGTGTAAATCGAGGGCGCCCACAAGTGATGTAAGAACTGGGTCGTCATCAACTAAAGGAAACTACTGTATTAAATTAGATCCCAATTCAATACTAACACTTCATCATTTCATCGAATAATTTTCTGCACAATTAGCATTGCCTCCAATGAGGTTTTTTAGTCATAGACCAACAAATGTAACATTATGACATGAGAAATATATGCCATACACAAATATTGTTGCAGACCATTCGCATTCTTTTATGTTTACTTTGTTTCTCCTTCTGATGATGATTTACTGTATTCTGCTGCATTAATAGTTTGGAACATCATATAGCAGCACTGTGTCATGTGCAAGTGCTTCTTCTGGCATCCGTAACACATGACCAAACATGAACCACTGTACTTGCGCCACCTTTATTGATAGTGAAATGTTGTTTCATATTTTGTACAGAGTTGTGGGGAGATTTTTGAATACACAACAAGAATAAAATAATGTCTCCGGCATAAAAATAACCCAGTAAGTGTTGAAATGTCGTAAACCAAGGAACGTGTCCCTAAATTTCCTGCTATCAGAGACATTAAATAACTCGGTTGAAGACAGCTCTCGATGGTTACCCACATAATTATTCTAGCTCCTCATATACTCCTTGCCGTGTTGCCAAGCGCCATTATTTAGGCGAAAGTAGTTATTTGCTATTAGGCAAATTTTCCCCTACTTTAGCTTCTATTTGAAATTTCATTCTTTAAACAAATTTAACTTTTTTGTTCCGAAAATGATGCTATTTTTCTTAACTAACGATAAAGTTCTACATTTTAAAACGAGACCGACATTGCTATGAAGAATTCAGTAAGTTGAAAAGATGACCTCAAATCTGTTTAATCATCAACAATGGCTCTAAATTCCATAAACAGCTTGTTGAACTGAGTGAAGCATTTACAAAAAGGGACACTATATATAAATAAAAATAGAAAAAATGAATCAAAGTTGTTCAATAAAATACGTTTTTAGTGAACCAAGTTTTCTCGATCTTTTCCGTCCGTCCTTCCATTTTCTTTTTTTTTTTAAAACCTTTCTTTATTTTTCTCTTTTGCTTTTCTCTTTTTCTCCTACTCACTGGTCTACTCATTCGTTTTTACTTTCAGTTTTTATTTTTTTCTTCAAGTGAAAAATATTTCTACTTAGAATTTAAAATACTAGTCTGTAACAAAATCCATAAAACCTTTCAACTAATGTAAAAAGAAAAAAGGCAAAATGTAAAAATGAAAACTATTGTCTGGAATAAAAAGTTGAGGTTCCTGAAATTTTTGCACAACAATGGCGTCTTTTGTCCTTCATCTTTTCCAACAAAATGTTATTCTTCCTTTATACGACAACTAATTTATTTTTGTAGTGCATTCATTTTTTTTTTTTCGTTGCAGATTTTCCCAATTCTGTCTGAATAGCTAAAAAAATTCTAACATTAAGGACAGAACTGAGTAAAAAGTTTGTCCTGTATTACCTTTTTTTTATTTTAAAGTCCTTCTGTATTCACTGATAACCTTTGTAAATACGGTAAAAATTCTGCATTCATTTAGACACGTTTTACAGTTGTTTACAGTATAAATCACGTACTCATTGTAGAGCAAGGGTCACTAGTTCTGCAAACAGCTGATCTTAGTTCTTGTTCTTCAACATATCATATCAGTCTTGATTTTAAGCAAAAAACTGAAACCTTATAAAAGTTGTAGCTACACCCTAGCATTAAAAGGAGAAAAAAATGATAATTTTCCCAATTTCGCTCATGCGCATTGATAACCCCAAAACCAACGCTTTACAAAAAATACAATTCATACAATTCACAAAGAAAATACAAATATATCTACTCGATATCCTAAGAGAATTATTTCCCTTTAAAATAAAAGAAATACGAGAGGTATTGACACATTGTGATTTAATTCGAACTAATCTGACTTCACGTTAAATACTAAAAGCGGTCACTTCTTGCACAGAGGTGACCGCTTCAAATTAGAGGCATCGTATCATCATTGCTAAGTAAACAAAAATTCCCAAATAATTTAGTATTTTTGTTATATTGAAAGATACGATAATTAGAGTTTTAACCTAACTCTTGTACTAAATGAGAGACTTCCAACCCATAAATATCGTCTGTAGCTATATAAAGAAACAATCAACCATACATTGAGTGAATGCAGTGAATTTTCCAAATGTAGTACAAGAATAGAGGTGGATGGGTGGAGAAAGGTATCCACTGGGAACTATGCAAGTGACTGTTTTAGTTATACATACTAATGATATATGCACAGATCAGAATCTTCGTAATAATGAAATGCATAAAAAAAGACATTCAACGGATCGCAAATTAATCAGAAGACTAGATCTGGACAAATAGAGTTAATGTCGATAGTGGACTAAAATGTGAAAACCTAAAAAAAAAAATGATACCTTAACAACTGGATATTAAAAAAAATAACATGTTAATGATGTAGAGCAATAGTAGTTGGAGCATTGAACATCACCAAAGATCCTAACAAAGACCTAAAAGTACATGTAGTATAGATACTATCAGACAATAATACTACTAAATTTATCGAGAATACTAGTTCTCGAGTGTTGATATACTAATGTCACTTATCTCCAATGAAGCCGAGTCACTGCTATTTAAAAATCCAATGAGTACAAGTTACAAAACTTCAAGAAGTACAAAAGAATACACTGGTCAAAAATATGCAAAGTCGATGGGAAATCATCTTATTCAATTTTTATTAACTATCAATTGATTTAAACGTTCATCTAATTGATATAAGCTCCAATTGTGAAAAGATTTTTTACAATCTGTTACGGTCAATACTTCAAAAATAAATCTTTAAATTAATTTGCTCATACTTCACAGAACCAATCACATTCCATACACGTTGAGTTCATCCAGCTGAATATTTTTTTTTCTGTTTGGTGAAAAAGTTGTTGCTTCTTTCAGAAATTTCCGGGCGGAAATCATCATCAATCACATCGAGTTCAAAATGTGCATCCCGACTACTCTGACTGTGGTGCTTGACAAGGGCTAGGTTTTACATAGGGTACAACAAATAGCTTTAATTCATTTGCCCGATAGTCACGATCACTATCTAGTATGGCTTAATGCTGATAAAAGAACGTAGATCGTTTTCATTGTTTATTTAATTTAGAGTTTTTGTTGTGTCTGTTACGGATATTTTGGCACGTTATATACCAGCAACTTAGGAAGGTCAATCCTGAAAGGTCAACGACAAAATGGGGTTGCAGTTTTTATCACAAACCACACGATTAGACACATCATATGGATTTGGAAGAGGTAATTTATCATATTTTTCCAGAAATGTCATAGAGAACTACAACTTCTCGTCATAAATATAGAAAAAAAAAGCTAATAAAAAATTAAGAATGGCGGTTTCATTTGTTAAGTTCTGCCCAACTGTTATCACATATATTATTAAGAAGGCAAAGAAGCACCATCGCTAATTTTAGGCATTTAAAAGAAATTTCGCCGACATGAGCAACAATCTTTCCTGGTTATACAGTATTCCGTTAGTTAATATTAACAGCAGCCAAAATAATATTAAGTTTAAGATTTTATAAAAGGCAATGGGTTCAATGAAAATGAAGTACAATAAAAAGGTCTGGAATACAACATCAAATAAACTACCAAACTGATTTCAATTGCGTAAGTTATATCCAGGATAATATTGAACAAGTTTCGGATGGACCCAAATTGTTTACGGTAAAAGATAAACTTTGTGTGTGTTTGATTTTTTTTTGCATTTGGGAGGATCAGTGATAATTCTGTCTTGGCTTAGTAGTTTATTCTGATGTGTTTCCAGACTTTTTATTGAGCTTCATTTTCATTGAACCATGCCTTTTATAAAATCTTAAACTAATATATTTTGGCTGCTGTTATATTAAACTAACGGAATATTTAACCAGGAAAGAATTGTTGCTCATCGAATTTCTTTTAAAGCTAAATTAGCGATTGTTGCTTTTTGCCCTTCTACATAATATAAATGGATAACAATTTGCAGAACTTTACAATGAACAACCGCATTCTTAATTTTTATAGCTTTTTTTTACTAATATTTATCGTAACGAGAAGTGTGTTTCTCTATGACATTTTGGAAAATATGATAAATTAGCTCTCCAAATCCATAATTGATGTGTCTACAGTCGGTCCAAATTTTGGTGGTTTTTGTGTAAGTAAAAACTGCAACCCATTTTGTTGTTGACCATTTCAAGGATTGGCCTTCCTAAGTTCTGGTATAATCGTGCACAAATATCGTAACAGAAAAAAAAACATAAATTAAGATTAAACAGAGAAACGATCTACGCTTTCTTATCAGATACAGCCATACTAGATCTAGTGAATCGTGACTATCGGAAATGAATTAAAGCTATTTGAATTGACCCTATGTAAAACTAAGGGCAAGCACAACAGTCAGATATGTAAGTCGGGAAATGGCACATTTTGAACTCTTGAGATGATGATGAATGATGATTTCGCCGGAATTTTCTGAAAAGATAGGCAACAACTTTTTCAACCAACAGAAAAAAATATTCAGCTGGAAGACATGCACGTGTATGAAAATGTGATTGGTTTCTGTGAAGTTTCGAGCAAATTAATTTAAAGATTTATTTTGTGAAGTATTGAACAGGTGAACAGATGTAAAAAATCTTTTTTCACAATTGGCAGCTTATATCAATTCGAATGAACGTTTAATCAATTGAGTAGTTATAAAATTGGAATAAGATGATTTCCCAATCGAGCTTTTGCATATTTTTGACCAGTGTATTCTTTTGTAGCTTCTTGAAGTTTTTGTAACTTGTACTCATTGATTTTAAAATTAGCAGTGACTCGCTTTTCATTGGAGATTAGTGACATTAAGTAATATAAACACTGCGAGAACTTAGTATTCTCGATAATTAGTAGTATTGCTTTTTCTATTGTCTGGATAGTATCTATAGCTTAATGTACTTTTAGGTCTTTGTTAGGTCTTTTGGTGATGGTTAATGCTCCAACTACTATTGTCTAGATTCATTAACATGTTATTTTTTTAATATCCAGTTGTTAAAGGTAATTCATTTTTTTTTTAGGTTTTCACATTTAGTCCACTATCCGACATTATTATTTTGTCCAGATCTAGTCTTCTGATTAGATTTTGGCGATCCGTTGAATGTCTTTTTTTATGCTTTCATTATTTACAAGATTCTGAATCTGTGCATATATCATTAGTATGTATACTAAACGTCACTTGCATAGTTCCCAGTGATACCTTTTCTCCACCATGCCACCTCTATTCTTGTACTACATTTTGGAAAAATTCACTGCATTCACTCACTGTACTGGTTGATTGTTTCTTTATATGTCTACAGGACGATATTTATGGGTTGGAAGTCTTCATTAGTAGCAAGAGGTTAGGTTAAAACTCTAATTATCGGTATCTTCAATATAACCAAAATACTAAATATTTGGGAATTTTTGTTTTACTTAGCAATGAGGAGAGATGGCCTGCTAATTTGAAGCGGTCCAGCCTCTGTGCAAGAAGTGACCTGTCTTTAGTAATTTACGTGAAGTCAGATTAGTTCGAAATTAATCACAATGTGGTCAATACGCTCTCGTTTTTTTTATTTTAAAGGGAATAATTCTCTAGGATATCGAGTAATATATTTGTATTTCTTTGTGAATTGTATGAAATTGTATTTTTTGTAAAGGCGTTGTTTGGGGGTATCAATGGCATGAGCGAAATTGAAAATTATCATTTTTTTCTCCTTTTATGCTAGGTGTAGCTACATAACTTTTTATAAGGTTTCAGTTTTTGCTTAAAATCAAGAGCTGATATGATATGTTTGAAGAACAGAACTAAGACAGCTTGTTTGGAGAACTAGTGACCCGGAGAGATGAGTACGTAGTTATAGCTGTAAACAACTGTAAACGTGTCTAAAATGAATGGCAGAATTTTTAGACCGTAAAGGTTATCAAAGTGGAAATACAGAAGGACTTTAAATAACAAGAAGTAAATAGCAGGACAAACTTTTACTCAGTTCTGTCCTTAATGTTAGAATTTTTTTAGCTATTCAGACAGAATTGGGAAATCTGCAACGAAAAAAAAAAATGAATGCACTACAAATAAGAGGGAGAGTTGTCGTATAAGGAAGAATACGTTTGTTGGAAGAATTGAAGGACAAGAAAGGACGCCATTGTTTGTGAAATTCAGGGAACCTCAACTTTTTATTCGCCAGGACAATAGTTTTCATTTACATTTTTGCCTTTTTCTTTTAGAACATTCGTTGAAAGGTTTTATGGATTTTGTTACAGATAGTATTTTAAATTCCTAAGTAGAAATTATTTTATTCACTTGAAGGAAAAAAATAAAATTGAAGGTAAAAACGAGATGAGTAGACCGCAGGTGAGGTAAGGAGAAAAGAGAAGCGAAAAGAGAAAAAATAAAAGAAAGGTGTTTTAAAGAAGAATGGAAGGACGGACGAAAGATCGAGAAAACTTGGTTCAGCTAAAAACGTATTGGTATTGAACTCAACTTTGATTCATTTTTTTCTATTTTTATTTATATAGTAGTGTCCATTTTTGTAAATGCTTCATCAGTTCAACAAGCTGTTTATAGGAATTGTAGAGCCATGTATTTGATGATCAGAAGCAGATTTGAGTCATCTTTTCAACTTACTGAATTCTTCATAGCATGTCGGTCTCGGTTTTATAAAGTAGAACTTTATCGTTAGTTAAAGAAAAATAGCATCATTTTCGGAACAAAAAGTTAAATTTGTTTAAGAATGAAATTTCAAATAGAAGCTAAGTAAGGGGAAAGTTGCCTAATGAGAAAGTAAGCTACTTTCGCCTAAATATGGCGGCTTGTCAACACGGCAAGGAGTATATGAGGAGCTAGAATAATTATGTGGGTAAGCCAATCGAGAGCTGTCTTTCACCGAGTTATTTATGTCTCTGATACAGGAAATTTAGGGACACGTTTCCTTGTTTTCGACATTTCAACACTTACTGGTATTTTTATGCCGGAGACATTATTTTATCTTGGTTGTGTAATTCAAAAATCTCCCCACAACTGTACAAAATATGAAACAAACATTTCCTATCAGATAAAGGTGGCGCAAGTACAGTGGTTCATGTTTGGTCATGTGTACGGATGCCAGAAGAAGCACTTGCACATGACACAGTGCTGCTATATGATGTTCGCAAACTATTAATGCAGCAGAATACAGTAAATCATCATCAGAAAGGGAAACAAAGTAACATAAAGAATGCGAATGGTCTGCAATCAATATTTGTGTATGGCATATATTTCTCATGTAATAATGTTTACATTTGTTGGTCTAATGACTAAAAAACCTCATTGGGCAATGCTAATTGTGGCGAAAAATTATTCGATGAAAATGATGAAGTGATTAGTATTGAAGTTGGGATTCTAATTTAATACAGTATTCGCTTTAGTTGCATGACGACCCAGTTCTTACATCACTGTGTGGGCGCCTCGATTTACACTGTGCTTAATATTTTATTCAGAATTCCAGAAACTCCTTGCTATTCTTCGCAGGATAAAAGTTGAAACCATGCTACATCCGGAAATTAGACGCAGTTCTGACTTCAGAAAAAACGAGAATAATCATTATGTATATTTACATATAAGTATATGGATAAAGAACGAGTGTCTTTCGTGAGTGTCACAATATATTATCATTTTGAAGGTGACTAAATATTCTGGTCGAACATTAGCACGAAATATTTACAATGTCTATTTATCACATCTTATGAATAAAATAGACAAGGAAATAAAATTGATGGGAGTAGAACTTTAAACAATAATCGTTATTTCAGCTCAAATTTATTTAATCTCAATAATATTTTAAAGAAGACCACGAGTTAAAGAGATAATGGTCCCTGACGTGACTAAAGTAAAATAGTGTTGAAACCTTCAAGCATTTTATTTGTTGCTCGATTTTCTTTTTCTCGTCTGTCTTCTCTAGAACATATCTGACGGGCAGATCCATGCTTTTGGAGGTGCTTTGAACGTTTTAATGTCTGCTTGCTTGCGTCCGGCTAGAAAGCATCAGCATGAGACGGAGCAAAAAAGCTCGTGTCTTTGATAATTCAGCAGAAGTAACAGACGCAGCCTTCATAAGGCCCTAACTCATACATACATGTATGTGTTAGACTTCTTTTAACTGATTACTTGAAGTTGAGGCTGTTTGCCAGATATGCAATGGCTATATATGGCTACTTCAGTTTCAAGTTGGGGCGCCAACAGTCGACCTGGACGACAATCGCTATCGACAGAGGTGCTTGTCTTTGTGTACCAGGCTTAGCAGTTCACATTCAGTTTATTTATACTGTGTATAAGTTGCTTACTTTCTGATTCTTCCTTCAAGCTCTATTTTGAAGTGTACTCTCTTTAGGAAAGATACTTGCTCTTTCCTTAAAGCTCAGTTATTTCTTGACAATAGCAAATCCTAAAAACTAATTAGGCAGGCATCTCTAATTTTTTCTCACAAAATTATTCTTTCTTTTTCAACTTTCTCAACATTTATGCTTCCTTGTTGATATTGCCTTATAATATAAACTAGAATTTCAATATAGGACTTTCGGTATTTCCTTGTTAACTCATTGTCTACTTTAATCGCTCTCAAGCTCTTTCCAAAACACTGACGATCCTACATAATCCACTCGTAGCGGCTCTCGCACTGTGTCACTTGTTTAACACTTAAAAATCACCAAAGTGAACAGCTCCTGCCATCTTTTGGTTTTGTCGAGGTGGAATTGATAGTGAACTTTGAAATATCTCATCATAGAATATCAAGAAAATTTGGTAACAGCCGTCGGGGAAATTTTCAGTTTGTCAAATCGTTTACGAATAACATTTACATACAGCCACAGTAGAATTCCTTTTTGTGTTGCATTAAAACTGAAAATACTAAATTACAGTGAATAACACCGAAAGCCTCATTAAAATTTGGTTTCCAAGGGGTAAATATTTACATAAAAACATAAATGACAACATATTATTTACTTCCCTTGGGGGTTAATTAGAATGGGTCAGGTTTCATGTATTGGCACAAATAATTTCTGTTTTATATCAACAGGTGGCTGTTGATATAAAAGAAATCATTTTGATTCGCAAACCCGGAGCCGAAAAAGGAAACAAACCCACAATCAAGGTTTGTTCTTTTCACATAAGAATGTCAGAGATTGTGTAAATGTTAAACTAAGTTTTAAATGTTTATATTTAACTTAATTTATTCTTAATTTGAATATCTAAAGTACGACTCATTTTCTGGAAAATAAAATATATATAAAAGAAGTTTCTTATGTCTTAATTAGGCAAAGACACAAAATTTAATTTTCTTTACGGCATATGGATGAAGATTGTTTAAAACTTGGAGTAGTGATGAAACAGTTGAAATATGGATAACCAAAAAGGACAATATTAGATTTTTATCAAGCGGCAAAACGGATTCCTCACATTAACCACCCTATGCACAACGGACACACACCACACACACACACCACAGACTGATTATAATGAGGTGTGTTGCTATATGGAAAGAGTTTTACACAAGAATGATTATAAATGTGTGTTTAAACATCATTCATCACAATTGTAGATCGAATCATTATTGAGTAATATATAATTATATATATATATATAGTATTAACAGAGAATTCCGTCCATGGCCAAGTTAGATGATCTTACTTTAGCTGGGAAGAGAGAGAGAGAGATGTAGATTGTGATTTATATTAGTTCAAATTCTCAATCAAATCAAACAGAAAAAAGAAAAACAATAAACAAAAAATAAAAAAAACGCCAAGAATTCATATCGCAGGAAGATTTTATTATTTTTACATTCAAAATATTCTTTGTGTTTGGGTTAGCAAAGATAGTTTTACAGATCCATTAATAATGAATAGCGATTCGATATCTCGCTTGATGTCCGACATTGCGAACTTTTGTCAACATTCTACCGGGGTGAATGATTCGGGTAATTAAGAAATTCATCCTGTTGTGGTGTAACGATAATCGCACAGATCCATTAATACTGCCATAGCGAGTTCGATCCACGCTTTATCTACGACCTTGTGTCATTCAATATTAAATGGAAAATGTTGTTGGTATATAGTGATGGTGTCCCCTCTTCATGGTTGTATGGTTGATTTTTATTACGCTTATGGCCTATACATGCGACCTTGTGTCACATCCCTCAGTGAAGAACGTGTTTGAAAAGAGCGTCTTATTGAATATGTAAATCAGTGCAGTAAATGCTTCGGCTGATCCATTATGTACTGATAAAAATTGTTCTCGCTGGATCCGATACTTGCGACCTTAGTGTCACATCCCTACGCGTGTGAAACGGATTGCGTGAAGAATAAGAGCGTCCCATCGTGGTGTAATTGTTATCAAACATTCTCGCAGAAATGCAACTTGAATAGTGAATTTCGATCCTCATTGATGCCTTAACTTGCGACTTTGGTGTCACTCCTACCCTTGGAGAACGGGTCAGGTAAAATACCTACATTTAAGATTCATTAAAAAAATATACTTAACTTGTAAGTGGTTGAATCAATTTCATTTTTCTGTTCAGTGAGAAAAATGTAATAGTTTAATTTCTTTTTTTTTTTACCCCATAAAATAACAATAAAGCTGAGTGAAATGTTACGCAGTCAAAAGAACGCTGGTTAAGCTAATATCATAACACAGAGTTATTGGGACGAAAGTCACAATATAAAATTAGGAGACTATCGACTGAATCTCATAAAAAGAGAAATATTAGTTTGAGAATAACATTATAACATTTTATGAATATTAATGTTCATTAAACTGCAGAAATGCTTTTAGTTGAAGAAATAAGTATCTTTACTATGATAAAAAGGTCAAGGTCGAATTATAGTAGTGCGGGCCATTTTGAATCGTTGCAGCTATTAAGCAGGCACCAGACCAGCATTAATATTAGTTGGAGCAGAGCAGCCCTGTACCAGTACCACAACATCGATGGATATTTGTCTAACTAATTGTATCACTTTAATCAGTAAAAAATCAATAACTAAATATTTTGTGTTTTCTATATATTTATAAACAGTATTAAGGTGCATGCGGGATTTAAAATCTGAATGAAATTTATTTTGAGTTATAAGACGACACGCACGTACCATGATATGTCCCTTTATATATATATATATATATATATATATTTATATATATATATTTAATTCAGTTAAAATTAATATTAAATTTATAACTTGATATTTAATGAAGGAGTTCGTAAAAAGAAATAACCGCCTCAAAGTTTATAGAAATATCATTAATTAAATTCAGGGTGGGGATTAATCGAAATATTATACACTGAAATGTTATGAAGTGTCAGGGTTAATATAAATACATTTTAATTATAGATAATTATA
>CM042158.1:71895278-71960278 GCA_023376005.1 Doryteuthis pealeii
CAACCACAGAGGAGAGAGATTATAAAAAGTGTTTTAGCAATCCTTACTCTCTTGAAGTGTTTTTCCAGCCTTGGAAGTTCAATTTGATAAATCAATGCCATATAATCAAACAACTTGTTAACCTGACAACAATCATAGCCCAGTTATCAAACTAGGGCGCGCAAAATCAGTTGTTCAGAGATTCATGAAGTCAGATGAAGACAAGAGGAGAAAATGATCAAGCCAGTGAGGAGTTGTGTAAATGAAAAAAATACAGATAAGTTACAACAAGCCCTTTTAAATTCGAGCAGAATTGGAAGTCACAGCAGCATCTTGTAGAGACAGTGTGAGAGTGAGGATTCCACGTACGAGTGGTTTTAAAGCAACACATCGAAGTGGTACTACAAAAGGCGCAAAGATTTGTCATGAATGAAGAAAATTGAAGAAAACTTCAAGGTGCCTAATAGTATATAATAGTATACGCTAGTATAGTATAGTATATATACAGGTTAACGAACCAAGTAAAAATAATATCGGTATCAACAAAAGTGGAAACAAAAGTTGGCTATAGTTGTGCAAAAGCAATTTTTAGATATTAAGCTGGCCGTCAAACGTAGGAGGAATCAAGAAGCGCTTGTGTATAGACTAAATTCTGACAGGGGACCAGAAAGGAAGAAATTAATGGTCCTGCGCATCGGTGGCCATTTAAAGACTTAGCGAACTCTTTTAGACTAAAAGCAAGTGGGGTCTAACAAAGATGTGAAACAACCTGCATTGTCAAACATTTCAATGCATAGCAATGTGGAGCTTTTAATTCCAATCAGAAAGAAATATTTCAACAGTATTGGACATAATGATGAAAAATTTATGTTGCATACCACAATAGGACTAGGGATTTTCTTGATCCTTCTTGAGAGAAATAAAAAGTATATGAATGCAGCATATAAAATCCATCCCCACAAAAACTGACAGAATTACACAAGTAAATAGGATACTTGATTATCACTTTTGCAGTCACAGCTAACAAATTTCGTTTAAAACAAAATATTTTACATGGAAACCTATTCTTTATAAATCCTATAGACAAAGAATATATTTGACATTAGAATACCTCACAGGGGATTGATGTGCCATTAAAACAGAAATACCTAACCTTTTCTTCATGCAGTCATTGTAGGCATCAAGGTGGATAATAAGAAGGCAGTTACACTGATCGTCGTGTTTTGAGGAAGACAAAAATGGAATATTCAGGAAATCTAAATAAATTAGTAAGACTTATATAATTAATAAAAAAATGTCAATAAGGAGAAAATTAAAAAGATAAATAAGTTGAAAGATCATTATTTCTTTCAACAATTTATTTTGCAACAGATGATCGACGAAACTGCACAAAATAGAGCAAGTGATGTTTGCAAGTGTTATAGTGAAAAATCATGCTATGTTTCCTTCTCTGGAAGAGGAAGATCTGTTGTTCTGTCAATTCTTTACGGCAGATTGTCTATATCACAAAAAAACAAAAATTAAATAAAGATTAGCTTTGAAATCTTTGAATTGATGTCTTCGCGTTTTATCTTCTATTGATTGAATAGATACTTCCAATGTCTCAAGAGAAGACAATGAATGAGAGAGAGAGAGAGGAGAGGAGAGAGAGAGAGAGAGAGAGAGAGAGAGAGAGAGAGAGAGAGAGAGAGAGAGAGAGAGAGAGAGAGAGAGAGAGAGAGAGAGAGAGAATTGTGGAATGAAGAAAAGATGCAGTATAATAAAAACTGAAGGTTAACATTTTGAATTATTTCCTTACTTGGCTCAAATAAATTCATTTATTGCTTTTTAAAATTTTAAATATTTTTTTTTAGATTGCTCATTATTATATCCGCTTGAGTAGTGATCATGTGTGCTGAAAAGTTTTTAAACGGAATTTAATTTCAAAATTTTCATTGCCACTCAAACTTTTAAATCCCTCAACAATGTACGTGATTTTTTTCAGATAAAATAAATATTAAGCCTTTATATATATATATATATATTATATATATATATATATATGATTTTCCTATTTCTCAATGGATAACATTTCCTCAACTCCACTGGTGATGTCAGATGACTTAATAAATGAGGAAGAATTTTGCTATACATGTTAATAAATGTAAAATCAATAAAATCAATAAATGTAAAAACAAAAATGAACTTTTTGGGTGGGCAGTAAGTTCTATCCCTTATCCTGCGTCAAACTGACCCAATAAACTTTCAGAGTTTTCTGAACATGGAATACATCATCTGCCTTTTCATTGTTATTAATCAGCAATGAACGGCACAGTGAACCCACTTGACACCCAAACTGACCCCCCCAAGAAAAACAACAAAACAAAAGCAAAAAAACCCAAAAAACAACAATATTGCACAACTCAGGAGACTTCGCAATATTCTACTGAAAATCCTTAAAGCAGTCTGTATAGTTTCATCAAACGTCGTTGCCTATTTCATCAAGAAAATGTTGATAACAATCGTTCCTGCTATTTAAACATGACCGAATATTGAGTTTGAAGAAGACAAATATAATTTAGAACTAAACAGGAAACCCGGAAGACAGAACTGTATCCAATCTTTTAAGGTTTCTTGTTAAAAAGGTAAATATGAAACTTTACTTTGATGTAAACCAAATATTAAAGATCTATAAATATTTAATTATTTTTTAAAATTAACTCAGTTACGTTTGTGAATATTGGTCTCAAATGTAGGAATTCAAGAGTTATGTGCATTCTAAAACGGAAGAAATTCTCAACCAATTAAAATTCCTCTTTAACCAAAAAATGATGTTTAGAAAATCAGTTATATACATGTGATATAAATAACAGAGTATCTCAGGGAGATCAACGTTAAATTAGATTGTAGCAAGAATATTTCAATATAACATAAATATTGATTTATACAAATTACTTTTTCTGGCGTGTCACATTTCATATTTAAGTATATAGAAACAACAATAACATAAATAATGACACCAATTATTTTGAAGTTAAGAAAAATTGTTGCTTTTGGAATTCGAGATTATATTCAATGTCTTTTCTTTCACTCACTAGTTTGGGTAAAATGATTTGCTTCTAAAATGTTGTCGACTTCAACATTATTATATTTAAGACATTCCTACAAAGATCCTTTATGACTGATTAAAAAATATCAAATCGTACAATTATAGCCTTCATTATTGAATACAAAAAAAAAACTCCTCAGAAGATTAAATTCTAAACTAGATCTAATCGAGAAATTCAGATACTATGCAAGGAGAAAATTATTCTCTTATTTTGTCGTTATATAACGCTATTTAAAAAAAAGATTTAACTTTATTAAAAATATCGCTTTTAATTGCAATGTAACAGCTGCTATATCAGCGTTTATTCGAAAAATAATGTTTACAGTTTATTGCGGATAGAAAAAAAGTCACATATTTGATATACTATGTTTTTATATTAGGTAAGGTTAAAAATGTAAAGGTTTCTTTGTTGAATAGTGACTTTAAAAAGGTTAAATGCGGGTTAATATCTAAATAAGAAACATTTTAAAGAATCGTGGTGTTGAAGTTAAAATATTGTTCTTAATTGTTATCACTTCGTCTTCTGTAAGACACTTTGGGTGTGGGTGGGGCAGAACATGTACGTTTTATTAACAGCCCAAAGCAAATCATTTCCATTACTCATCTTTTTTACAAAGTATTTCTATAATTACATCGTGATTGGTTGCCATAATATCATTTGTGGGTCTTATGAGAAGATAGTTGCATCATGATAACAATGTAAAATATTTTCTAGTAACCTGTTATAATGTGTGGTCACCTCTATTCAAAGCGACTATTTGAAATTTATATGGGTGTGAAATTCTGTGAAAAAAGATTCAGCGGAACAAAAGGTGCCAAAGTAAGAGTTTGATGATAGCAAACAATTTTCTGGAAGTGAATTTAACACAACGAAGGAAATTGCAGAAACAGAAATAGTGTAAAGCAGAACAAGCGAAGGCGATCAGTGGATCAGAGGTGATTGTCAAAGAAAAAATGCTGGACAAAAGGATAATAGGAAAATGAGAGAAAAGGGAATAATGAAAAAAAAAACCCAGAAATATTTGGCAGAAGAATAAGAGACACGGAAAGAAAACGAAAAAAAAGAAAAAGAAAAAAAGAACGAAAAGCAAAAAAAGTCAATTGACTAAAGAGTAAACAAAAGAAAAGTTACCAGCAAAGATAAAAATAAAAAGTGAAATGAAGATAAAGAAAATGCGAAAAACGTTTGAAAAGATCATGTGGGAAATTTAATATTGTCCCATGAAAGCATCATAAAACACGAAAACATTTTGAAATCATCTAGGATGAATGTGCAAAGTATAAATAACATTTTGAAATTAATCATTATTAACTTTTATTTCAAAATTTGAAGAATAAATAAATAAAAATCAATGAAAAATAACACTACAATACAAACAACAAAATAACAAACTCAAATCCACCAAAAGCAATAACAACCCCCCCCCCAAAAAAAAACCAACCAACAACAAAAAAAAAAAAAAAAAATACAAACTTTAATGAAAAAATGGAAGATTTGATTTTCAAGCTCACTTTTTTCTGCTAAATATATTTATCCTATTTTTTGAACATTTTTTTTTTACAATAAAGCTCATGTTGCCAATTCCTGAGAATGACAAAATGGATGAAAATGCTATTACAGCTAAGATAATCATAAAATCTATAAAAAATAAATAAAAATCCCTTATTAAAAGCAAAACAAGAAGAAAACAAAATAAAGACTGACAATGAATAATTAAACAGAATCATTAATTTTCCAATCTTATTTTTCTAATAACCTGTTTTTTTTTTAATGAGTAATTTTTAAACAAAAATTAACCAACCTCATTAGAAGAAATCGCTACCTTTGTTATATTATATAGCAAGCTACACAGAACATGCTTTTAGGTGTGCAAAATCGGTTGTTTTGGTGACGTAATTTCATATGAAACGCAGACAAAACATAATAAAACAGCCTAACCAAAACAATAAAAAAAAAAATAATCCGCCCCAAGAGACAGACAGAACAGTTATATATATATATATATATATATATATATATATATATATATATATATATATATATATATACTTTCTTTATTTTCATTAAGATAATGCACTTTCACTTTTGCGTCTTTAGTTTATCATTTTTTGCAAAAAATCGTTTTATTCTTTAGGTCTGTGGAAGGAAAAAACTTTACTAAAACAATTTTCCAAGAGTGCTGAGTTTTTTATTTTCTATTTCTCTACAAAAGATCAATGGAAATACTTGACTTTTCACATTTTCCTACATCAATAAAGAACATTAAAAAGACAGAGAAACGCAGAAGTGAGAATGAATAAAAATGCCTTTAACTCACAACTTGTTGGATGGGAAATCAGAAAGCTTCCCGTGTTTGTATCGGGAAGAAAAACCGACATGTTGGCATAATGGGGAGACCGGAAACCTCTACCCAGTGAAAAATGGGCTCCTCACAGATTATTCATTCAGATGCGAGTTTTCCATTCCGTTCACTTCAGCGAATAAAAAATTAATATCTCCAACGGAATAGTAAATACAAGAATTGTTTAATGTAAAACCCCCCTCGGGGAGTGTGAACACCTGCAGCCCTTTTATGCACCTTACTTGCATTTTCCAACATTACTGCAACTCCTACAGCTCCTATAGTTCCTAGCTTTTCCCAACTCTACTGGCCATAATCGTCCCGTGATCGTCTGCTTACTTGACCCTAACTTAGGACCTCCAGTTGTGTATGTAATGCTGCCTCAGGGCTCATCCAGGGGGTTTACAATCAATTATCAAAAGAGAAGAAAGACAAGACAAGACAATTTCAGGTGAACATCAATCAAAATGGCAGAGAAGTATATGGTTCTTACATTGCTTCCTTCTTTCATTTCTATCTGCTAATCACACATTCTTCCCCGTACTGTCGAGATGAGAGGGGGCAAAATGCCCCCTCTTGTTCTTTTAAAGACTTCTGCTAATGTTGTAATCTCTGGTGGACAGCTAAACTGATCTTCCTTCTTCGGCGTCCAAAACTCAACTCTCCCCTGGGGTCCAGACTAAACTCTCTCCTCTCTTTTTTTGCTGGAACTGTATATATATATAATTCCACCCCCACCATCTCCTTTCTGACTAACCTTGACACTCAATTTCATCCCCAGATGTTTTGTTGGTTTGAAATACTATGACTAGAACAATAATAATGATACTTGGCACAACAGATAAACAAACGTCCACATTATCAATTAACAATGAATAATTAGGCCCAAAATAAACATTGGTCTCTTGGTTTTGAGACATTTGTCTCGGTTGGATATCAAATATCTTCCTATCACTCCTTTTTTTATTTAATTATTCGTTCCTTAGTCATATTCACTCATGTATACACACATGATTCACTATATCCCTTCCAAACACACAGACACTCATGTGTCAATAATCTTACATACTATATTTTCATATAACTAATTATTACACCTATATATATATATATATATATATATATACTTGCATACCTCCAAATGCATTCTGCACTTGATGCAATGCGTAGTATCATATACCTCCCTTTGCCATTTTTGTCATTTATTCCATAAATTACAATAAAAAAATAACAAGAAAAACACAATAAAGAAAAAAAAATACAATGACAATGTATCTCTCCCTGATGCACAACTGCCCGCACGGAGTGGCCTATCGGGTGCCAGAGTACTCACCCCCAGATCTTTCTCCCAGCCCGGTTGCTTTACTTGGTCGTTTCTTTCCATTCCTTTCTGTGGTTATACCTTTCCATTCCGTGCCTGTGTTCATTCCTATTCCATACTTGTGGTCATTCCTTTCCATCCTATTCCTTCTCAGTTCCTTTCCTTTTTGGCCGGATACGCGCACTCACGGCCCTGCGTCCCATCTCTGTTTTCTACCCCTAGGATCTTCGGGTTTGGACCCGGGGACCCAGCAGGACACCCGCGGAGCAGAGGCGACACCGAAGAGAGAACAATGCAAACAAATCACAACAAAAAGAACATACTTTCATACTATGTTGGTAATCAGGGGTCAGACCCCTCTCATCATACCAACAACAACAAACAAAAAAATCCAGCAACAATAACCTACAATGCTTTGGGTGATTTTTATCTGCACCCTTTTCCATCATCACACACACACACAAAAAAAAACAACATATATCTTCTGCCAACTTGGTTCTTCGACCCTGCTTCCTGAAGGCAATCTTTTGGGGAAACTTCTTACTTATAATCAAACCAGGAGGGCATTTTCTTAGCTCACCTCCAATGTCACCCCCCCCCCACTGAAACACAGGGATTTTAAACACCCTCTTTCATCGCTCAGGAGGACTTTTCCGATTCACCTCCACGAATTCGCCCCACCCCCACTTAAACGACTCAGAAGTATTACATAACCCAATTTCTTACGACGTGGTGACATCATAATTCACGCAGTTGTTTAGGTGTCGTACCAGAATTATTGACTGGGAAGCAGTGTCGGGTCTACCCTGTGGCCGGGGTCTCTATGGCCCCACTGTTCAATAACATCACAATTAAAAATATACCAACAATCCAAACAAACTTCTGTCTCTTGATTCTGGGCCTTCATGCCCCATTTTGCAACCAAGAGAAAAACAAAAACAAAAAAAACCACAAAAACAAATACAGCACAGTTCAATGGCCAAAGTTGCCCTGGGAGGGTGGGTTTTACCCCACCCATGACACACAATAATGTTCACCCTAATGGGACAGTACAAAAAGTTCATATCCATTTTTTTTTTTCATTTTTTTTTATATACTTTCTTTCTTTTTTTTTTTTCATCTTTTTAAAAAATATATTTATATATATATGCACACACGCCTGGTCGCAACATATACAAAAAAGTTCAATTCTCCATTTTTTTTTTTTGTTTATAATTTTTCTTTTTTTTTTTCACTTAAAATTTTTTTATTTTTTTTTATTTTTTTTTTTTTTTTTATTTATATATATATGCACACACGCCTGGTCGCAACACACACATAAACAAAGTTCCATTCTCAAATTCAAATCGAATAGGAGAAGAAAAATAAAATAAAAATTCTACAGTTAGTTGCTGTTATATATTAAAAAAAATAATAATCGTTCCTTAATTAAACTGTACATCAAATATTTCCAAAGTTACTTCACCATATATACTTCTGTGGGACAACTACAAAAATAAACAAACAAAACAATCACTTAGAATAAAATAAATCCTTCTTCTCTCCTTAACAAAAAAAAAAACAAAATTCTAACCAACTATATGAAAACCGGTAAAAGAATTCCATCAAATTGACTGTACAAGACAAAAACACAATCAATCAACAGGTGTGTGGGAGAGAAGGTCTCTCTCTCTCTCTCTCTCTCTCTCTCCCCCCTCTCTCTCTCTATCTATCTATCTTGGGACCTCTTTTTTTCTTTTTTTTTTTTTTTTTTAACTTCCAATTTATAAATAAAAATGAATTAAAAATTTCTGTAATTGTTCTTGAAAAAAAAAAAAATTCTTTAAACAATCTAATGCTTACTCAAAATAAAAGAAGACAAATAAACAAACAAAAACGAACAACCACCGAACCAACTTTTCTTTACTTCTCCCTTCTCTCGCTCTCTATATTCAATTTTTAAAAAAGATAAATAAAATAAAACCTTAGTAATGTTCTTGAGAACATTTTTTTTTTAAATCACTAACAATCCCACCTCAACAATCAAGCACGTGCACCCAATCATACTCTAAATAAAAAATAAACAATTTGATAGATAAACAAAAGTAACAAACTTCCTTTCTTTTTCTTTTTTTTTTTTGTTTCCTTTTTTTGTTTCTTTCTTTCTTTCTTTGTCCCTATCAGATATCTTTCTTTCTCTCTTCCCTAACCTTCTTTTTCTTGGGTAAAAATAAAAATAAAAATATAATAGGAATACTTAGGTAGGTCTTTTGACAAAATATAAAAATCCGAACATGCAACATAAGTTCCAAATCTATTTCTTCTAGACCAGATATACGCATAAACCCTACGCTTGTGATAACTTGACCTATGAAATCGACCGTTACCAAAAAAATTAACTATTCAACTACGACAATTTCCTACATTATTAAAATAAAACACAAAACAAAACACAAACAATAAGAAATGATTTACAAATTGATCTGTTCTCCAAAGGCGAATTATTTAAAAAAAAACAAAAAAAACAATCAAAAAAAAAAAACAATTTTTGAGCTTCTACATACATACTATTTTTGCGTGTGTGTGTGTGCGCGCGTCCTTTTGGTTCTTTCTTTCTTTCTTTCCTTTTTCTCAGTCTTTCATTTGGCTTCTATTTTAGATTCTTTCTTTCTATTTTTTTTTTTTTTAAACAAATTTTCTTCTCAGTCATTCTTCCTTTTTTTCATTTTTTTTTTTTCGTTTTTTTTTTTTTTTAAACGAATTTTCTTTTCAGTCTTGCTTCTCTTCTCTTTACTTTTAAACTTTTTTTTTCCAACTCTGATTTTCTTTCGTCGCTCTACCCGTCTGTCTGTCTGTCTGTCTGTCTCTCTCTCTCTCCTTCTCTCTTTCGTTCTTTCTTTCTTTCTTGTGTTCCCATGGCAATTCTATCAAAGGGTCGTCCTGGTCACGGCAAACATTTGTAAAACCCCCCTCGGGGAGTGTGAACACCTGCAGCCCTTTTATGCACCTTACTTGCATTTTCCAACATTACTGCAACTCCTACAGCTCCTATAGTTCCTAGCTTTTCCCAACTCTACTGGCCATAATCGTCCCGTGATCGTCTGCTTACTTGACCCTAACTTAGGACCTCCAGTTGTGTATGTAATGCTGCCTCAGGGCTCATCCAGGGGGTTTACAATCAATTATCAAAAGAGAAGAAAGACAAGACAAGACAATTTCAGGTGAACATCAATCAAAATGGCAGAGAAGTATATGGTTCTTACATTGCTTCCTTCTTTCATTTCTATCTGCTAATCACACATTCTTCCCGTACTGTCGAGATGAGAGGGGGCAAAATGCCCCCTCTTGTTCTTTTAAAGACTTCTGCTAATGTTGTAATCTCTGGTGGACAGCTAAACTGATCTTCCTTCTTCGGCGTCCAAAACTCAACTCTCCCCTGGGGTCCAGACTAAACTCTCTCTCTCTCTCTTTTTTTGCTGGAACTGTATATATATATAATTCCACCCCCACCATCTCCTTTCTGACTAACCTTGACACTCAATTTCATCCCCAGATGTTTTGTTGGTTTGAAATACTATGACTAGAACAATAATAATGATACTTGGCACAACAGATAAACAAACGTCCACATTATCAATTAACAATGAATAATTAGGCCCAAAATAAACATTGGTCTCTTGGTTTTGAGACATTTGTCTCGGTTGGATATCAAATATCTTCCTATCACTCCTTTTTTTATTTAATTATTCGTTCCTTAGTCATATTCACTCATGTATACACACATGATTCACTATATCCCTTCCAAACACACAGACACTCATGTGTCAATAATCTTACATACTATATTTTCATATAACTAATTATTACACCTATATATATATATATATATATATATATACTTGCATACCTCCAAATGCATTCTGCACTTGATGCAATGCGTAGTATCATATTAATGATGAAATTGATGGAGAAAGTAAAAGCTCAATCAGAAATGCCAAAATCGTTCTTCTTCTAACTCTCATGTATACAACATCTGCGGACTTGTATGCAAATCTGTGGCTGGTTTAGAATCTAATACGAGAATTAAATATCAAAACTTATGAAAACTGTTTTTCCTTCATACATCAATATCGACACGAGAATCCATTATATATATATATATATATATATATATATATATATATATATATATATATATATATGATACTCATCTATATTTTATATATATATTTTGAATATTCACAAATGAGCTGAGAGCTTGGTATACTTTTACAATCTAGTTAAGGCGTCCATCATGGTGTAACGGTTAGCAAGCTAGTGTCGCAGATCCATTACAACTAAATAGTGAACAGGTTGAATAATTACCTACTATTTCAATACAGTTACTTGGAAGTGCATTTATTGATTTTGAAAGTGGGAGTCCTTCATTACGGAGGATATTCAAACTAATTTCAATAGAAATCTGTTTAATTGCGGAGAAATTCATCACATTAATTATTAAGTGTCAATTTAGTCTTGGGCAGAATTGTTGGCATGAATAGAATTGCACTCTTATAAAGTGCATATATCACACTCAAGATATGAACCAATTTATGAATGAGGATAAAATAAAGTTCACCCATGTATATCTCGTGGACAAACACAACCAACACGAAAATAAGATATCCCTTAAGGGGAGATAAAGATTGGAGGAAGAGAAAGATCAATATTCTGCAGTTACTCTGACATAGCGACACATTGTGTCATTGGCAACATTGCTTTTCGGTGTTCCTGCAAGATATGGATTCGCGAATCAAAGATTCCTCTAACAAAGAGACTGCACCTCTACGATGCAACATGTATGTCTTTGATGATGCATAATTGCAACAACTGGGCAGTTCCAAATGTGCAGCTAAGCTTGATATGCTTGTCACCACAAAACATCTTAGAGCTATGACCGGACAGCCACGGACAAACAGTCGTATCTCCAACAAAGCTCTGTACAAAATGTGCAAAAACAATCCCCTATGAACAAGGGTGGCGCAACTACGGTGGTCCATATTTTGTCATGTACCACAGATGCCCGAAGAAATACCTTCACAAAAATCTCTGCAATAGGGCCAACTGGGCACGACGGGACTACCACTGCACAACTTGCTTGGTAAGTTGCGAGTAGACCTCCAAAAGGCAGGATTGGGGTTCTAAGATCTGACAAGTGAAGCTAAGCACCCTCTCAAAGGAATGGACAGAGTGGTTTCAAACTACCAAGGAACGAATATTGTTGTAGGATGTTCCAAACTACTACAATGTCAGATTACAGAAAATCATCATGATACTCAATACAATCAAATTAAGAGCATTTTTTTATAACTTTCTTTTTTGAAAACCAATTTGATACGTATTAAAGTCATCGGGGTGACCTAAAGTCGGTATCAGCCAGACAGCGAGGGAGTATATTCCCTTTTCACTAGCGCTAGACCAAGGAGATTGTTTTTGCGTTTGAGGTGGAGCACTACACCTACCATCAGCTCGCTTTACCGCACAGATCCCTGTGCTACTCATACGCTGAGTTGGCGAGGGCCGGTATAGAACCAGGAACCAGGTGATTTCCAGGCTGACGCTCTACCGACTGAGCTAATTGTGATATTCGTGAGAGTCCAAGTATTTACTGTGCCTCGAAATTATTATGAAGAAAGATTCGAAAACCAGCACCATAATGAATTTGATAGTCACTGCTCGTCATACATTAAACTAAACTTTGTCAATATTAATAACAAATGAAGTATACGAGGACATTTTCGTAAATTGTATTACAATTTTTACTGATGAAGAAATATTAGAATAAGAATAATTTAGAAATTCGTGAGAATTGCGAAAAATATTGGTTTAGATGTTGTTCCTCGCAAACAATAAGATGAAATAATAAGACATTAATAGAAGTGCATTATCTAAGAACTTAAAATATTAGTAATATCGAATTAAGACAAAATCTAATTTGTGTGAATGAAAATATAATTTTATTAAGACTTGGAAATTACAATCTAAAGTGAAACAATCAAATAAAATTAAAATTGAAATGATTTGTACGGATCTAAATTTTAAAGCAGAATAGATAGTTGAACAGCTGAGAGGCATTGAAATTGATATTTAATGTTTTATAAACTTTGAAGTTTGTACTTAGTCATTTTCTTCCTCTTTCGCAAGATTTACTTAAAACAGAATCATTAAATTCTTAATTATTAATATCCCAAAATTATGATTTGTACAATTTACACTCGAAAGACATCTGACGAAATTTAATTTTTCCAGATTTCATTACTTTATTACTTTATGACATTTTCTCAAACAATAAATTGATACTTTTTAAAAAAGGATCCTTGATCTGTTAGAACAATTATCTTGCAATTGAGATTTCGATTTGAGCGAGTTGGATTAAACTCAAATTCTGGGAATATTATGGATTATGACAAAGTCATGTTGAAAGCACCGGTTCTCGCTAGTTCATCGAAGTTCATTGGCAAAACCAATCGCTAATTTTAGCATTTAAAAGAAATTTCCCCGATGAGCAACAATCTTTCCTGGTTAAAAGTATTCCGTTAGTTTAATATTAACAGCAGCCAAAATATATTAGTTTAAGATTTTATAAAAGGCAATGGGTTCAATGAAAATGAAGTACAATAAAAAGTCTGGAATACAACATCAAATAAACTACCAAACATGATTTCAAATTGCAGTAAGTTATATATCCAAGGATAATATTAGAACAAAGTTTTCGATGAAGACCCAAAATTGTTTTACGGTAAAAGATAAACTTTATGTGTGTTTGATTTTTGTTTTGCATTTGGGAGATCAAGTGATAATTCTGTCTTGCTTAGTTTCATTCTAGACATTTGAACACAGAATCAGATTGATATTTTTTTCATTTTTACAGACACTTAAATTGAATTCCTCTGTTAATAAATCGATACAATTTCTATTCAAGCAAGAAAATAATAATTCAAGGTTAGAATTTTGTCTGACGTCAACCACAGAACAAACTTATATTTCACTGTATAATTGTATAATTGCATGGATCCATTATTTGTTAATTACTATTGCCTATTCAAAATTAACGAAAATTATTTCGATATTATCAACTTTTCATTTAATATGGTTTCCTGAGAGTTTTTGTATTCGGCAATGCACTTAACTGTCTTTTTTTCTGTGACAATATTTCTTTGCTATACACTATACTCCGATCAAATATACAAATTCTATATCGTGGAAACGCATGCAAACAAGCAAACAAACTAACCAAAGTGTCATTTTATAAAATTTCCTATAGACTTTAAAATAATGCTTAATTCAAATGCACTCAATATTTCTTCACATGCAGAGAATTTAATGAGTTACAAATTATATAATATTCGACATTCTAAATCTGTCATTTACAAGAAAACTGTCTTGCTGAGAGATTGTCGAACATTCACAAAATTATGTGCTTTAGCTACTAAAGACATATTTTGCCTCCACAAACTATCAAATTGACCATCTAAATTGAACCTGGAGTTCAATAGTGTGGTTCTGTATATAAATATATGCCAGTTCTTTGGTTATTCTTTGGGATATATTCTGTTTATCTCCTAAAATCCATTGCCAAATGTAAAAACAGCTGATAAACCCGGACATCAGAGCTGGACTGAGTACAAGAGAAAAACTTCTGGTGAACCACACAAAAAAACTTATTGTTTAAAGACAATCTACAGCTAAATAACTCTTGACTTTGTGAAGGCAAAAATGATATGTGAAATCATGTGATGTTAATCTTTCAAAATGAAAGGTGGAAAAAGAACGTCAATTTTCATTGTAATTAAAACAAAACTTCAAAGATTCAGAATCTTCAAACATAAAATCAATTGTCATTTTGCTAATTATGGACACGTATTTTTTTTTTTAATATTTAATTTTATTTATTTTCCAGTCATTTCACATTTAAATACATACATATGGGGTTTGCTTCATGCTTTTAACTTTAATACTAATTCAAAATCCTTGGAAATTTTACCGAATGATTGGAGACGTTATAGAAATCATTTAAGGGAAAATGGAATTAATATAAAACATTTTCTTTTGTATATAAATAAATTTCCCTTTCACACACACACACACACACACATACACACACACACACACACACACACACACACACACCAAGCATGATTGTTGTTGTTCATCACTAATAGAGTTTACATTCTGATCCGGGAACATCATATTCCAATACACATTTAAGCAATATAAATATTGATAAAAAGCGGTTTTAAACTCTATAAAAGACTTCAAAATGTTTAAATATAAAAAGTCTGTAAATTCTTAAGTTATTTTTCCGTAATTTCTTAAAATGTAAGAAGTTTAAAAGCAAATATTTTGTTTACTTTTGCTAATGTTATGAGATACACATAACTCTATTGTCATGAACAATGTTGTCATCAAAGTTTAAAACAGTATTATTCCCACGTGCAACATATACAATACTTCCTATTCTATAACAACATAGAAGTGTATTTTCTCTCAACATGACTTAGATTGATTGATTTTAGCAACAAAAATAACACTGACCTAAAACATTTTAATATTACATAAAAAAACTTACAACAGAGCACAAAACGTCAAATAACATTGTACTGCAAGAGATAGATCGTGCAAGATATACTGGAATATATGGATAGAACTTATTTTCACAAACCGTACAAAGTATTTTTTCTGTATTGATTTCTTACTGATACATAATTAAATTATGTTCTGCACTAATTAGCTGAGTAGTAAATCTTTGTCAGGTAAGACTCTGTTTATAATGTCCAATCTTATACAGAAAAATATCACATTTTCAATCAATCGTGTTGAAAAATACTTGTAAAACATTTCGTCTATGATTTTACATTTCTTTATGAATGTTATAAAGAAATATGATATTTGTTAGCTTAAAAAATAACTGTTATTATTGTATAGTTTAATAGTCACTTGGTTTTCTAGAATAATCTCTTTCCACTTGCGATTTGTGTAAGTTCGATTTTTGTGCCTATTTTATAACATTCACATGTTTGTAGTTGGTTGAGTTGTTTTACGGAATATCAACTCTTTCCTGGTCATTTAATCCCGAATCAACTCATTTTGATATTCGGTTTCTTACAGTGCCAGCTGTTGTTTAAACGGTCACCTATATAAGTAGAGAACAGACTCATCGCAAAACAATTTGCAGAACTTTACAATGAAAACCGCCATTCTTAATTTTTTATTAGCTTTTTTTTTTACTATATTTATCGTACGAGAAGTGTGTAGTTCTCTATGACATTTTGGAAAATATGATAAATTACCTCTCCAAATCCATAATTGATGTGTCTAAGTCGGTCACAATTTTGTGGTTTTTGTGAGTAAAAACTGCAACCCCATTTTGTGTTGACCATTTCAAGGATTGACCTTCCTAAGTTGCTGGTATAATCGTGCACAAATATCGTAACAGAAAAAAAAACTCCATAGGTATAAATTAAACAGAGAAACGATCTACGTTTCTTATCAGATTACAGCCATACTAGATAGTGATCGTGACTATCGGAAATGAATTAAAGCTATTTGATTGACCCTATGTAAAACTAGCCCTTGTCAAGCACACAGTCAGAATGTAGTCGGGAATGCACATTTTGAACTCTTGATGATGATGATGATGATGATGATTTCCGCCCGGAAATTTTCTGAAAGATAGCAACAACTTTTTCACCAAACAGAAAAAAATATTCAGCTGGAACGAACATCAACGTGTATGGAATGTGATTGGTTCTGTGAAGTATTGAGCAAATTAATTTAAAGATTTATTTTGTGAAGTATTGAACCGGTGAACAGATGTAAAAAATCTTTTTCACAATTGGCAGCTTATATCAATTAGATGAACGTTTAAATCAATTGAGTAGTTAATAAAATTGGAATAAGAATGATTTCCCATCGAGCTATTGCATATTTGTTGACCAGTGTATTCTTTTGTACTTCTTGAAGTTTTGTAACTTGTACTCATTGGATTTTTTAATTAGCAGTGACTCAGCTTTCATTGGAGATTAAGTGACATTAAGTATATCAAACACTCGAGAACTTAGTATTCTCGATAAATTTAGTAGTATTATTGTCTGGATAGTATCTATACTTACATGTACTTTTAGGTCTTTGTTAGGTCTTTGGTGATGTTTCAATGCTCCAACTACTATTGGCTCTACGATCATTAACATGTTATTTTTTAATATCCAGTTGTTAAGGTATTCATTTGTTTTTTTTAGGTTTTCACATTTTAGTCCACTATCCGACATTAACTCTATTTGTCCAGATCTAGTCTTCTGACTAGATTTGGCGATCCGTTTGAATGTCTTTTTTTATGCATTTCATTATTTACGAAGATTCTGATCTGTGCATATATCATTAGTATGTATAACTACACAGTCACTTGCATAGTTCCCAGTGGATACCTTTCTCCACCCATCCACCTCTATTCTTGTACTACATTTTGGAAAATTCACTGCATTCACTCAATGTATGGTTGATTGTTTCTTTATATAGTCTACAGACGATATTTATGGGGTTGGAAGTCTCTCATTAGTACAAGAGTTAGGTTAAAACTCTAATTATCATATCTTTCAATATAACAAAAATACTAAATTATTTGGGAATTTTTGTTTTACTTAGCAATGATGATACGATGCCTCTAATTTGAAGCGGTCACCTCGTTCGAATTAAATCACAATGTGTCAATACCTCTCGTATTTCTTTTATTTTAAAGGGAAATAATTCTCTTAGGATATCGAGTAGATATATTTGTATTTTCTTTGTGAATTGTATGAATTGTATTTTTTGTAAAGCGTTGTTTTGGGTTATCAATGCGCATGAGCGAAATTGGGAAAATTGTCATTTTTTTCTCCTTTTAATGCTAGGGTGTAGCTGCATAACTTTTATAAGGTTTCATTTTTGCTTAAAATCAAGACTGATATGATATGTTGAAGAACAAGAACTAAGATCAGCTGTTTGCAGAACTAGTGACCCTTGCTCTACAATGAGTACGTGATGTTATACTGTAAACAACTGTAAAACGTGTCTAAATGAATGGCAGAATTTTTACCGTATTTACAAAGGTTATCAGTGGAAATACAGAAGACTTTAAAATAAAAAAGAAGGTAAATACAGGACAAACTTTTACTCAGTTCTGTCCTTAATGTTAGAATTTTTTTAGCTATTCAGACAGAATTGGGAAAATCTGCAACGAAAAAAAAAAATGAATGCACTACAAAAATAAATTAGTTGTCGTATAAAGGAGAATAACATTTTGTTGGAAAAGATGAAGGACAAAAAGACCATTGTTGTGCAAAAATTTCAGGGAACCTCAACTTTTATTCCAGACAATAGTTTTCATTTTTACATTTTGCCTTTTTTTTCTTTTTACATTAGTTGAAAGGTTTTATGGATTTTGTTACAGACTAGTATTTTAAATTCTAAGTAGAAATATTTTTCACTTGAAGGAAAAAAATAAAAAACTGAAAGTAAAAACGAATGAGTAGACCAGTGAGTAGGAGAAAAGAGAAGCAAAAGAGAAAAATAAAAGAAAGGTTTAAAAAAGAAAAGAAAATGGAAGACGGACGGAAAAGATCGAGAAAACTTGGTTCACTAAAAACGTATTTATTGAACAACTTTGATTCATTTTTTTCTATTTTTTATTTATATATAGTGTCCCTTTTTGTAAATGCTTCACTCAGTTCAACAAACTTTTATGGAATTTAGAGCCATTATGTTGATGATTAAACAGATTTGAGGTCATCTTTTCAACTTACTGAATTCTTCATAGCAATCGGTCTCGGTTTTAAAATGTAGAACTTTATCGTTAGTTAAGAAAATAGCATATTTTTCGGAACAAAAAGTTTAAATTTGTTTAAAGAATGAAATTTCAAATAGAAGCTAAAGTAGGGAAAAGTTTGCTTAATAGCAAATAACTACTTCGCCTAAATAATGGCGGCTTGGCAACACGGCAAGGAGTATATGAGGAGCTAGAATAATTATGTGGGTAACCATCGAGAGCTGTCTTCAACCGGTTATTTATTGTCTCTTATAGGAAATTTAGGGACACGTTCCTTGGTTTACGACATTTCAACACTTACTGGGTTATTTTTATGCCGGAGACATATTTTTATTCTTTTGTGTATTCAAAATCTCCCCACAACACTGTACAAAAATATGAAAACACATTTCACTATCAATAAAGGTGGCGCAAGTACAGTGGTCCATGTTTGGTCATGTGTTACGGATGCCAGAAGAAGCACTTGCACATGACACAGTGCTGCTATATGATGTTCAAAATATTAATGCAGCAGAATACAGTAAATCATCATCAGAAGGAGAAACAAAGTAAACATAAAAGAATGCGAATGGTCTGCAACAATATTTGTGTATGGCATTATATTTCTCATGTCATAATGTTAATTGTTGTCTATGACTAAAAAACCTCATTGGAGGCAATGCTAATTGTGCAGAAAATTATTCGATGAAATGATGAAAGTGTTAGTATTGAATTGGATCTAATTTAATACAGTAGTGTCCTTTAGTTGATGACGACCCAGTTCTTACATCACTTGTGGGCCCCTCTATTTACACATGTCGCTTATATTTATTCAGATTCCAGAAACTCTTGCTATTTCTTTCCCAGGAATAAAGTGAAACAGATGCTACACCGGAAATAGTGTTTCCCATCTTTCTGACTTCAACCAAATATTTGATTGTCAATATCATTATGTATATTATCATATAAGTAATATGATAAAGAACGAGTGTCTTCCCGTAGTGTCACGATATATTATCATTATGAGGTGACTAAATATTCTGTCCGGAATTTACAACATAGTTTACAATGTCTATTTCATCACATCTTTAACGATAAAATATGACAAGGAAAAAACTTGATGGAGTAGAAACTTTAAACATAATTCTGTCTATTTCACTCAAATTATTTAATCTCAATACAATTTTTAAAGAAGACCACGAGTTAAGAGATAAATGGTTCCCTGACGATAAAGTAAAATCAGGTGTGAAAACCTTCAACATTTATTTGTTGCTCGATTTCTTTTTTCTCGTCTGTCTTATCCTAGAAATATCTGACGGCAGATCCATGCCTTTGGAGGTGCTTTGAAGTTTTAATGTCTGCTTGCTGCGTCCGGCTAGAAGCAATCACATGAGGACGGAGCAAAATAAGCTCGTGGTCTTTTGGAAAATTCAGCAGAAGTAACAAGACCCGCAGCCTTCATAGGCCCTATCAACATACATGTATGTGTTAGACTCTTTTAACTGGATACTGAGTTGAGCTGTTGCCAGATATGCATGCATATATGCTATTCATTTCAGTTGGCGCCAACAGCTCGACTGGACACAATCGCTATGACAGAGTGCTTGGTCTATTGTGACCACTTAGCCAGTTTCAATTCAGTTTATTATACTTGTATAGTTGTACTTTACTGATTCTTTCCTTCAAAGCTCTATTTGAAGTGTACTTCTTTAGAGAACTTGCTCTTTCCTTAACAGCTCAGTTACTTTACTTTGACAAATACAAATCCGTAAACTAATTAGGCAGCATCTCTAATTTTCTCACCAAATATATTTTTCTTTTTCAACTTTCTCAACGTTATTGCTTCCTTGTTGATATGCTTATAATATTAAACTAGAATTTCAAATAGAACTTCGTAATTTCTGTTAATCACTTGTCTATTTATCGCTCTCAGAGCTCTCCAACACTGCGATCTACCAAATCCATCGTAGCGCTCTCGCATTTCACTTGTTTACACTTAAAAATCACACGTGACACTCGGCCATCTTTTGTTTTTGTCTGAGTGAATTGATATGAACTTGTTGAATATTCATCATAGAATATCAAGAAAATTTGTACAGCCGTGGGGAAATTTTTCAGTTTTGCTAAATTCGTACGATAACATTTACATACAGCCACAGCAGAATTCCTTTTTGTCTTGCATTAAAACTGAAAATACTAAATTCATGATAATAACACGAAGCTCATTAGAATCTTGTTTCAAGGGGCTAAATATTTACATAAACATAACATGACCCATAACATATTATTTACTCCTAGGGGTTAATTTAGAAATGGGTCAGGTTCATGTATGGCAAATAATTTCTTTTTATATCAGACAGGGGCTGGTTTATAAAGAAATCATTTTGGATTTTTCATCAGAGACCGAAGAAATAAGAGAAAACACACATGCAAGGTTATGATATAAGAAAATGTACAGAGAATTAATAGTAAATGTATAAGATAATGATATTTATTGAATGTCTACATAATAATTATATAAATCTTAATTATCTATAATGGAATGACTTCTTTAAATACACATGCTTTACTGAAAATAAAAATAATGATAAAGAAAGTTTCTTGAATTGTCATTATTAGAGAGACGCAAGAGAGTTATTTCTTTAAACGATAATGATGAAAGATTGTGGTTTAGAACTTGCGAGTAAGGAATGCATTAACAGGTGTGAAAATATGGATTAAACACCAAAAAGGACAAATAGCTTAGAGTTTATCAAAGAACGAGCAAAGCGATATAATTACCTCAACATTATAAAAGCAACACTATAGCACACAAAACACACAACACGCACAACTGATTATGATGAGGTGAATGATCGTATGGAGAGAAATTAGCACAAAATGAGTTATGATATATGTTAACCATCATTCATCGAAGACTTGTATAAGGAGTCGGCAATCATATTAATGAGTAATATACAATATCTATAAGTATATGTATATTATAGTATGTATCTCATATATATCAGTACTATAATAATTAAATATGTGCACATGTCCAGAGTTAAATATCATATAAACTTATCGCAGTGTGAGTGAAAATAGAGAAAAGAGTAAGAGAGGAAAAATAATAGATAAAAAATTCTCGATCAATAATTCATAAAAAACATAAAAACAAAACAAAAAAAAACGCAAGATTAATTATCAGTGAGAATAGTTTATTTTGTATATATATAAACACGAAAGAGTTCTTGTGTTTGGTATAGCAAGATAGTTTTAGAATCCATTATAGAAATAGCGAGTTCGTTCTCGCTTATAGATACGAGCAGTATGCGAAACTTTTGTCACATTCACCGCGGGAGTGAAGTATCGGGGTAATTAAAGGAATTGCATCTGTTGTGGTCGTAACGAGTAATCGCCACACGATCCATGAAACTATAATGACCCAGGTACGTAGATAAAGCGTTGGATCGAACTCGCTATGCAGTATTAATACGGATCTGTGCTGATTATTGTTACACCACATATATGATTTCTGTAATACCGCAGCATTCACCCCGATGGAATGAGGAAATGGTGACAAAAGTCGCAAATGTTCGGACATCAAGCGAGAATCGAACTCGCTATTCATTATAATGATCTGTAAACTATCTTGCTAACCCAAACACAAGAATATTTTGAATGTAAAAAGAAATGAAAAAACATTCCTGATATGAATTCTTGGCGTTTTTTTTGTTTTTATTTTAGGTTTTTTTTTTTTTTGATTTGATGAGAATTTGCTAAATATATTTTCCTCTCTTACTCTTTCTTCCTCACTCACTGGAGTTTTAAGATCATTTAACTCTGGACATGGACCGGGTATTCTGTTAATATAAGATAAAGATATATATATATATATAATAATATATATATATATATATTACTCAAAAATGTTCGTCTTATACATTGTCGCCATGAATTGATGTAACAACATAATAATAAAATAATTTGTGTAAATACTTTCATATCAGCAACATTCTAACCTCATATATCAGTGTGTTACGTGTGTGTGTGTGTGTGTGTGCAGTAGGGTGTTTTAATGTGAGGAATAACGTTTTGCCGTTCTTGATAAAATCTAATATTGTCCTTTTGGTTATCCATATTTTCAACTGTTTCATCACTTACTCGCAGTTTAAACAATCTTTCATCCATATGCGTAAAGAAAATTAAATTTTGGTCTTGTCATAGAGATAAAGAAATTTTCTTTTTATATATTTTTGAAAATTTTTCCAGAAAATGATGTCGATATTTAAGATATTCAAATAAGAATAAATAGAGAATAAATAAGAAGTAAAACAATAAAACTTAAGAGTTTAACATTTAAACACAATCTCTGACTTTATGTTAAAGAACAACCTTGATGGTGTTTGTCCTAGTTTTTCGGCTCCGGGGTTTTGCGAAATCAAAATGAGTTCTTTATATCAAAAGCCCTGTTGATAAAAAGAAATTATTTGGACCATACATGAAACCTGACCCATTTCTAAATTTAACCCCATATAGGGAAATAAATATGTTGATGGTGCAATATATTTTATGTAAATATTTAGCCCCTTGGAAACCAAGATTCTAATGAGCTTCGTGTTTATTACATGAATTTAGTATTTTCAGTTTTATGCAAGACAAAAAGGAATTCTGCTGTGGCTGTATGTAAATGTTAATCGTAAACGATTTAGCAAACTGAAAATTTCCCCGACGGCAGTGTACCAAATTTCATTGATATTCTATGATGAGAATATTCAAAGTTCACTATTCAATTCACCTCAGTAACAAAACAAAGATCCGCAAGTGTTCACGTGGCATTTTTAAGTGTAAACAAGTGACAATGCGAGAGCCGCTACGAGATGGATTATGGTAAGGATCGAGTGTTTGAAGAGGCTCTGAGAGCGATTTAAAGTAGACAATGAGTTTAACAAGAAATACGAAGTCCTATTTTGAAATTCTAGTTTATATTATAAGCAATATCAACAAGGAAGCAATAATGTTGAGAAAGTTGAAAAGAAAAAATAATTTTGTGAGAAAAAATTAGAGATGCCTGCCTAATAGTTTTTACGGATTTGTATTTGTCAAGTAAATAACTGAGCTTTAAGGAAAGAGCAAGTTCTTTCTAAAGAGAGTACACTTCAATAGAGCTTTGAAGGAGAATCAGTAAAGTAAGCAACTTATACAAGTATAAATAAACTGAATGTGAACTGCTAAGTGGTACAAAATAGACAAGCACCTCTGTCAATAGCGATTGTCGTCCAGGTCGACTGTTGGCGCCCAACTGAAACTGAGTAGCCATATATAGCATTGCATATCTGGCAACAGCTCAACTCAGATATCCAGTTAAAGAAGTCTAACACATAACAGTATGTATGAGTAGCCTATGAAGGCTGCGGGTCTGTTACTTCTGCTGAATTATTCAAAAGACCACGAGCTTATTTTGCTCCGTATCTGATTGCTTCTAGCCGGCGCAAGCAAGCAGACATTAAAACGTTCAAAGCACCTCCAAAAGCATGGATCTTTGCCGTCAGATATGTTCTAGGATAAGAGACGAGAAAAAGAAAATCGAGCACAAATAAATGTTGAAGGTTGTTTTCACACCTGATTTTACTTTATCGTCAGGGACCATTTATCTCTTTACTCGTGGCTTCTTTAAAATATGTATTGAGATTAAAATAAATTTTGAGTGAAATAGACAGATTATTGTTTTTAAAGTTTCTACTCCCATCAAGTTTATCCTTGTCATATTTATCGTTAAAAAGATGATGTGATAAATAGACATTGTAAAATATCGTTGTAAATTCGACAGAATATTTAGTCACCTCAATAATGATATATTATTTGTGACACTACGGGAAAGACACTCGTGTCTTTATCATATTACTTATATGATAAATATACATAATGATATTTGACAATAAAATATTTGGTTGAAGTCAGAAAGATGGGACACTATTTCCGGTGTAGCATGTTTCACTTTATTCCTGGAAAGAAATAGCAAGAGTTTCTTGGAATTCTGAATAAATATAAGCGACATGTGTAAATCGAGGGCGCCCACAAGTGATGTAAGAACTGGGTCGTCATCAACTAAAGGAAACTACTGTATTAAATTAGATCCCAATTCAATACTAACACTTCATCATTTCATCGAATAATTTTCTGCACAATTAGCATTGCCTCCAATGAGGTTTTTTAGTCATAGACCAACAAATGTAACATTATGACATGAGAAATATATGCCATACACAAATATTGTTGCAGACCATTCGCATTCTTTTATGTTTACTTTGTTTCTCCTTCTGATGATGATTTACTGTATTCTGCTGCATTAATAGTTTGGAACATCATATAGCAGCACTGTGTCATGTGCAAGTGCTTCTTCTGGCATCCGTAACACATGACCAAACATGAACCACTGTACTTGCGCCACCTTTATTGATAGTGAAATGTTGTTTCATATTTTGTACAGAGTTGTGGGGAGATTTTTGAATACACAACAAGAATAAAATAATGTCTCCGGCATAAAAATAACCCAGTAAGTGTTGAAATGTCGTAAACCAAGGAACGTGTCCCTAAATTTCCTGCTATCAGAGACATTAAATAACTCGGTTGAAGACAGCTCTCGATGGTTACCCACATAATTATTCTAGCTCCTCATATACTCCTTGCCGTGTTGCCAAGCCGCCATTATTTAGGCGAAAGTAGTTATTTGCTATTAGGCAAACTTTTCCCCTACTTTAGCTTCTATTTGAAATTTCATTCTTTAAACAAATTTAACTTTTTTGTTCCGAAAAATGATGCTATTTTTCTTAACTAACGATAAAGTTCTACATTTTAAAACCGAGACCGACATTGCTATGAAGAATTCAGTAAGTTGAAAAGATGACCTCAAATCTGTTTAATCATCAACATAATGGCTCTAAATTCCATAAACAGCTTGTTGAACTGAGTGAAGCATTTACAAAAAGGGACACTATATATAAATAAAAATAGAAAAAAATGAATCAAAGTTGTTCAATAAAATACGTTTTTAGTGAACCAAGTTTTCTCGATCTTTTCCGTCCGTCCTTCCATTTTCTTTTTCTTTTTTAAAACCTTTCTTTTATTTTTCTCTTTTGCTTTTCTCTTTTTCTCCTACTCACTGGTCTACTCATTCGTTTTTACTTTCAGTTTTTATTTTTTTCCTTCAAGTGAAAAATATTTCTACTTAGAATTTAAAATACTAGTCTGTAACAAAATCCATAAAACCTTTCAACTAATGTAAAAAAGAAAAAAGGCAAAATGTAAAAATGAAAACTATTGTCTGGAATAAAAAGTTGAGGTTCCCTGAAATTTTTGCACAACAATGGCGTCTTTTTGTCCTTCATCTTTTCCAACAAAATGTTATTCTTCCTTTATACGACAACTAATTTATTTTTGTAGTGCATTCATTTTTTTTTTTCGTTGCAGATTTTCCCAATTCTGTCTGAATAGCTAAAAAAATTCTAACATTAAGGACAGAACTGAGTAAAAGTTTGTCCTGTATTTACCTTCTTTTTTATTTTAAAGTCCTTCTGTATTTCCACTGATAACCTTTGTAAATACGGTAAAAATTCTGCCATTCATTTAGACACGTTTTACAGTTGTTTACAGTATAACATCACGTACTCATTGTAGAGCAAGGGTCACTAGTTCTGCAAACAGCTGATCTTAGTTCTTGTTCTTCAACATATCATATCAGTCTTGATTTTAAGCAAAAAACTGAAACCTTATAAAAGTTATGTAGCTACACCCTAGCATTAAAAGGAGAAAAAAATGACAATTTTCCCAATTTCGCTCATGCGCATTGATAACCCCAAAACCAACGCTTTACAAAAAATACAATTCATACAATTCACAAAGAAAATACAAATATATCTACTCGATATCCTAAGAGAATTATTTCCCTTTAAAATAAAAGAAATACGAGAGGTATTGACACATTGTGATTTAATTCGAACGAGGTGACCGCTTCAAATTAGAGGCATCGTATCATCATTGCTAAGTAAAACAAAAATTCCCAAATAATTTAGTATTTTTGTTATATTGAAAGATACGATAATTAGAGTTTTAACCTAACTCTTGTACTAATGAGAGACTTCCAACCCCATAAATATCGTCTGTAGACTATATAAAGAAACAATCAACCATACATTGAGTGAATGCAGTGAATTTTCCAAAATGTAGTACAAGAATAGAGGTGGATGGGTGGAGAAAGGTATCCACTGGGAACTATGCAAGTGACTGTTTAGTTATACATACTAATGATATATGCACAGATCAGAATCTTCGTAAATAATGAAATGCATAAAAAAAGACATTCAAACGGATCGCCAAATCTAATCAGAAGACTAGATCTGGACAAATAGAGTTAATGTCGGATAGTGGACTAAAATGTGAAAACCTAAAAAAAAAAATGAATACCTTAACAACTGGATATTAAAAAAATAACATGTTAATGATCGTAGAGCCAATAGTAGTTGGAGCATTGAAACATCACCAAAGACCTAACAAAGACCTAAAAGTACATGTAAGTATAGATACTATCCAGACAATAATACTACTAAATTTATCGAGAATACTAAGTTCTCGAGTGTTTGATATACTTAATGTCACTTAATCTCCAATGAAAGCCGAGTCACTGCTAATTTAAAAATCCAATGAGTACAAGTTACAAAACTTCAAGAAGTACAAAAGAATACACTGGTCAACAAATATGCAAAAGCTCGATGGGAAATCATTCTTATTCCAATTTTTATTAACTACTCAATTGATTTAAACGTTCATCTAATTGATATAAGCTGCCAATTGTGAAAAAGATTTTTTACATCTGTTCACCGGTTCAATACTTCACAAAATAAATCTTTAAATTAATTTGCTCAATACTTCACAGAACCAATCACATTCCATACACGTTGATGTTCGTTCCAGCTGAATATTTTTTTCTGTTTGGTGAAAAAGTTGTTGCTATCTTTCAGAAAATTTCCGGGCGGAAATCATCATCATCATCATCATCAAGAGTTCAAAATGTGCATTCCCGACTACATTCTGACTGTGTGCTTGACAAGGGCTAGTTTTACATAGGGTCAATCAAATAGCTTTAATTCATTTCCGATAGTCACGATCACTATCTAGTATGGCTGTAATCTGATAAGAAACGTAGATCGTTTCTCTGTTTAATTTAATTTATAGTTTTTTTTTCTGTTACGATATTTGTGCACGATTATACCAGCAACTTAGGAAGGTCAATCCTTGAAATGGTCAACACAAAATGGGGTTGCAGTTTTTACTCACAAAAACCACAAAATTGTGACCGACTTAGACACATCAATTATGGATTTGGAGAGGTAATTTATCATATTTTCCAAAATGTCATAGAGAACTACACACTTCTCGTACGATAAATATAGTAAAAAAAAAGCTAATAAAAAATTAAGAATGGCGGTTTTCATTGTAAAGTTCTGCAAATTGTTATCACATTATATTATTAAGAAGGCAAAAGCAACCAATCGCTAATTTTAGCATTTAAAAGAAATTTCCCCGATGAGCAACAATCTTTCCTGGTTAAAAGTATTCCGTTAGTTTAATATTAACAGCAGCCAAAATATATTAGTTTAAGATTTTATAAAAGGCAATGGGTTCAATGAAAATGAAGTACAATAAAAAGTCTGGAATACAACATCAAATAAACTACCAAACATGATTTCAAATTGCAGTAAGTTATATATCCAAGGATAATATTAGAACAAAGTTTTCGATGAAGACCCAAAATGTTTACGGTAAAAGATAAACTTTGTGTTGTGTTTGATTTTTTTTTGCATTTGGGAGATCAAGTGATAATTCTGTCTTGCTTAGTTTCATTCTAGACATTTGAACACAGAATCAGATTGATATTTTTTCATTTTTACAGACACTTAAATTGAATTCCTCTGTTAATAAATCGATACAATTTCTATTCAAGCAAGAAAATAATAATTCATGGTTAGAATTTTGTCTGACGTCAACCACAGAACAAACTTATATTTCACTGTATAATTGTATAATTGCATGATCCATTATTTGTTAATTACTATTGCCTATTCAAAATTAACGAAAATTATTTCGATATTATCAACTTTTCATTTAAATATGGTTTCCTGAGAGTTTTTGTATTCGGCAATGCACTTAACTGTCTTTTTTTCTGTTGACAATATTTCTTTGCTATACACTATACTCCGATCAAATATACAAATTCTATATCGTGGAAACGCATGCAAACAAGCAAACAAACTAACCAAAGTGTCATTTTATAAAATTTCCTATAGACTTTAAAATAATGCTTAATTCAAATGCACTCAATATTTCTTCACATGCAGAGAATTTAATGAGTTACAAATGATATAATATTCGACATTCTAAATCTGTCATTTACAAGAAAACTGTCTTGCTGAGAGATTATCGAACATTCACAAAATTATGTGCTTTAGCTACTAAAGACACATTTTGCCTCCACAAACTGACCATCTAAATTGAACCTGGAGTTCAATAGTGTGGTTCTGTATATAAATATATGCCAGTTCTTTGGTTATTCTTTTGGATATATTCTGTTTATCTCCTAAAATCCATTGCCAAAGGTAAAAACAGCTGATAAACCCGGACATCAGAAAAAGAACGTCAATTTTCATTGTAATTAAAACAAAACTTCAAAGATTCAGAATCTTCAAACATAAAATCAATTGTTATTTTGCTAATTATGGACACGTATTTTTTTTTTTAATATTTAATTTTATTTATTTTCCAGTCATTTCACATTTAAATACATACATATGGGTTTGCTTCATGCTTTTAACTTTAATACTAATTCAAAATCCTTGGAAATTTTACCGAATGATTGGAGACGTTATAGAAATCATTTAAGGGAAAATGGAATTAATATAAAACATTTTCTTTTTTATATAAATAAATTTCCCTTTCACACACACACACACACACACACACACACACACACACACACACACACACACACCAAGCATGATTGTTGTTGTTCATCACTAATAGAGTTTACATTCTGATCCGGGAACATCATATTCCAATACACATTTAAGCAATATAAATATTGATAAAAGCGGTTTTAAACTCTATAAAAGACTTCAAAATGTTTAAATATAAAAAGTCTGTAAATTCTTAAGTTATTTTTCCGTAATTTCTTAAAATGTAAGAAGTTTAAAAGCAAATATTTTGTTTACTTTTGCTAATGTTATGAGATACACATAACTAGATTGTCATGAACAATGTTGTCATCAAAGTTTAAAACAGTATTATTCCCACGTGCAACATATACAATACTTCCTATTCTATAACAACATAGAAGTGTATTTTCTCTCAACATGACTTAGATTGATTGATTTTAGCAACAAAAATAACACTGACCTAAAACATTTTAATATTACATAAAAAAACTTACAACAGAGCACAAAACGTCAAATAACATTGTACTGCAAGAGATAGATCGTGCAAGATATACTGGAATATATGGATAGAACTTATTTTCACAAACCGTACAAAGTATTTTTTCTGTATTGATTTCTTACTGATACATAATTAAATTATGTTCTGCACTAATTAGCTGAGTAGTAAATCTTTGTCAGGTAAGACTGTTTATAATGTCCAATCTTATACAGAAAAATATCACATTTTCAATCAATCGTGTTGAAAAATACTTGTAAAACATTTCGTCTATGATTTTACATTTCTTTATGAATGTTATAAAGAAATATGATATTTGTTAGCTTAAAAAATAACTGTTATTATTGTATAGTTTAATAGTCACTTGGTTTTCTAGAATAATCTCTTTCCACTTGCGATTTGTGTAAGTTCGATTTTTGTGCCTATTTTATAACATTCACATTTTTGTAGTTGGTTGAGTTGTTTTATGGAATATCAACTCTTTCCTGGTCATTTAATCCCGAATCAACTCATTTTGATATTCGGTTTCTTACAGTGCCAGCTGTTGTTTAAACGGTCACCTATATAAGTAGAGAACAGACTCATCGCGCTTAACTTCGATGAACTAGCGAGAACCGGTGCTTTCAACATGACTTTGTCATAATCCATAATATTCCCAGAATTTGAGTTTAATCCAACTCGCTCAAATCGAAATCTCAATTGCAAGATAATTGTTCTAACAGATCAAGGATCCTTTTTTAAAAAGTATCAATTTATTGTTTGAGAAAATGTCATAAAGTAATAAAGTAATGAAATCTGGAAAAATTAAATTTCGTCAGATGTCTTTCGAGTGTAAATTGTACAAATCTTAATTTTGGGATAATAATAATTAAGAATTTAATGATTCTGTTTTAAGTAAATCTTGCGAAAGAGGAAGAAAATGACTAAGTACAAACTTCAAAGTTTATAAAACATTAAATATCAATTTCAATGCCTCTCAGCTGTTCAACTATCTATTCTGCTTTAAAATTTATATCCGTACAAATCATTTCAATTTTAATTTTATTTGATTGTTTCACTTTAGATTGTAATTTCCAAGTCTTAATAAAATTATATTTTCATTCACACAAATTAGATTTTGTCTTAATTCGATATTACTAATATTTTAAGTTCTTAGATAATGCACTTCTATTAATGTCTTATTATTTCATCTTATTGTTTGCGAGGAACAACATCTAAACCAATATTTTTCGCAATTCTCACGAATTGCTAAATTATTCTTATTCTAATATTTCTTCATCAGTAAAAATTGTAATACAATTTACGAAAATGTCCTCGTATACTTCATTTGTTATTAATATTTACAAAGTTTAGTTTAATGTATGACGAGCAGTGAATATCAAATTCATTATGGTGCTGGTTTTCGAATCTTTCTTCATAATAAATTCGAGGCACAGTAAATACTCGGACTCTCACGAATATCACAATTAGCTCAGTCGGTAGAGCGTCAGCCTGGAAATCACCTGGTTCCTGGTTCGATACCGACCCTCGCCAACTCAGCGTATGAGTAGCACAGGGATCTGTGCGGTAAAGCGAGCTGATGGTAGGCGTAGCGCACCACCTCAAACGCAAAAACAATCTTCTTGGTCTAGTGCTAGTGAAAAGGGAATAGACTCCCTCGCTGTCTGGCTGATACCGACTTTAGGTCACCCCGATGACTTTAATACGTATCAAATTGGTTTTCAAAAAAGAAAGTTATAAAAAAATGCTCTTAATTTGATTGTATTGAGTATCATGATGATTTTCTGTAATCTGACATTGTAGTAGTTTGGACCATCCTACAACAATATTCGTTCCTTGGTAGTTTGAAACCACTCTGTCCATTCCTTTGAGAGGGTGCTTAGCTTCATTTGTCAGATCTTAGAACCCCAGTCCTGTCTTTTGGAGGTCCACTCGCAACTTACCAAGCAAGTTATGCAGTGGTAGTCCCGTCGTGCCCAGTAGTTGTTTGACCCTATTGCAGAGATTTTTGTGAAGGTATTTCTTCGGGCATCTGTGGTACATGACAAAATATGGACCACCGTAGTTGCGCCACCCTTGTTCATAGGGGATTGTTTTTGCACATTTTGTACAGAGCTTTGTTGGAGATACGACTGTTTGTCCGTGGCTGTCCGGTCATAGCTCTAAGATGTTTTGTGGTGACAAGCATATCAAGTTTAGCTGCACATTTGGAACTGCCCAGTTGTTGCAATTGTGCATCATCAAAGACATACATGTTGCATCGTAGAGGTGCAGTCTCTTTGTTAGAGGAATCTTTGATTCGCGAATCCATATCTTGCAGGAACACCGAAAAGCAATGTTGCCAATGACACAATGTGTCGCTATGTCAGAGTAACTGCAGAATATGATCTTTCTTTCCTCCAATCTTTATCTCCCTTAAGGGATATCTTATTTTCGTGTTGGTTGTGTTTGTCCATGAGATATACATGGGTGAACTTTATTTTATCCTCATTCATAAATTGGTTCATATGAGTGTGATATATGCACTTTATAAGAGTGCAATTCTATTCATGCCAACAATTCTGCCCAAGACTAAATTGACACTTAATAATTAATGTGATGAATTTCTCCGCAATTAAACAGATTTCTATTGAAATTAGTTTGAATTCCTCCGTAATGAAGGACTCCCACTTTCAAAATCAATAAATGCACTTCCAAGTAACTGTATTGAAATAGTAGGTAATTATTCAACCTGTTCACTATTTAGTTGTAATGGATCTGCGACACTAGCTTGCTAACCGTTTCACCATGATGGACGCCTTAACTAGATTGTAAAAGTATACCAAGCTCTCAGCTCATTTGTGAATATCCAAAATATATATATAAAATATAGATGAGTATCATATATATATATATATATATATATATATATATATATAATGGATTCTCGTGTCGATATTGATGTATGAAGGAAAAACAGTTTTCATAAGTTTTGATATTTAATTCTCATATTAGATTCTAAACCAGCCACAGATTTGCATACAAGTCCGCAGATGTTGTATACATGAGAGTTAGAAGAAGAACGATTTTGGCATTTCTGATTGAGCTTTTACTTTCTCCATCAATTTCATCATTAAACAATTCTTGTATTTACTATTCCGTTGGAGATATTAATTTTTTATTCGCTGAAGTGAACGGAATGGAAAACTCGCATCTGAATGAATAATCTGTGAGGAGCCCATTTTTCACTGGGTAGAGGTTTCCGGTCTCCCCATTATGCCAACATGTCGGTTTTTCTTCCCGATACAAACACGGGAAGCTTTCTGATTTCCCATCCAACAAGTTGTGAGTTAAAGGCATTTTTATTCATTCTCACTTCTGCGTTTCTCTGTCTTTTTAATGTTCTTTATTGATGTAGGAAAATGTGAAAAGTCAAGTATTTCCATTGATCTTTTGTAGAGAAATAGAAAATAAAAAACTCAGCACTCTTGGAAAATTGTTTTAGTAAAGTTTTTTCCTTCCCACAGACCTAAAGAATAAAACGATTTTGCAAAAATGATAAACTAAAGACGCAAAAGTGAAAGTGCATTATCTTAATGAAAATAAAGAAAGTATATATATATATATATATATATATATATATTATATATATATATATATATTATAAACTGTTCTGTCTGTCTCTTGGGGGCGGATTATTTTTTTATTGTTTTGGTTAGGCTGTTTTATTATGTTTTGTCTGCGTTTCATATGAAATTACGTCACCAAAACAACCGATTTTGCACACCTAAAAGCATGTTTCTGTGTAGCTTGCTATATAATATAACAAAGGTAGCGATTTCTTCTAATGAGCTTGGTTAATTTTTGTTTAAAAATTACTCATTAAAAAGAAAACAGGTTATTAGAAAAATAAGATTGGAAATTAATGATTCTGTTTAATTATTCATTGTCAGTCTTATTTTGTTTTCTTCTTGTTTTGCTTTTAATAAGGGATTTTATTATTTTTTTTATAGATTTTATGATTATTCTTAGCTGTAATAGCATTTTCATCCATTTTGTCATTCTCAGGAATTGGCAACATGAGCTTTATTGTAAAAAAAAATGTTCAAAAAATAGGATAAATATATTTAGCAGAAAAAGTGAGCTTGAAAATCAAATCTTCCATTTTTTCATTAAAGTTTGTGTTTTTTTTTTTGTTGTTGTTGTTGTTGTTTTTTGGGGTTTTTTTGTTATTGCTTTTAGTGGATTTGAGTTTGTTATTTTGTTGTTTGTATTGTAGTGTTATTTTTCATTGATTTTTATTTATTTATTCTTCAAATTTAGAAATAAAAGTTAATAATGATTAATTTCAAAATGTTATTTATACTTTGCACATTCATCCTAAAAGATTTCAAAATGTTTTCGTGTTTTATGATGCTTTCATGGGACAATATTAAATTTCCCACATGATCTTTTCAAACGTTTTTCGCATTTTTTTTATCTTCATTTCACTTTTTATTTTTATCTTTGCTGGTAACTTTTCTTTTGTTTACTCTTTAGTCAATTGACTTTTTTTTCTTTTTCTTTTTTCTTTCTTTTTTTTTTTTTTTTCGTTTTCTTTCCGTGTCTCTTATCTAAAGACATTATTCTTCTGCCAAATATTTCTGGGTTTTTTTTTCATTATTCCCTTTTCTCTCATTTTCCTTTTGTCCAGCATTTTTTCTTTGACAATCACCTCTGATCCACTGATCGCCTTCGCTTGTTCTGCTTTACACTATTTCTGTTTCTGCAATTTCCTTCGTTGTGTTAAATTCACTTCCAGAAAATTGTTTGCTATCATCAAACTCTTACTTTGGCACCTTTTGTTCCGCTGAATCTTTTTTCACAGAATTTCACACCCATATAAATTTCAAATAGTCGCTTTGAATAGAGGTGACCACACATTATAACAGGTTACTAGAAAATATTTTACATTCTTTATCATGATGCAACTATCTTCTCATAAGACCCACAAATGATATTATGGCAACCAATCACGATGTAATTATAGAAATACTTTGTAAAAAGATGAGTAATGGAAATGATTTGCTTTGGGCTGTTAATAAAACGTACATGTTCTGCCCCACCCACACCCAAAGTGTCTTACAGAAGACGAAGTGATAACAATTAAGAACAATATTTTAACTTCAACACACGATTCTTTAAAATGTTTCTTATTTAGATATTAACCGCATTTAACCTTTTTAAAGTCACTATTCAACAAAGAAACCTTTACATTTTTACCTTACCTAATATAAAAACATAGTATATCAAATATGTGACTTTTTTTCTATCCGCAATAAACTGTAACATTATTTTTCGATAAACGCTGATATAGCAGCTGTTACATTGCAATTAAAAGCGATATTTTTAATAAAGTTAAATCTTTTTTTTTAAATAGCGTTATATAACGACAAAATAAGAGAATAATTTTCTCCTTACATAGTATCTGAATTTCTCGATTAGATCTAGTTTAGAATTTAATCTTCTGAGGAGTTTTTTTTTGTATTCAATAATGAAGGCTAATTGTACGAATTAGATATTTTTTAATCAGTCATAAAGGATCTTTGTAGGAATGTCTTAAAATATAATAATGTTGAAAGTCGACAACATTTTAGAAGCAAATCATTTTACCCAAACTAGTGAGGTGAAAGAAAAGACATTGAATATAATCTCGAATTCCAAAAGCAACAATTTTTCTTTAACTTCAAAATAATTGGTGTCATTATTTATGTTATTGTTGTTTCGTATACTTAAATATGAAATGTGACACGCCAGAAAAAGTAATTTGTATAAATCAATATTTATGTTATATTGAAATATTCTGCTACAATCTAATTTAACGTTGATCTCCCTGAGATACTCTGTTATTTATATCACATGTATATAACTGATTTTCTAAACATCATTTTTTGGTTAAAGAGGAATTTTAATTGGTTGAGAATTTCTTCCCCGTTTTAGAATGCACATAACTCTTGAATTCCTACATTTGAGACCAATATTCACAAACGTAACTGAGTTAATTTAAAATAATTAAATATTTATAGATCTTTAATATTTGGTTTACATCAAAGTAAAGTTCATATTTACCTTTTTAACAAGAAACCTTAAAAGATTGGATACAGTTCTGTCTTCCGGGTTCCTGTTTAGTTCTAAATTATATTTGTCTTCTTCAAACTCAATATTTGGTCATGTTTAAATAGCAGGAACGATTGTTATCAACATTTTCTTGATGAAATAGGCAACGACGTTTGATGAAACTATACAGACTGCTTTAAGGATTTTCAGTAGAATATTGCGAAGTCTCCTGAGTTGTGCAATGTTGTTGTTTTTTTTTTTTTGCTTTTGTTTTGTTGTTTTTCTTGGGGGGGGGGGGTCAGTTTGGGTGTCAAGCAGGTTCACTGTGCCGTTCATTGCTGATTAATAACAATGAAAAGGCAGATGATGTATTCCATGTTCAGAAAACTCTGAAAGTTTATTGGGTCAGTTTGACGCAGGATAAGGGATAGAACTTACTGCCCACCCAAAAAGTTCATTTTTGTTTTTACATTTATTGATTTTATTGATTTTACATTTATTAACATGTATAGCAAAATTCTTCCTCATTTATTAAGTCATCTGACATCACCAGTGGAGTTGAGGAAATGTTATCCATTGAGAAATAGGAAAATCATATATATATATATATATATATATATATATATATATATATAAAGGCTTAATATTTATTTTATCTGAAAAATCACGTACATTGTTGAGGGATTTAAAGTTGAGTGGCAATGAAAATTTTGACTAATTAAATTCCGTTAAAACTTTTCAGCACATGATCACTACTCAAGCGGATATAAAATGAGCAATCTAAAAAAAATATTTAAAATTTTTTAAAAAGCAATAATGAATTTATTTGAGCCAAGTAAGGAAATAATTCAAAATGTTAACTTCAGTTTTTTATATACTGCATCTTTCTTCATCCACAATCTCTCTCTCTCTCTCTCTCTCTCTCTCTCTCTCTCTCTCTCTCTCTCTCTCTCTCTCTCTATATATATATATATATATATATATATATCTATATATATATCTATATATATATATATATCTATATATATATCTATATATATCTATATATATATAATCTATATATATATATCTATATATATATATATATATCTATATATATATATATATATATATATATATATATATATCTATATATATATATATATATATATATATATATATATATATATATATATATCTATATATATATATATATATATATATATATATATATATATATATATATATATCTATATATATATATATATATATATCTATATATATATATATATATATATATATATATATATATATATATATATTATATATATATATCTATATATATCTATATATATATATATATATATATATATATATATATGTCTTTTTCTTTCTGTTTTATTCATTGTTTCTCTTGAGACATGAAGTATCTATTCAATCAATAGAGAAAAACGAAGACATCTAATCAAAGGATTTCTAAAGAATCTTTATAATTTTTTTAAGTATATAGACATCTGCCGTAAAGAAATTGAAGACTAAGATCTTCCTCTTCAGAGAAGGAAAATAGTATTTTTCTATAACACTTGCAAACATATTGCTTATTTTTACGTTTTCGTCGTCTGTTGAAATAAATTGTTGAATGAAATAATTATTTCAACTTATGTTATCTTTTTAATTTTCTCTTATTGACATTTTTTATTAATTATATATCTTACTAATTTATTTAGTATTTTCCTGAATATTCTTTTTTTTTCTCAAAACAACGATCAGTTTAATGCCTTTATTTATCACTTGATGCTACAATGACTGCATGAAGAAAAGGTTAGGTTATTTTGTTTAATGGCACATCAACCCCTGTGAGGTATCTAATGTCAAATATATTTTTTGTCTATAGGATTTATAAAGGAATAGTTTCCACGTAAATATTTTGTTTTTAAACGAATTGTTAGTGTGATGCAAAAGTTGATAATCAAGTTTCCTTTACTTGTGTAATTCTGTAGTTTTGTGGATGGATTTTATATCTGATTCATATATTTTTATTTCTCTCAAGAAGGATAAAATCCCATCTATGTTAGTATGCAAATAAATTTTTCATATTATTTGTGTTGAAATATTTCTTTCTGATTGGAGTAAAAGCTCCACATTCTATGATGAAATGTTTGACAATGCAGGTTGTTTCACATCGTTGTTGACCCACTTGCTTTAGTCTAAAAGAGTTCGTAAGTCTTAAATGGCCAATGCGCAGACCAGTATTTCTTCTTTGTGTCAGAATTTTCTATATCACGGTTTTTATTCTCCTACGTTTGGCTTAATTGATAAAAAATTGTTTGGTGCACAACTATGCCAACTTTGTTTCCATTTTTGCTTGATAGATATTTTTATTTGGTTCGTTAGACCTGTATATATATATATATATATATATATATATATATATATATATATATATATAGGACCTTGAAGTTTTCTTCAATTTCTTTATTCATGACATATTTTGCTGTTTTGTGTCCATTGAGTGTTGCTTTAAAAACTCGTAGTGAATCTCATCATGTCCTACAGATGTGCTGTGACTTTCAATTCTGTGAGATTTAAAGGGCTGTTGTAACTTTCTGTATTTTTTTATTTAAAATCCAGTTTGTATTTTTCTGCGTTTTGTTTCAAGATTATGAATTTCTGAAAATGTTTCGACTAGTGTATGATCTATATTTGTTGTCAGTTAAAAGTAGTTTGATTTATATTGGATGAAATTTATCTAAAATTGAAGTTCAAGCTGAAACACTTCAAGAGAGTAAGATTTGTTTAAAAACACTTTTTATTAAACTTATCATAAGCATAATTCAGTGCGATAATTATCTTTTATTTGTTTAGTTTTTTAGATATTTTCATTTTAAAAATATTTTGGCTCTTCAATTAAAATAAACAGATCTAAATGAAGGATTTTAAACTCTTTTGATTTTTAATGTAAATGTAGAGTAATTCACGTTGCAAAGATTTTATATTTGAAATACTAATTCACGATACATGTGTTGTTATTGGAAGTATTATTTCTTTCATTTTATGCATAAAAAAGTAATGTCATTAACACCAAAAGTCCATTGTTAATTATTTAAAGGTTCTCCCTTTTTTATGTTTATTTAGTTTTAATTAGATTCATACTTCGACAGACAGAAGTCGAATGACAAAAATAAGAGGTTTGCGCATATGGATCGCGCAACCTAGAAATAATAAAATTCAAAATAAAATTCGTAAAATTCAACCAATCAGAGGCGTTCTCGCTTAAAAAGAAAAATTATCGAAAGAAGCCTCGCTGATCCTACCTGATTACTATAAAGTCTAGGACTTTATCATTTTCAAGCAGAAAGATTTTGCCTGCCAAAGAGAATCCTTGTCACTTGTTTTAAGAAATTTTAATGCATAAGGTACGAACTATCTATCTATCTTTCTCTCTTTAAATAATCATCGCTTTAAGAGACAATCTAAATATCAGTACAAATACAGCCTGACTGATGATTATTTGGACATACAAACTTTAACGTTCTTTCTCATTGTGTGAATTGTAAAATATTTTATTACATTTTACATTTGAACTTTAAAAAAAGAACTTTGGCGGAACCTCGCCCAGTATTCGATGCTACCTTTTGTATACATTCTTGTTAATACAATTTTGTTTGTTTAATCAAGAGTTTTGTCTTCTATGCCCTTTTGCTTGATTTATTTATGGTCTTTAAATGTTTGAACACTTTTATTGAATATTGACATCAAACTGCCCTACCTATCACCATAAGATAACAAGATATTATGCATGCTCTGATTTTTAGAGTGAAGATGTTATCCCTTATGCATAGATTTTAACATATAAGTCAACTTTTACTTTTACACCCAATACACACAGCAATTATTTTTTAAAAGTAAATGCATAAGAATCATTAAAGTGCAATTCATTTGAAAATTGAATCATACTCTTTCTTTACATCATCATTAACTCTAATCGATCAGTCTATCATTTTAAAATCTGTGTTATCTACTTGGAAATCTATCTACAAACAAATGTTTATCCCTTTAAGTCATTACGTGTAACAAATTGCCTGTTTAAAATACGATAAAACACTTTAATCACCGAAACTTGATGAATATTATGTGACTTAAAATCATTTTGTTTTACAGACGATGCATAAATCTTAGGATTGCAACAGACACAAGTCTTCTCAATCAATGAAAATATTGTGTTAGACATGAGAATAAAGATTCAGGGCAAAACTCGTCGAGAAATGCTCCTTTTCATGGAATTTATGTTCTATTTACCTCTGAAAAAAGTAACGGATCTACAACTGTTTTTATATCCTAATATCTATTATTGATATTGATATAGATTATCGTATTCTCCTTACTATAGAAGTTTTATATAAAAATTCTCTAAGAAAAAAGAAGTAGACTGTTCAACTTGGTTGCACACAATAATTACTCAGTTGGCAAGTTATTTGATTTTCAATTATGCAACTAAACTTTTTTCTACTAAAAACTGAAAAATGTTCTGACTTTTTCTAACATTTTCCTTCTTCTCTCTTTTTGAATTTCACCATTCCGTTTCTCCAATCAACATTTTTCTCAGTCCATCTTTTTCATCCAATCAAAGGAAATGAATAGAATGGCAACAAATCACATTTTTGTCTGTGCCACTCAAAAATTGCCACAACAATTGCACAAAAGGTTCAAAATTGACTGAAAAGTTGCAAATTAGTGTTTCTTTTTGTTTCATTTTCTTTTTTTCTTTTTTTTTCTTCTTTTTTATGTGGGCAGATTTGCTCGTACATTAAGCTTTCTCAAAAATAATTCTTAAGAAGTTATGTCAAGAATGCACATAAGACAAACCGTAATGGGAATTTAGGTTATAGTTAATGTGACAGGCAATGAACAAGTGTATAAAGTTTAATCTTCATATGGGCCCCACCTAATGGCCTTGATAAAATATTGAATTCATGTAGATTTTTTAATTTATTATTTATTGCTTATTTATTGGCTTAAAAATCTTGTTTGTCTTGTGGCATCATTGGATTACAAATTTGTTAGAGTGAATCCTGTAAATATGTTTATTAAATATCAGTATTTATAATTATAATACGAAAAGAAAGCAATAGTTTGTTTCTGATTTCAAAATAATATAGCTATTTCGTCATTTTAGTCTTCCTATTTTTTATGATATACTATAAAATCTTTGTCCTTCTTCCCTTGCTACTTTTTATGAAAGATGTTTAACTCGGCTACATTAATTGGTCAAGATTTTTCAGTGACCAGTTGCCGTTATTTTTTTCTAAATCTTTTTTGCCACCAGATACATGCTCTATTTCCAATAGTTTCTTTCTAATATCTTGTTCTCATAATTTTATGGTTAGTGTCAAAAGATTGTTGTCATCTTTCACCCTACACTTGTCGGTCATGAAGTGATAGTGCCCCCCACACACACATACACACACTTCGGACCATCATATTTCTAAGTTGTCACTGCTTCTGTATATGATAAATGTTGGCTGATATTTACCTCGAAATTCATTTTATTGGTCTACAAAACTTCGATATATTTGTAGGAGACAATTCCGCTCATGAAGCAGCTAGAAAGAAGAACACACGTCTACTTCGATATATGCACTGTTTATTATTGTAAACTAGTTTATCGGTTTCTGTGTAGATTGAATGATTTCTAGTATGGGACAATAGCATAACTTGATTATCGGGAATAATCTCTAAATACGAAACTATTGTATGATGGAAAATATAAATATAGTGATCGGATTTTCATTCACCCAGGATGTTGTGTGTGTATGTGAAGAGATAATAGAATAATTGCGGATTGTTTATTAAAATGTTGTCTTTTGAGGGAATTACAAAACTACTGAAGACATTGATTTTCATTCTCTTATTTGGATAGATAAAAGGATGGAAATATAAAGGCATCAAGTAAATTGCAACTCGAAACTTTTTTTAACTTTTCGATATTAATTCAACATATATGATTCTTGATCCATCATATATTTGCATACTCTGATATATTCATTCGATTCACAGGTAGATGGAATACATTAAATCAGTCAGTAATGCACATGTTGATCTTATTGTTTGTGGAAAACAAATTTAAAAGCCAATTCTCCGTCGTCACTCAGACTAATTTAGATTACTAAACAGCAAACGGACAAATTTTTCACGGTACATTTTGACCTGTGTTAAATGTTTGTACCATTCTGTATTTTCATTATCTCTGTTACAAGACTCTAATATGATTATTTAATCGACGTACGTGGATACTCTAGTACGATCTCCGTAAGGTTAGCCTAATTCATGATTTTATCACTTTTCCTCTAAACTTGAACAGGAAGAATTCAAAGCCATGTGAGCAGTTTTAAAGTGAGAAGAATGTTTCCCGTATATTTATAATATATTACTGACAAGGACAATGATACAGAAGATTAATTTTTAATCAGCCTGGTCGGATGTCTTGAATGTCGTAATCATCCATCAAGCATATCATATGCAAATTATCCTAAAATAACCTTATCACATTGCAAAATTGTTTGAAGCCAAGCAAGAAACTCATAGCAATCTTCAGCTAGTTTGTCAGTATCTTGACACAATTTGCTACCAACATATAAGGTAAAGTTAGGGGTTAGTATCATGAACCTACCCCACCTTAGTTAGTCGACTTTAATCATATGACAATATCCACTGCGTCTGTATATTTAAATTTTTCAACACAACTGTAAAAAAATGAATATATATATATATATATATATATATTATATATATATATATATCAGAGATTAACTATTATGATGTTAATATTCCGTAACTCCAGTTTTATGCATATTATGTAATCTTTAGACGGTCAAAAATGTTAAGATATTAAAATATTCAAACAATTCATCGTTTATATAACGTAAAGCATTCTCACGCCAAGGAATGTTATAACGAGACATATTTCTTTTTTAAATAAACATGTCTATGTCTTAATGCACGCGGCGTCCAGATGAAGGGAAAAATATTTTTCCAGATTAATAGAGGGCAAAAATATGGGATTAATTATGGTCGTGTGTCAAATGACATAATAGAAATGTGTTTAAATCTCTACATTTAGAAACCAGTTCGTTCAATAAATTTACATTCGTATTTTGGAGAATACGCTTTTTTTCGATGCAAAGTACACAGTAGCGCTAGCCTGGGTCTTTTTTTATCATTTCCCATTTTATAATAATTGTTTTGCCCGTTGTGTCTTTAATATGCCATACGTGTCTGAATAAAGTGATACTGTTTGCAGATCTTCTGTTTTTAAAGCTTAGATTGTGATTGTATCACCTTTTTCTTCAATTTTTTTTTCACTTGAACGAATGTATGTTTTTTCATCGTAGTTATTTTCACTTTCCTTGATGGTGGCCTTATAGACGATGTTTCTTAATTAAACAATTGCTTTTTAAGGGAATTTTTTCTATCTAAACAGTTGCATATATCGTTCGGATTGTTGTCATTTTCATATAAAAATTTTAAATTGTGCTTGTCGATGATTTTTTTTCATATTGTTCATACAACAACTAATTTTAAAATTATTTTTATTGATCAATTTGCCCAATGTAGATGATTTATCAAAGTATTTTTCCTTAGTTGGAAAAATATCTTCCCCACGTTCGTTTTGACGGTTCTGCTGTAGGGGGTGGGTTAAACCAAATTATGTTTCTCTTTCTTGACTTTTCATTATTATCTCTGTATTCTAGTTTAAAACCACTGTTTTAGGGCATTTTCATAAATCCTTTCTTGATTTTTTAAATATATCGGCATTGATGGAATTAGTGGCGAGTCTATGTTCTATGGACTTATGAATGTGCTTTGTAATCGTGGAAGGATGGTCTGATTCTATGTTAATGTACATTGGTATATTGTTTACTTTCCTGTACTGTTGCAACGTGCCATTGTTCAAATCGAAAGTTACCATAATTAAAGAAATTAACAGTTTTTAAATTAGACGCTACATCTAATTTTAAATTGTAGGTTTTGAAAATTTGCATTAATTTTTTCCCTGTACAATCTACCTTACGACCATTTGTATTATTCCAATATAAATTTTATTTATTGAAATCGTGGGCCATTTTTTATAGTATGAATATTCCGACAATTTCACGAGTTTCAGCGCCACAAAAACTCCCCATATTAATATCACATGAATTATTGGTGTTTTTCTTAGCCCAAATAGAGTTTTCATTAAATAGGAAAGACTATTGTCAATGTTTGATTATTTTAATATTATCGTCATCGATATATATATATATATATATATATATATATATATATATATATATATATATATATATATATATATATATATAATATATATATATACGTAAACGTCACTTAAAACTTAGAAGCTAAAACATCCTTCCGTCGCGTATTTGTTACTGTGATGATTTTCTTCGTCAACTTACCATCTCAGCTGATATTTAGGAGAAATGAACGACCTTATCGAGAAAAAATGGATGACATTCAGGATTCCCTTCTGGGGATGCATTACATGTAGCGTGTACTATTTTCCTGTATTTTACTTTGTCAAACTTATAACATATGATAATGATGATTGATGACTGTCAACCAATTTTTTCAGTTTATTCGACGAGGCCTTTTCTAGTAGTGTGTCTCTCCAGCAATCATCCTCGACACCTCCAGTATAATTTACTTTTTGCTCATTTTCGGCTTATAGGTGACTAATCTTCCACCTCTTCTCTTCAGATGGGAGAAAAGAAAATTGGCTGACTAACAGTAAAAGAATTTTGGTTAGTTGTTTTTTCACCGGTTGAAATGTCTTATTAACCAGTTTCTCATTCTCCCTTTAAGTTTGTTCATTTTATTTTTTTCCCATGCTGAAGGGCGATACTTACCTTTATCTTTTGAATCGAAGATGTCGTTATGTTTTATTTCCCTTCCCTCCACAGTTTATCAAGTGATGAGTTTTTCACTCCAGCATGAGCAACAACTTGCAATGGGTAATAATTCTCCTCTAACACAAATATATTTGTTTTTCTCTGTTTTGTTTTTATATTGTTGCAGTGACGCTGTACTTTTAACAAATGTCTACAAGGTGACTATGTTGATAGCATATTGAAACAAAATGGACTTATCAACAACGGAAGCCACTTCGTTTACATTCCCAAATCCTTATACGTGATATGGACATTTCTATTCATAATGAAAAGGAATTTTTCATTATGGGATTGTGGCCAGAATGATTTGTTTAAATACAATTTATTTAAATAACAACTAATCTGTATGTTTTGAAATATGTTGGCATGTTTTTGAATCTTTTTAATGATTGGAGAGTATCATTAAATCTGATCGTATCTAACAATAAAACTGTCCTTTTAAAGTTGAACTCCGTTATTATCAACTGTCTGCATAACGAGTAATATTTAAAAACATTTTTTGTTGTTCAAAACACTTGGGGATTATTTTTTGATAAAACAAATAAACAACTTTTGGATTATTATGTTTCACGAACAACAAATCTAATTTTTTTATAACAAGATACAAAGAATTCATAGATTTTAAAATTTATCTTTCTCTTTAAAATATGGGAATCAATATAATAATAATAATCATTTAATCAAGTAAATATTATACCATCCGAATAATGTAAAATATTTCTTATCAACACCACCAACCCTCAACAACTCAATACAGCTATTATAGTGTCAAACATGTTTAAGTTCAAATTGACATTTTTGCATTAAATTAAATGTACTTGCACATAATTTACAGTAGATGAAAATACATGTTAATGTAAATTTATGTATTTAAAATTCTATAATATATATATATATATATATATATATATATATATGGGTGGGTGTGTACCGATTACACCAATAACTTCTATCACGCCTCCTAAATGACGGTCTATATTCTATCCAAGATGTATAGACCGCGTTCGTTGCGTGTAGCTTAACTCTTCCAGCAAAGAAGGACAAAAAAACGTAGATAGAATCACGTCTTTAATTCAATAATGAAAGTGTAAAAAAGCTGAAAAGGAAAGAAAAATCACAACGGACACGGCAAATAAGGAAACGAAATGCAAGGGTTTCTAACGGGTAGGGAAAGATAAGAAATACTGGGAAACGGATAAAGAGACAAGGTGGTAGGTAACTTACCAATATGGGGTATAATAATATAGCAGCAACAGTAACTCACAGAGGCAGGGTGTTTGAATATAAGATGCAGGCAAGCAAAGGAGGAAGGGGGACTAAGCTGAGTAGCAGGAAATCTAGTAGTAATTTATTAGCCAAAGTGGATGAGTGTAGTCTCCGGGGTTACGAGGAAGGTAAAACGAAGAATAGGGGTCGAAATAGTAGCCACGGTCATGGAGACATATTGTAGCTGAAGACGGCCGTGAAAGGTTAAAAAGTATTATTCTGAATAAATGCTAAAAACACAGGACGGTAACAGGGTATAAATAATTAAGAAATATACGAACAGGGGAAGACGAATGTGCTTCGAGGGGTAGAAACAGGGAAAAGTGTGTGAGAAAATAAACAATAATATACCCAATATATATAAGCATGTCAACTTCAATAAAAAGGGATACGGCTATAAAGGACTAGTAAGTCAGTAAGGTAATGCAAAGTTCGCTAAAATAGCACATTAACCGCAAGCGAAAGAAAGAGAATCCCTTACCGTGGTGCCATGAAGGTCTTTATAGAAATCGAGAGGAACTAAAACGTGTCCACTCTGGACAGCGCCAGATTCGAAAAGAATTAAGTTGGCGCCAAATCCCAGGAAGCTGCAAGTAGCCGGTGTAAGGAGAAACCCGTTCGCTAAAAATGAAATTACCAAAGGGAGAGAAATAGGTTTAAATGGAAGTAACTAGGGTCAAAGGGGAATGACTTGTACGAGAAAACATCTATACGTAACGTGATGACTTCATTCATATAAGTACGTTTCTATATGTGTATGTGCTTACATTGTCCTTATAAAAAGTAGCAACAGAAATAACAAGATTAACAACTTCACGGGGATTTTAAATAACCCCCATATTTACAAGCAAGGACATAACTTTTCTTTAGGCTCCGGCAAGGATGGTATACCACCAGAAGTATTTAAGTTCGGCAGTAATACAAACCTGATCAACAAACTATTAGAACTTTTCAAAACTATCTAAAAAGTCAGGCATATTCATCAAGACTGCAAAGGACTTCAAAGATATCTCTATCAAAGCAAAGGAAATAAGGTTGTCTATGAAAACTAATGGAACATTTCTCTTTTCTGTATTGTATGGAATATCTTGACTCGAGTTATTCTGCACAGAATCATAAAGTATGTTATTGATGATATTTATCCATAGTCAGAATTTGGTACCATAGTCATGATTTTCTCTCTTTGTCAGGTTGTGGGAAAAGTCCGGGAAAAAATCAAGAACTATGCATGGTCTTTTGTTGATCTGACCCCAAGGTCTTTGACACCGTTGACAGAGACACTCCTCGGGAACTTGGAATTCATGAAGAAATATTTAATGTCATCGTTTCTTTTTATCAGAGCTAAAAGCTACTGGGTGTCGAATTTTCAAACATTTTCAATATTTCTAATGAAATGAAACTGTGTTGTGTCTTGGTCTCAGTTTTGTTTGTTCTCTTTTTATCCATCATGTTTAATATTACTTTTGGTGATATTTATGCAAAATGTGTAGAATTTCAATTCTGGAATATTAGTGGTCTCTTTAATCATCAACAATTTAAAGCTAAAACTTTTGTCAAAACGAGACTCATTCATGACATCTTATTCGCAGATGATGTAGTGATATAAATCGAGGAAGCGCTGGAAATTGTCAATCGTTTCTCTCATACAACAAAAGCTTTCGGTTTTACCATCAGCCAAAACCACACCCTTCAAGAGAATAAGAGGTGTAAAACAACAATCGCCAATTCATCAGCTTCCTAACACGCCTCTTACCATCAATGGAAAAGAAACACTAAGTCAATTCATTTTCATAGACAGACAAGTGAATAGCAGTGGATCTCTTGATTATGACATATTAAATCAGATATTAGAAACTAATGCTTTTGGAAAACTTCATCATCGTTTGGAATAAACGCGGCGTTAAACAAAGATTGCAGTTTACAAGGCATTATACTCACCACTCTCCTGTGCGTATCAAAATTGATGGATGCCTTATCTATCACAGATAACCTAGCTTGACACAAGAGTTTTCTTCGTTTGAGATGGACCGAACATTTCATCCGATGAAAGACGACAGAATTTCAAAAGTCTTTACTTATTGTCAGCTTCACGATGGAAGGAGGAATGTTGGATGGCCATATCTCGGCTAGACGACAAACTGAAAAAAATAATCTTATAGCGATGCGTATACATGTTGATACATTCAAGTAAGTTCCTTCAATTCACAAGGTTTGGGATGAAAAATGCTACAAAGCCAGCATCTTGAGGAAGAACTCATCTCCAGCATCTTGAGGAAGAACTCATCTCCAGCATCTTGAGGAAGAACTCGAAAGCTAGATTGGCTATGCCAGCTAGTTCATCTTATAACTCTACTACATGCGCTATTTTTGAATGTGCATGCAATCCTGTGGTTGGTTTAAAATTTCATATGAGGCAAAAAAACTGACGGAAGTTGTTTGTCTCCCTTACATCGAAACCATCATTTCATATATATATATATATATATATATATATATATATGTGTGTGTGTGTGTGTGTGTGTGTGTGTGTGTGTGTGTGTGTGTGTGTGTGTGTGTGAGAGAGAAGAGGGAGAGAGATTAAATTTAAATATATTCATTCAAACTTCTTCTGTTATCATTTGTTGCAAATTATGTTTAATTTAATGAAACTCTTTTTGTCTCACTATAATAGTAATCTCACTCTAAGATGTTAAATGTAATCAAATTCAAATTGATTGTAAAAAGACTTGTGTGTGTATTATTTATTATGAATTAAGTACCTTAGCATGAATCAAACAACTTATGAGACAGTTACAAATTATCTGTCTTTCCGCCGAGCTGGATATCATTTGGTTTGATTTGAAGAATTTTACATGTCAAATGTATGAACCTCTTCTTTCTATTGTAAGTCTAATTGAATCTTTCAATTATTTGATGATCTATTATAAATTCACTTTTGTCTGTTTTACATTGGACAATAATGGACTAGAGCACACAGCTATAAGAGGATATAACGAGTAGAGTAATAATGTTCATACAGAATATACATTTACCTATAATAATGCATTTACCTATATACAAAGTGTCAAAACTGAAGCTGTATTTATGACATAAATGAACAATACACTTTTTTTTTAATATGCTCAACTTGGGATTCAGCACATTCATTCAAGTGAGTTATTCATTGGTTGAAGCACCCCTGAAACTTCTCTCTTGATATAATACAAAGCTGTACTGTTGTATTTCTTTTCACTTTCTCCATATTCTCAAATATTGAAACGAATTTTCACTTTATGATACAAATCACATGGGACTAGCTTTTTGCTATTTGCCTGCACACAAGAATGGCTCCACAAGTTGCTATGGTATCTTAGTTTTATTATTTTTGTTTAACCAGAAAGGTGTAATGGAAATTTTATTAGCAAAAGTGAAGACTAAGAAAACAATGTAGTTATGAGAAATAGAAAAAAGAGTAGTTTTTTTAACAGAGGCACTGAAACTTGCTATTTCATCAATGAGTTAATACAACCAATAAAGACAACCACTTGGTAGAGAAAGGTTTATAATATCTGGGAGAAACATACTTAATAAACTACCAAACTCTCTCTCTTCCTACCTCTCTCTCTCTCTCTCTCTCTCTCTCTCTCTCTATCTATCTATCTATCTATCTATCTATCTATCTATCGGGCACCTTCATTACATGAATAGGACAACAAAGTTATTTCTTAACAAATATTAATAAATAAAATGCACATTCATAAAAATTACATCAACAGATTTGAAAGATGTTTCTCTCAAAGTAAACAGTGAATATTTAACAACATATATTATGATTACTAGCAAAAACACTCTCCGGACGGTGTAAAAGTAAATTTTTGAAAGGTGTGGAAAAAATTAAATAAACAAAATAAAACGTTTATTATTTTTTTTAAATTAATTACTTATTTAAAAGGTATCATATTTACTTCACTTAACTGAGATATTTGTTTTGTTTTACGACAGTAAGGACCCCCAAAACGTTTCTAAAAAATTCTGATTTAATTATTCAGACTTTTATCTTTGATGAAAAATTTCAATATCGTACTAGCAAAATATATTTTGTTCATATTTCATAGAATGATATAAGTGGGGGGCGACCTAGTAAAAAATATTTCCCCTTATATATTTTAGAAAAAAACATAAATTCATCTAAAGATGAAAAAGTATCGTAATTTTCGTGGAAATTTGACAATTAATTGATTTTTCATAGAGTTTTAATATTTTTTATGTAGTAATGATACTTACTATAAATTAAATACTCATTGATAAACTTACTTAATTCCTGAAATGTCTGTGACGGAAGTAGTGACGTAGTTTCGATTACAGACAAAACGAGAACGAATCTCCATGATAAATAGATACATTTATGCATTAGTATATTCACACCGGTTGTTTGTTGAATCACTGGAGATTGACAGACAGTAAGTATTCTTAAATCTCAAGCACTGTCCGAATATTTTTACTAACTCAATCTTTGCATTTGTTTGGACGTTCAAATCTCTAATTCTTTTAGTCTCACTATTTTAGAAAAACTCCAAGTGTGTCAGTTATTATGACACTCAAATTTCAGCATTTTCTCAATTTTCAGTCAAAGGTCTGTAGATTTCTTTTTGGTTTCTTTTATCTTCAAGTTGTGGTCAGCTGAAATAGTATATTATCTGGTTTTCTTTTCTTTTCTACTGTTCAGTTTTTTCTATGATATTTTTCATTCTCCTGCGATATATTTATTTATTCTGTTATTTTTTCCTGTTTTACAGAATTGCATTCAACAACTCTAAGATATTTGCTGCCGTCATTTGCATTTAATGCTCTAAATTATTTATTACCTAACAATTCAGTAGCATCTGTTGTTATGAGTTCTCCATTGTGCATCAATAGTTCATTCTTCTCCACTGAATTCTATTCCTATATCTTGTCTGGTGTATGTGCCATAGTTTAAACCAGACATTCATTTCTACAGGGTTTTCTTTGCAAAAGATTTTCATAGAAAATACTTTTTTGGCTGAAAGAGTTTCTCTTATTTGATAAAAAAAAACTGATAAAACAAAAATAGAAGTGATGTCCAATTTACTGCTTATAGTGAACAATTTATAATTACTAAATTCCTTTTTAAAATATTTCTCTTATATGCATATAAATTATAAAATATCTATTAGACATATAATGCTAGTTAGTTAAATTGTTTGTAACAAATATTTTTGTATGTTAGTTACTCTTTATGATTTGGAAGTTATCTATGGTTTTATCAATAAATTATATTTTATAATCATCTTATTAGTAATGATTTAATGATTGAAAATTGTTAAATCTTATTCTGCATTTTCGTTCATCTAAAATGTTATTGTAAACCTTTATAAATTAAAATTAATTAAAAATAAGTTATTTCAAATTACTGACAGTTCTTTTAAAAGAATTACAATAAAGTATTTAATAATCTCAAAGGAGCGCATTTCTTTTATTGCATTTCCATTTTAAATATTTGTTCATTTTAATAACGCAATCATTTCCAAGAACATTATCATACATTCACATCTGGAAATAATTTGTGATACTTGGCTTATTAAAATTGAATTTCTTGTCTGAACGCATTTCATTGATACTAACTACTCTATTTAATGATTTTACTAATGGAATTTTTATCTTGAAAATATTTAAGAATTGTTTGATTGAAGCAAAATAACAAAAGGATAAAGTGCAATTGTTAAGATGAATATAACTAATGAATATGCCAGACAGAATGTCATCACTTTCAATAAAGAATTCAAAGTTATCCATGAAGAAGCAGAGCATTAGTAAAATGATTGATTGTCATCTTATTCACTTTAAAATCAATATTACATATAGATATAAAAATAATTCTATTTGCCTCTTGATTTGTTTAAATTTGATACTCTTCAATTATTTGCTGGGGAAAAATTATTTCGTTCATTTGATCTGTAAGATAAAGTTGACCCATACAACTATTTCTCTCATCTTATCTGTACAGTATAGTTGACCCATACAACTATTTCTCTCATCTTATCTGTACAGTATAGTTGACCCATACAACTAATTCTCTCATCGTATATGTACTGTATAGTTGACCCATACAACTATTTCTTTCAACTTATCCATACTGTATGGTTGACCCATACAACTATTTCTCTTATCTTATCTGTACTGTATAGTTGTCCCATACAACTATTTCTCTCATCTTATATGTACTGTATAGTTGACCCATACAACTATATCTCTCAATTTATCTGTACTGTATAGTTGACCCATACAACTATTTCTCTCAGCTTATCTGTACAGTATAGTTGACCCATACAACTATTTCTCTCATCTTATATGTACTGTATAGTTGACCCATACAACTATTTCTCTCATCTTATATGTACTGTATAGTTGACCCATACAACTATTTCTCTTATCTTATCTGTACTGTATAGTTGAGCCATACAACTATTTCTCTCAACTTAACTGTATGGTTGACCCATACAACTATTTTCTTCATCTTATCTGTACTGTATAGTTGACCTATACAACTATTTCTCTCATCTTATCTGTACTGTATGGTTGACCCATACAACTATTTCTCTCATCTCATCAGTTGGATATGGTTGACCCATTCAATTATTTCTCTTATCTGTAAGGGATGGTTGACCCATACAACTATTTCTCTCATCTCATCAGTTGGATATGGTTGACCCATTCAATTATTTCTCTTATCTGTAAGGGATGGTTGACCCATACAACTAATTCTCTCATCTCATCAGTTGGATATGGTTGACCCATACAATTATTTCTTTTATCTGTAAGGGATGGTTGACCCATACAACTATTTCTCTCATCTCATCAGTAGCATATGGTTGACCCATTCAATTATTTCTCTTATCTGTAAGGGATGGTTGACCCATACAACTATTTCTCTCATCTCATCAGTTGGATATGGTTGACCCATTCAATTATTTCTCTTATCTGTAAGGGGTGGTTGACCCATACAACTATTTCTCTCATCTCATCATTAGCATATGGTTGACCCATTCATTATTTCTCTTATCTGTAAGGGATGGTTGACCCATACAACTATTTCTCTCATCTCATCAGTAGCATATGGTTGACCCATTCAATTATTTCTCTTATCTGTAAGGGATGGTTGACCCATACAACTATTTCTCTCATCTCATCATTAGCATATGGTTGACCCATTCAATTATTTCTCTCATCTGTAAGGGATGGTTGACCCATTCAACATTGATTAGACAAATATGAATCTACTTTTAGAGTAATGAAATTTACTTGCTGCTCCAGATTTTACCATAATTAGGCTAATAATTTAAACAAATTATTGATTAAAATTCAGGTACAAACCAAGATTTCAGCTACCCATTTTTAAATCAGCTATTTGAATGATTGAAATGATGCAATCTTCCTCATTATTTCAATTTGGCCATTGTTATCAAAGTGAATATCTATAGAAACATATGTAAATATTCTGAAAGTTTTAAAGATTTCACATATTCCTCATTTTCATATCTGAAACAAAACTGAATTGTATTTGGTTTTGATTTTTAGTTCTTTTTTGCAACTGATAAATGGATCATGGAATTAGAGAATATTTTTAAAATTACCTTCACTCTTCCATTGACAATTTCAGGAATATGTGATCTTAACATTTATAAATCTCAATAGAAAATTATATAAGGAGATTTATTCTTATTCCACAATTGGAATTAACCGATAATTATATCAAAAGTAGGTAATTATAATTTAATGTAAATGAAATAAAACTTAAAATTCAGGTGATTGCATGATCTATGTTTACTTTATTGATATTCATGTAATTTATATTGTTGATTTCACCAATTATAAATGATTTGCCTCATAAAATGTCAAATATCTCTGGTTATCTTTATGCTTAACATAAGGAAAATACATGGGAACTTTCTTTAAATTTTTCCAAACATTTAAGTATTTGGAATTTTCCATGAATACATCCTGTCTGAATTTCTGCAATGAACATTTATCATTACTAGCAATACTTACATATCACCAGTATTTACCAACAACCCAAACATGTTTTAATATGGTCATAGATCTTCATAAAGTAGTTATTTTTTATTTATTTATGTGTATCTTTTTCTTGTTTGACCTTTGAATCTATCAGTCTTTCCAGTTCTGCTTATGACGATATAGAAGTTACTCTTTAGGTAGACAGAAACCTGGAATGGACTTTGTCTTTGTGATATATTTGTAAATCCATTTGACATTCTTGAATGGGTTAACAATTTTCACATTGATGTAGTTTTTGTGTTTGAAAAACAGGAGAAAGTTTGTGAATCCCAATCCAGTATTCATTTCAAATAACTCTTTATTCCTTATTTTCATTATTGTAAGTGTTTCCTTCTTTATTGTTGATCACATCTTTAGATACCCTTTCTCATTTGTCATCAACCATCATGAAACAGAATTGGTTGTTGATTTTCTTACATAAACAATGAATATTGTTTTTAGTGATAATCTCATAAAGTTTAGGTTTGATGATCTTGTCAGAGATTTCCTTATGTTCAATTTGACATTATATTGTTCTTGTGGTTTGACTCAATCCTCATGAATGAACAAAATATTGTCCTCTCTCATCATACAATATCAATTAACCCTTCCCAGCAGAAAATATTTTGTGAGATATTTCAATATACACTTAGTTTGATATCAAACACTCTTGAAGGTGATATCAATCCTGATTGCTGGTGTTTTTCTATGGCAAAGTGATTGCTGAATTTTCTGATGAAAGTGAAAATAAAAGGACAGATTTTCAAAGAGATTGAACAATCATCATTGAATGTTGAAAATGTTTTATAGCATTGTGATGAGGAAACCCAGATATCTTTTCAGTTTTGTTTTGTTTTGGTGGTTCCCTTTCCACTTTTGCAAATTGGTCACAGGTAAATTTAAATGATGATTAGTATCTCTAACCTAAATATGATATCTGGCAAACTCAATAGATTACAACTTGTCAAGTGTGAAGGCCAAAAATAAACAGGAGGATGCTGTGATGTGATGCATTTTATTATTTCTCTTGGGGTTACCATTGCATTTATGCTGGTTGATATCTACATTAATTTGCTCTTCTCCTCATCTGATACCAACCATCTTATTGCTTATTGGTAGGTTTGTATGTATGTTCTCTTCTCTGCCTCTTTTTAACATCAATAACAACTCTCATTTCTATTGCTGTTGTACTGTCTTCTAACCACTAATCTCTACATTCAACCATTGGCTAAACCCATTTTAGTAATCAAGTCTTTGCCTAATTCTAGTAAATCATGGTCATTTCTTATGTGTGTTTGTTGATAGACCAGCTTTTTCTCATTAATGTTGATTTCTGATGGATGGACATTTACTCAATATACTGAGTGAATGAAAGTCAAAGAGTGGTTCATTTACATATGTGTTTTGCAAAAATATTGAGAAGAATCCCATCAGAAATATGTGCATGTTTCCATCCATCAATTAATGGTTTGGCAGAAAGAGTCAGGCAAATGTTTAAAAATGATATGGAATTGTTCTCAAAGAACAACATGAATACTCAATTAGCCAGATAATTGTTAGTGTATCAAAAGACTTGTTAAATATTAATTAACTACTCCCCACCAACTCCATTGAACAATCTTTAATAATCCCACTTCAAAAATGAGGGAGAAATGACTAAAAAAGAAATGAAGTCACAATCATCTTGATGTCAACAAATGTTCCAAGAAAAAAAAAATCTTATGTTTGTGAAGTCACACAAAAGAAAATCTCAGTGGTTATAGGGTCAAATTATCTCTGTAATATTTTGATTGAACTTCATATAGATCAAATGAGATGATGATCTTTAGTTTCTCCTGGTTTTACTTTTGTTGGAAAAAACTGGTTTACATGAGATGAAGATGCCATTTTCTTCCTTGGTAACAAGAAGCTCCCAAACGTCCAGCCAGCAATTCCCTAATTCTTGTTTTAAAATGATCCACCTATGTAAAGAAAACTCAAGAGAACTTAACTTTATAGAGAGATTAAATTCTGTAAAGAAAAAAATGAACTTCTACTTAAACAATTATTATTCATCTTAATTGAACAATTTTATGAGTTTATTGTAAAAACCAAATGGAAATCATTATTTTGGGGGTTTATATTATAATGTCAATGTTGCTTATTACATTGTTAAGAGTCAGTATAGTTTTAAGAGATTGAATAGGATTGAATATCTGACTGATTGTTGGAGTGTATAAGATTAGTATTAGAATCTTTCAGTCTTGTTTATAAAAAGTGAATGAGAAATTTCCCTTTTCTGCCAGGTGAACAATTGAGAGAGAGTGAAAGGGAAAAGAAGAAATACAAAAAGTGTTTGAATGACATGGTCTTTATAAGATCAATAACAGTTGAAAACAAATGTCTGCTACAATAACAAATGGAAATGGGTTAAATGAAATATGACAAAACTTGAAAAATGAATAGTGGCAATATTAAGTTGAAACTTGTGTGTGTGTGTGTGTGTGACATCCTCCTTATAATTGCAAGTGTTTTGTAAGATTACAAGATGTGTTTTTTTGTTATAAAAGATGTCAATTACTTGGTGAGAATCTTAGTGTTCAATTTCTCCATTGGACACCAACTGGACTTAACTGACCATTTTGCTTAATGGACAAGAAAAAAGTTTCTTATCTGTTTCTTATCAGAATCAGTTTGGCTCACAACTAAAGTTTTTGACATTTTTTGTTTCAATATCTATAAGTCTTACTGTCTGAGATTTTAGTTTTAACTTTAATGCAATTTATGCTCAATTATATTTTTATTAGTTGAGAGAAAACTTCAGGAACCATTTGTCAAGAAGTCTTTTTGACATCCAAACAGAAGTTTAAATTAACAAATAAAGAAACTTTCTAATTCATGGGGAATAAAAGAGTGTCAATCCCACCTTAATTTAGGTTAAAATCAATAGAGTCAATTGATATCTGTTGCTAAGTTTCATGTCAGGGATCAAGTTTAGCAGGGCTATGCAACATTGGTTATGTATATGTTAAGTGACCCCTTTTAATTGAATAAATTGTAACAATACAGGTTGATACATATATATTCTAGTCACAACACAAACTTTTAACTCTGTGGAGGGGACAAGTGACTGTTTAAATAAAATGGATTCCTCCTCAATAGCTCAATGCCTGGTCACAACAAAAAGAGTCTAAATGCTTTATGTATATATATATATATATATATATATATATATATATATTCTTTCTTTTGTTTTACACCATATATATATATATATATATATATATATATATATATGATGTGAAACAAAAGAGAGAATAGGATGAAAAAATTTGAAAATTCCTCCATCCTTAATAAATAAATAAACTTATTAAATCTAAGTTAGCTCTAAACGTTTTTTAAATCAATAATAGGTCAGTATTGTATTTAATATTTTTCTACATTTCTTAAAATATTCTGAATATTGATATTTTTTTTTTAGTTTCCTTTGCAAACCTTTATTTATTCATTTATTCATTCATTGGTTAATTTAGGCCTTGTCAAAAGATTTTTGTTATTTGTAATTGTTGTGGTTGTTTGTAACTCATTATTCAGTTTTGTATATGTTGGCCTAATTTCTTTGATAGTCATGAAGGATTATTTTCAATAAAACCTGACAGCAAAAATATTTTTCTTCTGTCTGCTAAATAAAACAAAAAAATATTTTCCCATAAAATCTAATTATATCAGCATGAAAATGTAACCACTATTTTGGAGTTTGAACAAAAGGAAAATAAATTATTTCAATTTAAAAATATTTAAAGTCGTACTTTCTATTAAATTCATATCTATTCTTTGCTTTTATAAAAATCTACAACTTAATTTTGGTGAATCTTATTTCACACACTTTTAAGGAATTATGTTATTTAGTAATTGCAATTACCTTAGTTCACAATAAAATCATCTAATCTAATATGACCATCATCCTATGAAAACTATTGTTAGCTCATAAAAATTATGAATTTATCAAATTTGAATTTAAAAAAAGGTTTCGGTAGTGTAGTAAAAATGCTAATTGATTGATTTATAGATTGATTTTAATAGGATGTCAACCTGTCTAGGTTTATTTCATGCCTAAAGATTCACTGTACATTTATATTCACGTTGTATGTGGTTGTTTAAAAAATATTTGCACATATCTATACGATATCAAGTATTCCTATCTAATACAAATAATCTGCAAACAGATTTATTTTACCCATAGATGGGATCGAAACAGGTACTACCACTCCAGGTCAAAGTGGATCTAAGCGTAATGGCAATCATGGTGTATGCCACACTCTTCAGATCTCCAGCCTTGCTATGAGAAGCAGTTTAGTGTCATACCCAGGACACTCAATAATTCTGTGAATTTGGCTAAAAAGAAGAAATGGTATCATTAGTGGAAATGGATTTAAGGGAATGACTAAACATGGAAAAAGTTATCAGCAATAAAATTCCTTAAGTCTAAATGTGGTTGGTAGTATAAGTGAAGTTATCACGCACTAAGAACTTTTTACTTACTAACCAATATTTAGTTGAGTCCTAAGACAAAAAGTGATTTTCAACTGAGAGCATCAAGGGAATTGTTGAATTGTGGCAGCATAGTAGATGAACACTTTATGGTGGCAGTAATAAAAAAAATAAGAGTTCAAGGGAGACAAAAGAGAGTCTTTTGTCAGAGATGGAAAAAGTTAGAATTGGCTTCCCAAGGTAAATAAAATTTGTAATAGTAGTAGTAGCAGCAGCATTAGAAAAGACTGTCGGGAAATGTTCTTTGCATGGTGATAGGGATTGAAAAAACTAGAACTTTGATTAAATCACAGATGATGATTCTGAGAGTGCAGATCCAAAGTTGCTCTTTTTTGTCCTTACAACTTTTTACCTATAATCTGATCTATTTTTATTAACTGCATTTATTATTTTCTTAACCCCAAAATGCAGAAGAGGCACATGTTACATAACAAGAGAAAATTAAATAATCAACAATCTTTTAATAGTTGTAATTTAGATTTCCAGAAATTAATTAAAAAAATTGTAGTATATCATTAACATGTGAATTGATAAAATATTTTATCAATTGTGAATCTGTTAATGATCTCTTATCAAATGTATTTCTCATGTGAAGAAAAATCTCATCTAGTCATAAATGAAACCCCAGAAAGAATCTACAAATGCAATGAACACAATTCTTGTAGTCATAAAGGTAATAATTAAAATTCTACTAATTGAATAATTGACTTCAATTTTCAAAGATCTAAAGTCAAATGACAAAAGTAGAATTTATAAACAAGATCAAAATAACAAACGTTTACCTGTTATTAGTGTGTTTGGTATAATTGGAGTATCATTTCATTTAAATGATTACCTGGATTTTAAAATAAAAGAAATAATATCATTTGTACAATTCATAACTAAAAGGCAACCATCAATTCAAATATCAACTGTTATGCCCAACTATTATGAAGATATCAGAAACAATTTTTTTATGATATCAGAAAAACTAATTGAGTTTGATATGATTAACCAGTTTCTCCAATACAGGATAATAAAGTTTTAGATTGATTTAGTTATTAACAAATTCATTTTCAACAGGTTTGAATACTCTTGAATTATGCCACGTTTAACCAGAAAAACTTCATAAGAACAGACTTCCAAAATAAAACACCTTAGCAATGGCAGAGCTCATTATCTGCATCACACTTGATGTTAATTTTCTTATTTATCTTTTGGCAAATGTTGTTAGTGAATAGAAATGTTTTCTGTCAATTAATATAAATAAAGATTCCTGTTTGAGTAAAGTTGATTTCTTGTTGAATTGCAAGTTAAGTTACCAATTTGTCAATATTGGTAGAGATTGCATTCATTACATCTTCATTATGTCATCTTCTCTGGTTTTGAGATTCTTGTGGACTTTAAGCAGAAAAAAGTTTTTTTTTTTTTTTTTCAGAAATACTGACCTGAAGGTCAATATTCTTATTTCCTCAGTGAATACCAAATACTTTATTGATAAATGTGTGACCCATTGACATTTTAGAATTAACAGACTTCTCCCCCCAAAAAAAACATAGATTAAGTTTAAACTTATAATTTGAAACAGCAATAAATTTTCTTACCTTCTACCATTTTCATTCTGATGAAGTTGAAATAATCAACCAGTCTTTCATTTGTTTGATGAATTAGAGAATCAACATAACTCACAATTTCTGTTTGGAGGATTTTCTCTTTAAATTGTTTCCATACTTTTATTCTTCACATTTCTCAGCAAATAAATCTTTATTATTTTTTAATTAATCATCAATTGAGGAAGAACTAACAATTTTATATTCAAAAATATGACAAGATTTAAAATGCTGCTCCTTCCTTATCATTGAGTTTCTTTGTTGTCCTCCATTTTTTAAGATGAGAGAATTTATCTGATTCAGCTACAAATCCCAGGTTCAACTTTTAAACTTAAACCTTTTTGTGTTGCTTATTAGTTCTAAGTTTATAGAGAAATTTAATTTCTTTTTTAGTTTGCTTTTTATTTCAACATTATTTGCTATCTCCATAAAATTTATTTAAAGGTTATTTTTAGATTTTTCATCAAGGAACAACATCATATCTCCCGTTTGAATGTAGTTTTATTGCCATAGATTTATGAAACTCCACTTACTACACAAATAGGGTTTTAATTGTGTTAGTTTTCCTTTTCGATGAGATTTTTTGTTTTATTAAAGTCCATTTATCCTGTTTTATTTAATCAAATTTTATTCAGGGATTGTGGGTTCAAATTGATTGCTCACGCCTTTAAAATTCTTAAGTTTTAACTTAGTTAAAGTCCATAAGTCCCTTTTTAATTAAGCAGTGGGTTTTAGTCTTACATCCTTATTGTTGCTACTTTTTTTTCCACTTTTTTCCTTTGTACACATCTGGACATTTCAACATTAAAATTTCTTTGCTATTTATTTTGTTAGTAAAGATTTTAAGATTAAAAATTTCTTTTAAGGAGTAAACAGAACTTCATATTTATTTTGTTAGTAAGGATTTTAAGATTAAAAATTTCTTTGATATCATTTTAAATTTTAATAAATGATATCAAAAGAATTTGACGTTACCTTGTGTGATTGACTTTTGTAGCCATTCTGAGAATTGTTACATTTCTTGGATTTGATGTGTGCATATTTCAACAGATATTCTATGCCCCATGACCTTCCAATTATTCATCCTTATTAACTTTGGCTTTTATGGTATTTGTTTGTTTCTCCCCCCCCACACACACACATACACATACACACACATACCTTTATCTTATTTTATAATTGTATCATGTAGCCATTTCAATATAATGAATAATGATACATCAGTTTATTTTTTATGTTTTTCTAACAACTTTGTGATTTTATCTTCAAGAAATGGAAGATAACAAACACCAATTGTGAAAATATTTTTATATTCATTTCATTTGCTAAATATTTTAAATATATTTAAAATCTATCTTTGTATATATGTAGTGAGAAAGGGGGAAGGAAAGGGGGAGAAATAGAGAATGAGATAAAGAGGGAAGATGAAAAGAAAGAATGATAGAAAAAGGGGTAGAAAGAAAGAGAGATTTTCACACATAAAGGTGCAGCGTTTTGAGATTTTTAAAAGTTTTTTTTACATGCATTTTTACTTCCACATTTCACTGAAGAATGAATGCAAAAATCCTCCTTAATTCTGTATGCATTTGTGTGTGTGTGTGTGTGTGTGTGTGTGTGTGTGAGAGAGAGAGAGAGAAAGAAAGTTAACTGTAAGAAAATGACAATTATTTCTTGAATAATCTCTTCTTTTAGTCAATTATAAAACTTTTGTCTTATTAATTTCTTCATCTTTAGCAACAGTTTGTTTTTATTTACATTGTATATGTGAAATTGTTCAACATCAATATTCATTTTTATGCATTTTGAAAAGATTAGTTTTGTAGTTTTTACTTTTATTTTACTCTATTATTAAAAAATGTTCTTGATTTGAAATGTGAATTTTGACTGAATCTTTCACATTCTATATTCTTTCATAATTAGATGAAAAATGTTTTAAAATAAAATAAATGATAAATTCTAATTGACTTTATATTTTTATTGTGGCTTATTTTTCTGTTTTTCTTGATTTTTTTTCAGGTAAGTAATTTTCAACCCTGATATTTTGAAATTGACTGGAAATGAAAAATGGATTATAATTTTACAAACCTATAACAAAAATTGTAAGTATCATATTTCAATTTTTAATCATTTGTAGATTTTTCTTGCAAATAACATACATTATTTTGCAGATGTTTCAATTTACTAGAATTTTTTTTAATTTTGACAAGTAGCATTTCACCAGGTGTAATGTCTTTTCTTGTCTTATAAGAGCAAATACAAATCTACAAATGTTATCTACTCTGAACATAAAAATATGAATTAATAACAAATTTAGAATAAAGGAAAAAATGATTTTATTTTGTTGTAATGTAGATCATTTAATGCTTTAATCATTGACTTAATGGTAATTGTTGTGATGATTCACCAATATTTACTACAACTACTACTACTAATAATGATAATAATGATAATAATGATGATGATAATGATAATGATGATAATAATGATGATGATAATGATGATCATGATTATAATAATGATGATCATGATGATGAAAATAATGATGATAATAATAAAGTGTGAAATGATAGTTATAAACAGAGAAAAAAAAGAAAAAATGGAAGGAATAGAATTACTGAATAAAGAAGAAATAAGGGCGCTGGGAGAAAAGGAAAATTATAAATACTTGGGAATACTGGAGGCAGACACCATCAAGCAAGGAGAGATGAAAGAAAGAGTAATAAAAGAGTACCTTAGAAGAACAAGGAAGCTCCTAGAAACTAAACTCTGTAGCAGAAATCTCACCTGGGCTGTTCCTCTTGTAAGATACACTGGGCCATTCTTAAAATGGACAAGAGAGGAGCCCCGACAGATGGACCAAAGGACAAGGAAGCTTATGACAATGCACAAGGCATTACACCTGAGAGATGACACAGACAGACTCTATGTATCAAGAAAAGAAGGAGAAGAGGTCTCGCCAGCATTGAAGACTGTGTAGATTTGACAATTCAAGCACTTGATGAATATACAAAAAAGAGCAAAGAGAGACTAATAACAGCAGCCAGAAAAAAACAATTGCGATATATGGACGAGAACAAATATAAAAAAACAAGGAACAGGAAGAAAAACTACATGGACACTTCAAATGAAACACAGGAGAGATCGCACATCAGAAATCATGGATATGGCTAAGACGGGGAAATCTCAAGTGAGAAACAGAATCTCTTATAATTGCAGCACAAGATATATATATATATATATATACTCATGGGCATAATGGTTATTGTGATAAGGAAATAGATCCAATGAACAGATTTCACTTCCTGGATGAGACTGTTTGCATTTTTCTTCTCACTAGTGACATATCCCACTAAAGACATGAAAGATTATCTCTTCCCTAAATAGACAAAGCCCTTTAGATTAGAGAAAGAAAAACTATAGCACATCAGTGTACCATCCTTGGGTTATCAGCTTATTCAAAAAGTGTGGTTGGTTCTACACCAATAAAAATAAATCATCTTGGTAATCCAGTGATTTATATCTTTTATTTAACTTATAGTCCCTAATACATCTAAATCAATGTGAAAGTCCATATTTATATATATATATATATATATATATATATATATGAGAATTGCTAAATCTTCGTCAGCTGAAAGCTATCTCTCCACCTTCACCATTGTGTATAATATCTTCTGTCTCATTGCAATATCCATGGTCTCTAAGATGTCCCTTGAGACTTCATAGTCATCATGCATTGCAGATGAACTATGTCACTTTAACTCGGCTGATTCAATCTAAATCTTTTATAACTCTCTTGTGAATCACTGTGTGCCTCCTCCATTCAGATTCTGATTTACAGATATTGTTGCAAAAGCCACAGGTATTATCAGCAAAATGTGCAGATACATTGACATATTTGACTTGATTTTGATGCTTAGCATAAGCCTCCGTATGGTCTGCATGACCTACTTTTTTGTATCTTCATCAAATTCTGGAATTATTGTGTCCACACAACTCAATGCTAGGGAGTCCTTTTCCTCCTTCTTTTCTTGTCACATAGTGTCTGTCTATGTCAATCCTCTGGTCTAAGTCATTGAGTATCAACATCATTTCATTGTTCTATGGCCCATCTCTCTTGTCTGTTTTTTTTTTTTTAAGTGCAGAGTATTTTTTTTTTTCTTCAAGTCTTCGGATGTTCCTGATTGGGCAATTCTATCATTTCTGTTGTTTCTCTTTTTTTTCTTTTTTCATTACACACATCATGTATTTTTCAATACCAAATTTCAATACCTTGGCTGTAAATTCTAATTCTAATGTAATTCTAATTAGTATTAAAAGTTTCTCATTCTTTTTAGGTAAAAATCTTAATATCATCCATCCACATGAGGCTTTTTTTTTCTTTTCTTGCAATGACAATATGCAAAAAAGTTAAAATAATTTTGAATTATCAAAAACAATAATTTGTGAAAAGTTCTGATTTTGTAAATAAATTCATAATTTTTCTTGTTTTTCTCTTCATTCTAAAAGTACAAGAAATATTAACAGAGATGATAAAGTTACAAGTTTTCTAGATATAAAATATTTTTCTG
>CM042158.1:71965278-71997778 GCA_023376005.1 Doryteuthis pealeii
AAGAAATCTGTGTCGCCATCGGGTGAGTGTACCATTGCTTGTGTGTCTTTGTAGAGCATCATTATAGCAGCAACAGTTTCTTCTGGGAACCCGTATGCTAGTAGTATTTGTTCCATTTTTCCTCTGTGTATGGAATCAAATGCCTTGGAAAAGTCTACGAATAGTAGCGTTGCCTCTAGATTCTTTGCTCGAATCCCTTCTATGATTCATTGTATAGTCAGGATCTGAGAGGTTGTGGAACGGTTTCTACGGAATCCGTTTTGGTTTTTCCTAAGAATTTTCTCTATTTCGGGTCGGATGCGATTAAGAAGAAGGGCATTACAGATCTTGGCTGCGATAGCCGTAAGAGTTATGTCTCTGTAGTTTTTAGCTATTCCTAGGTCTCCCTTTTTGGGGAACGGGAGGATGCATCCTTTTGTCCATTTATCTATTCTATTTGTCTATATACTGCATTGCATAGCCTAAGCAGTATGTCGCTGAACTTGCCGTTTTCCATACCTCCGGGGGTATTTCATCGAGGCCTGCCGCCCTTCTACCTTTTAGTTTATTTAAGACTACGTGGAGTTCTTCTGTTGTAAAATCCACCAGTTTTATGTCTAGTTGTCTATCTATGATCTTTTGAGTGTTATTTACCATGATTGTAGGTGTGTTCCCCAGAAGTTTCTGGAAGTGGTCTTTCCATTGTTGGAGTCTTTCTTTTTGGCTGTTTGCCTTTAGTTTTGATCTAGAGGTACTTTTCCTACCACTAATTTCATTTACTGTTTGCCATGCTAATCGCGACTGTCTGTCTTCTACCGATGATCTAATATTATTTATTTGTGCTTGTATATATTCTGTTTGTTCTTTTTTGTATGTTTTGGTTAGTTCTATCTGGGCTTTCCTAAGGTTGTGTAAATTGGTGTTAGTTGGGTTTGTTTTATTGAGTTGGGCTGCTTTTTTTATATCATTTCTTTTTTCTCTAACTGCTTCTGTCTCCCAGGGAACAGAGTGTTCGGCTTTTAATTTGGTTGGTACGCACTCAGCTGCCGCTTCTAAGTGAGCACTAACAAAGTTTTCGTATTCCTCGTTTGGTGTGGAGCTTTTGGATGTCTCCTGGAGGATATCGAATTTATTTCTTACTGTAACAGCGTAGCGATTGCAAATATCGCTGTTGGCAAGTGTCGACCAGTCGTATCGTTCAGATTTGCTGGTTTGTTTTTTTATTTCTACGTAGGCTAAGTCGTAATTTTGCTGTGACTATTCTGTGATCGGAGGATACTCCTTCAAAGGAAGAATACGCTTCACAGTTCATTGCACTATTTATCCATTTTTTGTTTATTAGGATGTAGTCTAGTTGCACTTTTGTGCTATTTGGATACGTGTATGTCCATAGTTTGCCCTTCCGTTTTTGGAATTTAGTGTTCAGGCAGACAAGCCTGTTCTCAAGGGAGAACTCGGCTAGGAGATCACCGTTCCTGTTTGGGGTGTTGTGTAGGCCGAATCTATTGTTTTCGTTTCTTCCTATCTGTGCATTCATGTCTCCCCCAATTATCAGTACGTTATGTTTGGGGGTGTCTGCATAGAGAGGATAGCCCATTGTAAAATGTTTCAATGTCTGTTTCGTCGCTGACGTTTGTTGGGCTGTAACATGAGACTATAGTCATGCAGGGATTGCCATTAAACGTAGCACTCATGATTCTAGGTTGGATTTTTTTCTATGCTGTTAAGTGATTTTAGTGCTCGAGGGCTGAGAAGCATTCCTACACCTCCTATAGTTGCATTGACGGAGTTTTTCCATGCAGATGCTGACACAAACGTCCAGCCATTTCCAGATTCATACCACATACCTAAATCACATACCTAAATCACACCACTCTCACCACAGACAAACAAGACACACACTCTACTGAAGACATAACCCTAACCGCAATATCTAATAAGACAGACATAAAACCCAAATTCAATACAAATCTACTTAGATGTAAAAAAAATCACTCCAGCTAGCAACATTTAACGTTAGAACACTAAAAACGATAGGCCAACTCTCCGAACTCACGGCGTCTGCAGCCGAAAATAATATAGACATCATATGTGTGCAAGAACACAGATTTGACCATGGTGATGTAGAACTAAAATATATATATATATATATATATATATATATATATATATATAACATACATATATATATATATATTGTGTGCATACAAACATACATATATATATATTGTGTGAACATACATATATATATATATATATATATATTGTGTGTATACAAACATACATATATATATATATATATTGTGTGTGTATACAACATACATATATATATATATATATATATATTGTGTGTATACAAACATACATACATATATATATATATTGTGTGTATACAAACATACATATATATATATATATATACATATATATATATATGTGTGTATACAAACATACACATATATATATATTGTGTGTATACAAACATACACATGTATATATATAAGTATATATATATATATAATAGTGTGTATACAAACATACACACATATATATATATATATACATACACATACATATATATATATATATATATATATATATATATATATATTGTGTGTGTGATATATATATATATATATATATATATATATATATATATATATATATATATATATATATATATATATATATATATATATATATATATATATATATATATATATATGAGAAGTAAACAAACATACAATGTGTTTGATATGACTTTTTTAGCCGACAATTTTTGGGAGAATATGTGCTTAATTGAAGTCGTACCTAATTATTGATAATTAATTAATTGATAATTAATGAATTAGGCGGGCATACCTATTCAAATGTAAGGCTAAACAAATCGAGAAAAATCAATCTCTGTATGTACATTTCAGCCTATTAGGCCTCATCAGCAGAGCTATAGACAGGAAGACTTCTTTGTGTGTGAATCGAACCCTGACTGTCAGGCAGGGATTCTAACCAGTACACCAGCTTGTTTTTTCCAGATTTTTAGTTTGGTTTGAATTCAGTTATGTTCCACTTATGGTGACTTTGCTACACGACAGTATGAGGAGTAAACTAACAAATAATGTGTTTGATATGGCTTTTTTAGCCGACAATTTTTGGGAGAATATGTGCTTAATTGAAGTCGTATCTAATTTTGAAAATTAGTGACGACTTCAATTAAGCATATATTCTCCCAAAATATATATATATATAGCTTATTATAATGGATATTATGTAACTGTCTGTTAGTAACCAAAAGTACATCACCACTGACATCACAATTTTCTTAGTTATTTAACAATTATGAAATAATCATTATTTCATCATAATTACCATTTTATGTTATTAAAGATATCTCTATTAAAGTCTAGCTGAATTAGATTTGCTGTATTATGAATACATTTAAAATGATGAAATATGTGTTAAATATCTTTAAGAAATAAAGATTTACATAGTGTATGTTGGTAATAATATGCATAATGATTTTAACAAAACTGGGTTTGATAAATAATTATTTGCTGTTACTGATTTTTAATACTATCATGTTATTCTCAGACGTATTAAAAGCAATCCTATATAAAATTTATATAGAAATCAATTAAATAATATTAAAATAAGTGTAATATCTTTATATTCGTTTTATTTAGTTTCATAAGTCTTTCTTATTTAATATAGTGTTTTAATATATTAAAACGAAAATAATTACACCAGGGGGACATACTTTTGCTAGTATATATAATAAGAATAGAAAATATTAATAATTTTCTCTTTTAAACTAAATATAGAAATTTAGATATTCTTATAAGCTTTATGGATTTTTTGCAACACACTAACACGCACACACACACACACACACACCACACATATATATATATATATATATATATATATATATATATATATATATATATATAACTATACATGAAAAATAGTTTTTGGTATAGTAATATTTAGAATAAATATTTATTTTATAAAAGTCAAACAAGTGTAAAGGTTTGCAGAGATTTTATAACGACTTTTCAATAAAACCTTTGTTTCTCAATATGCCCATCTGGTTTTCCTGGGATGTTCATCTTAAACAGCCATTTTTAAAAAGTCAGTGTTTATTTTATTGTGTAATACTTTATGTAATCCAAGACATTTGATTTAATATTCCACTGAAATTTCTACTGAGATGAAGTAATTTATAAACACTTTATTTCGCTTCTTTCATGTTTTTCTCATTTTCAATACACAACAAACCTGCAATGTTTTAGTTTTCCTTTAGGAGAATTGTTAATATTTTTTCTTCTTTCTATCAATTTAGATGTGTTCATTTCTTTTACTCAGAAAGAAGAAATAAAAGTTTTATCAACAAAGATTATTTTCTATTTTTATACATTGGTTTTATCAATTTTTTTCATGTATCTTTAATTTAAATTGAAATATTTTAATAAGATCTATTATATATAACTCATCTATAATCACTATTAATAGTAATAAAAGTAATTAGTTATAAAATTATTCTTTTTTCACTTAAATGTTAAATTTAATTCTACTTTCTATTTTTATATTATGAAAAACTTGTGAGGTTCAGTGAACTTATTCATTTCTTCCAATCATATGAACAATGAAAAATCAACTAAAATTTTATATATTTTTCAACTTCTAAGTACATGATGTGGTTAAAGTGTATTGTGACTTATCATCACTTTTTTTTAATTCTTAATTTAATTGAAAAAGTGTACACAACTGAGAAACATATATAATAAACTTCTTTCTAGACATCTAAATTTTCATCTAGACATCTAGATTCTGTCTAGACATCTAAATTTCTGTTTGGACCTCTAGATTTCAGTCTAGACATCTAATTTTATCTAGACATCTCAATTTTCATCTAGACATCTGGATTTCAGTCTAGACATCTAAATTTTTTATCTAGACATCTCAATTTTCATCTAGATATCTGGATTTCTGTCTAGACATCTAAATTTTTATCTATATTTCTGTCTAGTCATTTAAATTTTCATCTAGACATCTAGATTTCTGTCTAGACATCTACATTTCTGTTTAGATCTCCAGATTTCTGTCTAGACATCTTAATTTTCATCTGGACATCTAGATTTCTACCTTGACATCTAGATTTCTCTCAAGATGTCCCAACAAATCAAACAAGTTGATTTCAGTTTGATCAGCTCTCAACACATTTTTGGCAAAATACAGGATTGTGCAAGTGCAATACCCTTCATACTAATCTTAACATTCATATAAACAATAAGAGATTTATAGAAGGAGAATAAAAGAAATATTATTGCACAGTTTAACAAAGCTTAACATAGAATGATGAATGTTCAGAGGTGTTGCTTTGACCAATGGAAAACTTAATAGAATTTGCTGAAAGGGGATTATTTTGAAGATTATTTTGAAGATTATTTTGAAGATTATTTTGAAGAAAACTAATATTTCATTCATTGTCATTTCTCTCTTGATAAATACATCTTCAATATCGATACTTTTTGAACACACTTTGTTTAAACAACTTCAAAAAATCATTAATTTCAAGATTTTAAAAAATAACAGAGACTGAAATGAGATGAATACAAATAAGAATGAAATAATATATCTAAGAAAGAGAGCACAGCTGGGTAATATGACCTGTGCAGTAAAGCATCTGGGAGCTGAATTTAGGTGTGGTGTTCCATCTAAACAAAACAGCCACTAGCGAAAAGGGGATAGACTCCTCAAATTTTACTTTTATTATGTATTTAGAATTACAGATTTTATTAGTTCATGCTGACCAGCATGTAAAAGCTGTTTGTGAGTGTATAACAAGAGACATATCACCAAACATGTGCCACGGATGATACGCTAATATTAGCAGCATTTAATTTTCCTATTAATTTGAAATAAATAAAGAAAGACTTTTTGCAAAACTGTCATCTTTTTACTCCCAAGTTTTCCATCTCATTATTTTGGAATACCTTAAAGATTTTCAAATACAGAAATTGTTTTAATGAATCATAATTCTAGTTTCTTCATAAAAGAATCTATAAACGGCAAATTCCTTTAAGAAATTTAATTATGAATATTTACATTAATTTCCCTATCAGCTAAGATATAAAAAAAGATATGTGGCTGTAAAATATATTGAAATGGTTGCTTCTTATTAAGAATAACAAAGGTGAATATTTCTTTATTATTCTAGAAAAGTTGTAATTTGATATATTAACAACCACAGTTAAATGAATTATAAAGATTATGTCTTAACAATAATAATTTCTTTATTATTATAAGCAATAATTATTCCATTAAAATAAGCCTAACAACAACAATGTCCAAATGACATAATCCAAAGATGTTTTTTTTTTAACCATACCAGAGTTTTAGCAACATTAGCAAAATAGACATGAAATAATTATAAGATTCTACAAAATTTGTAAAGTCACTTTTTAATTGTTTTATATAATGTTTATTGTTTCCATTTCTTTTGATTGCACAAAAAGTTAAATTTCTAATATACACAAAGATAATTGTTTTATAATCATGATGAACTGCATTCATTACTTGGAAAATGAAAATTAATAATCACTTACAAAACAAATGTAAGGAGCTTCATGTAATATTTGAAAAATAGCGTCATTGAAATAGAAAAAAATAGTAAGTCTATGAACAATACAGGTAACAAAAGTTAATAACACAGGACAAATACCCTTAAGACCGTTTTAGCAAAGAAATGAAAATAAAAACAAGTTGAATTAGTGAATAAAAAAAGGACCCATGAACATGTTATCAAAAGAAAAAGAAAAACACAAAGAGGAGAAAATATTTCTATGACCGTATTATAAATACGGTGGAAGCCATTTTTAATTGTAAAAGATTGGGTCACCAAAATTCAACAAGTCTTCGCAAAAGGCAATTGGAATTGTTGGTATTTAATTAAAAATCAAGGGTGACATAAATTATACAGTTATGCTACAAGAATAAAAAAAGGGCGACAGTCGCGTTGATAATAAAAGGTAATAATTTGAATTGTGTTGCATTAGACTGGCAACTAGATTTTTCATTTTAGGATTTGTAAAATAATGAAATCTGTAAAAATGTTCCGAAAATCATCAGTAATGATCTCGAATTACAATTTAGAAAGTTTTTAAAAAAAGATTTTTCGAAATTGTTAGGATTTTGCTCAAAGGCCAACATTTATTCATCTATGAAAGAAGAAAAAAGAATTGTTGTATTAACATGTTGATTCACATACATAGGTATCCGAGTGATCTCAGGTTTCCGGTTGTTTAACTTCACTCTTTAAAAAAACATTTCCAGCTGATGACTGTATGATCAGTATGGGTGTATTAGTGATGATGTTTGTCTTGATCGTTCAGGTGAGCTTTAAAGGACAATTTCTTTCAGGTTTGGTTGTGTTTTGTCTTTGCTTGTTTCTTTCAGTTGCTGAATGTTATTGAATTATATCGATCATTAAATCGATTGCTTCTTAGTTTTTGCTGGGTTCTTTTGGGGGGGGGGGTCTTTGTGATATAAATCATGCTTCCAAGAATGTTTGTGATTTTTCTGAGGAGCATTCACTGGAGTCTCTTTGGGGCAGCAGGTTTTTCAAATGAAATATTTGCAAGGGTTTCTGGTCGGATTCCACCACAAATTGTTTGCCATACAAATAAGTGTGAAAATATTTCTCTTTCAATGTTTGTGTAACGCTTCCCAGTCTCAGGTAAAAGCAATGGGTTTCTCATTTTGAAGCAATGCTGCTTTTAGACCCATATTGATGTGTCAATCCTTAAAACGGAGTCATGTCTTAGGTAAGCATGACTTCGTTGCAAATTAAGTCTTTAATCCTTGTGTCATGAATTTGTGTAGCTTAGCATTGTGGTCTTCTTCTATCTTACCGAATGTTATCAGTGTGATCGAGAAGTGTTCAAGTATCATATCTATATATTGTTTTTTTGTTTGTTTTTTTTTTTCGTTGTCTTTTTTGTATTTCTATTCGGTATTTTATCTACAAACGTGTTTTTAATGATGCACCTTCCCACAGTTTTCACATTCACTACCATAGACTGACCAATGGCGGGGTGGAGTATTTTCATTGTTTCCGTTTTCTGATTTTGGTGAATATCTACCGCTTGCGAGTTTGTTTTTTAAACTTTTTGTAGCTGGGCCAGATTTTATTTTTACTAAGACGACTGCCTGGTTGAGTATGAAGGTTTCATCTTTTAGATTTGCAGATCCAGCATTGTAGTTGTCTCGATTATTAGTTGTTCAATCAATCGCTCCTTCGGTTCATCCTCTTTGAACTTACATTCCATTGCCAGCATCGTTTTAATTTGGTCATAAAATTGTCAATGGATAAATTTTCTTTTTTGCTGAAAGTAGAATCGTTCGACTCTGATGTTTATATTTGTCTCAATGTGAGTTTCTAATCTCTTGAAGATGGTGTTTGGATTTTTTTCTTTCTTCTTCTTCAATGAATGTTCACGAATTGTATGCTCGAAGACCTTCATCTCTGGAGAAAAGCAGGATATGGTCTACTTATTTTTCTATTTTCACGTTCTTGGCAGAGATGACCACATTTTTACTTAAAAGGTCTGAAGTGATTGGCGAGTGTTGGACTGTTCCAATTTATCCTTTCGTCTAGTGAATCCATTTCTGCTTCTCTTCGCTTTTCTATAAAGAGCGGTGATAGGGAATTCCCTTAGTTGTGATCGGGTATAGGATTTCTGTTATTTTATTTTATTGATTTTTATGTCTTTCTTCATCTAGGTGTCGATTGGGTTTTAGGTACGTTTAGTTTGTTTTGTTTAGACAGGGTATTCAAGGGTTTTTCTGTTGGAGATGTACGCGTAGGAAATTGTCTGTTCACAAAGAGACATATGGTAGGAAGAAGAAAAAAAAGCGATGATGTTGTTTGAATTCTGATGGTGTAATCTTTTATTCCTTTATTATTTAGTAGTTTGCAGTCAACGTTAGTGTTTTGTTTTTGTTTGTTTGTTTTATTTTATTTTATTTATTGTTTTGTTTTTGTTTTGTTTTTTTGGTTTTTTTACAATTGAAATAATTGTTTTACCTTGATGCAGATACTTTAAACCTAGGCTAACACAGGGGGTGAGATAGATGGCTTCTTTTTTAGTTTCAATGCTGGGACGACTGGTTCTTAATGTTTTCCTATGTGTTGAGTGAAATAATGACGCTGCCACCATGTAATGTTGAGATATCAACATTTTTATTAGTAGCACTTAGTAGGATTGGGATTCGTTATTATCCGTAAGAAACAAGACAATGGTTTACAATGAGATGTTTTGTTTTTTTGTTTTTGGGGTTTTTTTTTTTTTTTTGTAACTCGCCGTATTCCTGCTGTTGAGATTGTGAATACAGAATTACAAAGGATTGAAAATCTTTGTATTATTTCAAAAATGACCAATTCAGCCACGGTGCCACCTTTAGTGATTGTTAGGAAGACTAATAATAAAATACGAATATCTGCTGATTTCTCTACGGCCCTAATGTACCACTGATATCCGTTGCCAACAGCGAAAGAAGTATTCTCTCAGCTGAAAGGGAAAAGCTTTTCTTAAAACGTGAACATCTATCTTCAGATGGAATTTGAAGAAAATGACAGGCACATGTTGACAATAAATATACATAGAGGATTATACCAATATAATCACTTCCTGTTTGTCGCCCCAGAAATATTCCTGCAAAAAAATAGATACGATTTTAGCGAGACTTTGGTGTGACTCATTTGGACAATGTCCTCACTGGAATCGAAGGAATATTGGAAAAGTTTTCTAAAAAATGCATGACTTTGGCTTAAAATTAAGAATCGAAAATGGCCGGGTTAGCTCAGTCGGTTGAGCGTTCGGCTAGAAACCACAAGGTTCCTAGTTCGATACCGGTCCTCGCCAACTCAGCGTATGAGTAGCACAGGGATCTGTGCGGTAAAGTAAGGAGCTGATGGTAGGTGTGGCGCTCCACCTCAGATTCTAAAAACAATCTCCTTGGTCTAGCTCTATTGAAAAGGGGATAGACTCCCTCGCTGACTGGCTGATACCGACTTTAGGCCGCCCCGTCGACTTTTACTTTACTTGTGCCAAATTATTGACCCGCAAGTTCGGAGGCCGGATTCTTAAAATATAATAGTAATAAAGGATATATCACCCCCAACAAACATAGCAACGTTACAGCCTTCTAGAGACGGTTCAATTACTTCAAATATTCACCAAAAATATATGAACATCCCCCTGAAATAAAATACGTAATAAAATGAAATTGGACAAATAAGTATCAAAATGCTTTGTAAAATGAAAGAAATACTAAACTTGGAAATGTTTACTAACGCATTTCGGTCCAGAATTAGAAATAGCATTCGCTGATGTATCAGAATAAGGGATTGGGGCAGTAACACTGCGAAAATTTAGATATTGTAGCATGAAAGCCGTAGTACACGCCACAAGAACTCTAAGATCGACTGTGATGAATAACAGAGAAAAGGACACTAGTGAAGAAATTTCATAAAATGATTGAATCACTGGTGGAATTGTACACTACAAACAAGAAAACTCTATTTGCAATTTTTGTGAATAAACTTAAATGGTGTTTAACTATTAAATAGCTGGCATATGACTTCCCACTTAATACCTAATAGAATAGAATGAAGCATAAGGAATGTCTGTTAAGGCTAATAACGAAATACATAAATCCACTTGAAGACATAATCATTGACAAACTAAGATTGGAAGCTGAGGTAAATAAGACACTAAGTGGCATTTTTTAATAATTATCCAAGAAAAATGATAGAATATACCACCAATTCTATTTAAGGTGAGAATCCGTGTTCCTATGCAAGTATTGTGTAAGCAAACCGGGTAGTGATACCTGCAACATTACGGTCACAGGTAATAAAACAGTTTTACTCTAGGCATCCAGGAATATTGATAATGAAATCGATAATGAAAATATACGTATATTGGCCAGGTATAGACCAACAGGTTAAAAATTTACTAAAATGCTGCCAAAATTGTGCCATGGAAGCCAAGAGAGATACAACTATGACATAAAACTGTTAAACCATGATCCATGCTACATCTTGATTATACTGGTCTAATCAACGTATCTTTATTTAGTAGTTGTTGATGAATACACAAAATGGCGGTAAATTCTTCTTTTTCCCCTTTTTCACATTGGAGAGAATTGCTATGTTGGAGGAAGGGGAAAAGATTCAAGTGACTCAGCTTTTTAAAAGAAAGTAGGCGGTTCATCGGGAAACATTTTTTTTTTGTTTTAGAAACCGTGCAAATGGTCATTAAAGTAAGACGCTGAGAATACGTCTCTACAAAAAGAAAGTTTAAAACCCAAGGAAGTTTCCATCTTTTGTGGCTGTGAAATAAGATAAACATATTACCATTATAAAGGCTTTCCAAAAGAATTTGTAACATCCAAAATAAATGTGAGTGACGTTTTGTAAAGTAGAAGAATGATAGTTGGTTGAATATTGTTTCCTTGTACAGAATAAACACAAGAACAATTCACAATGAAGTAATAACACAAACATTTTATTGCCTTAGCAAACTTAACGAAATGAATACAAGAATTACAATGAGATATTGAAAAGAGCCTATAAAGATTTGTATAAAGGAATGTCTTTAGTGTATGTAGATGTAAAAGATACAGAAGTTTTGAATAAAGACTTACATATTTGAGACATGCTATTAATTTCCATGCGTCACGTGATTGTTAGAGGCATCAGACATCAGAGCCCATAGCAGACAGAAAGCGCACGAGTTTTCAGTTTTATTGCCGAGTAAAGAAGATAGAAAATTTGACTTTATCGTTCTTTTATATGCTAGCTTGACCACGCCACCTTCTGGCCATTTGCAGTACTATTTTGATAAAGACGAAAGGTAATGATCTTTTGTCTTTAATATATCCAGACCATTGCAGCTATTCCATCATCAACATTGCTTGCCTGCGAGAACGAAGATTAAGGGGGTGGTCCACCTTGACTGCAGGCATGTTCGCGGCTGATAAGACCTATGCGGGACAGGCAGACACGGTCGCAGCAGTTGAAGGTCTGGTCAGGGTTTGATGGCATTGTGGTTCTTTCTCCTATGCCTTTTGTCTTTGAAGACAAGATAGGATGGTTAGTGTTGAAATACCAGGCGTCATGGTTTTCAGTTTGGGTTGACCGACTGTAAGTATTGATGTGACAGGCACCACAGGACTTTTACAAGCAGTCTGTTCAGAGTAGCTGGGATTTTAGTAGCATGATCTAGATTCTGGGGATCTCTAAGAGTCTGACCCTGAGTCATATAGGAGGATGACAAGGACTATGGCTCTATACAGATTTCTTTCTCTTCTTCAGGTGTCTGTTGAACCACATAAGTTTATATATTTGGCCAAAAGCACTGCTTACCTTTTCCAGTTTGTTGTTTACTTCCTTATCAATTCTGGAATCTTACATGATGGTGCACCCCAGGTAAGTGAATCGATGGAATACCTTGTAAAACTCACTCATGCTAATGGGGATGTGAAGAGGGTGGTAATATTCCCGATGTTGGGGGACTACCTCCGTCTCCTTCAAGTTGACTTCTAGCCCAAAGGGTTAGGCTGCTCGTGTGAAGCAGAAAGTAGTGCATTGCAAGGCCACCTCTGTGTGGGCAACAAGGCAACATTGTCTGAAAACTGAGTTCTCGGATCAGTTGCCCCAGGTTCTTCATGTGGGCCAGAAATTGTCGGAGATTAAACAGGCGGCTATGAAGATGGTTTTCAAAGTATACTCCATCCTCGTCATCAATATCTACTGTGGCCTGCTTGAACATCATAATATGTATGTGTTAGACAACCCTAACCTCTTTGATCACCTTAACTAATCTTTGTCTCCCCAATTTGCAAGTGGATCAACGATGTAGCACATTAAGATATATACTGACCCACTTATATATACATTATGAAAAAGTGGACAGAATTTCAGAATATGAGAATCAGCTGAAAAGTTCATAGGCTGACCAAGATACTTTCATAGAATGTCATCAAATGAAGTTTATTTTTCAACATAGACCCCCTTCTTCCATTAGTGTTACAGTGCTTGGGACCCATTAGTCATAAAGTCATCACCAGCAGATATGAAATAATAATCTGATTTTTTCAGTCTATGATTTTTTCAGCTCACCTTTGTATACAAATAGATTGAAATGGAACTCTAAGTTATGTGAATATGAAACTTCCTGAAAGATATCAGGGAAAAATGAAAATCTATAAATAGAAAATGCTACATTCAGAGAATCTCTCTCAGATAATATTTGCATATAGCAAATATTTTTATCAGTTAAAAGCTGCTTTGTTTCTACCTCTTATTATTTCTAGTTTATTCTGAATGTAAGTGAATCTAAAACATTTTGTTAATGTTGCTGACCACCTGAGGATGGGATAATACAGAGAGACAACACTGGAAGAATCAAGAAAAATTCTAATTGTGATGATGAAATGAGAAGAGGAGTAAGCAATTATAGGCAAGATAACAATGACTGGTGAGTAGAGGAAGAGGCGGAGGGGAGGGGGAGGAAGAGGAAGAGGCGGAGGTGGAGGGGAAGGAGGAGGAGAAAGTATAAAAATGATATTTTACAGTCATGGTTGGTTACCAAGTGAGGAAGATAGATTGATGACTTCAAGCTTCAATGATCAGCATATGTAATGTAAATTGATACGATAGGGAATAAATTTGCACTTTTAGTTATAAAAACAAAGAGAAAAATAGATTCACAGAAAAAATTACAAAGAAAAAAAAAACAAGAAATGAATAAAAAATAAGAGAATTCTTAAAAGCAATTTTAATTTCAACTGCAATAAGATATTTTGAACTTATGGTTATTATGATTTGAGTGTCATTTTTACAGCTGTGGTATTCTCAGCACCATTCATGAACCATAGGTCATCGTTCATTTCATATATTTGTGATTTTGTATAAATGGATATTTTAATGTCTATTCCCTTTTTAAGGACATCTATGCAACAAGGCAGGACTGAGTCACTTTGATGATTGATAGAAAAACATTTTTGATATCAAAATTCATCATCCAATGTTTGCTTATGAAAGGTGATTGAGATTTTTCTATTCGCCAATATTTTTTGAATTTCTCTCTAAACTCAAAAAACTATTGAACTCAAAACACCCTTTACTTTGGAATGCAATTACCTTTCTTTAAAGTGATCAATAATTGTTATACTAAGCCTTCTATAAATACTTTCTGATATGATGTTCCAAAAATATCAAACTTACAGTGATATTATAGAATAGAACTCAGGAAATGCAAACTGCCTCATCCAGGATTTGGCTAATCAATTTCATTTCCTAAAATAGATAACCCTGTTGACAGGGCTTTGAATATACTGACTGCATCCTTTACAGAGGAGTAAGACTCCCCCCAAAAAGGGGTATACTCTATATGACACTAACCTGCATATGGTGGCAAAACTCTATTTCTGGAGCTTTGTGAGATGTGTAGTCATTCCTTCATTGTCATTACTCTCTGGTCCACTCTAACCCAGAATGGTATTACCTGTTAGGGTCTCATCTATGGCTCAAATAAATGTGCTTGAAAATTATTAGTATTGTATAGGAATACATAAAACCATGTAACTGTGTGCAAACAAATGATTATTAATAGATAGAATTATTAATATTAAATCATTTAACTGTATGCAAATTATTTGTATTAAGGATTGTTACTTGAAGTTATAATTGTATACTAAGGATTATCATTATTAGTTACTTGAAATCATATAATTGCTTACAAATTATTGGTGTTATATTGGAATACTTGAAACCATATAACAGTTTGCAAACAAACTATCATTAAATAAGAATAGTTATTTTAAACTATGTAATTGTGTATGAATTAAATAGAAACATTTGATATCAATGAAGACTTGAAATATAAATATCAAGGAAGAGTTGATATGTAATTGTGTGCAAAATCTGTCACAATATTTATGTGAATAAATAAAATTCAGTAGATCTATTTCTTCAAAATATATTTCTTAGATTTTTCTTTACAGATAACAAAAAAAAGTTCTTATTCATCATTATATTACAAATCCAAATAAATTAATTCCCTTGCAAATATTTAATTAGGCAAATAAATTCTAATTTGATACCTCAGATCAAGATAAAAACAATATCAATGTGTTAATTATGAATAAACATTTTATTATTTGGTCATAAATAATACCTAATGATATTTGTTTTGATTGTATAATATTTCTCAAAAAATAATATAATCCTGATATCTTTGGTTTAGAAGAAAATTAACTCTTTATTTAAAAAATATCATCAATATTCATTGATAAGTTCAAAAAGGCATGTCATTTTTAATCCTCTTCTATGCAGGGTGAATGTGACCCTAGCCCTTATTAGCCTTTTAAACAATTCCTTACCAATTCACTGACTTTCCCAACAATCATGGCTGATGAGTGTAGGTCAAAACTGTAAAAGGCCCCAGGTAATTTCATCAATGAAGAATATAAAGAAAATTATCAGATCATTGTGACAGCAAGAAAGAAATGAAAAAAGCCATCTTAGATAATAAGATGTTTTTATTCACATTGGGTTACAGCTTGAGTGATTTCTCAATGCTAACAAATCCTCAGGAGAATTTGTAACACTTGAATTTCCTCGATATTTGTATTTGTTTTTTTATTCTTTTCTGATTGTTAGCAACAATAGTTCTCCTACCAGCAATTTGACCAATGAAATAACAGACTTCACTCTGTCCAAGGGCAGAGAACTTGCTTCTTAATTCTGCTCATTTTAACTTCTTAGATTCACAACTTATAAATTTAACTGACAATGTTCATCTAAAAGAAAAAAAGACAGCTGAATATATATTGAACCCGGGTTGGAGAAATCATTTTTCTACCCAGCACACAAGTTGCCTCTTTCCATGTAAAAACATATAAATTAATCTATGAATTAAAACTGAGTTTAAATACAATTACATTCAATTGCTCAGAAGTGAAAAAAAAACTTTTAAATTTTGTTACCTATTCATTTTCCCATCACCCAATGGGGTAAAATTATATATTTAAATGTCTGCCTAATATATTTCCTATCATTCATCAAATGTCTGTCTCTAGGCTTAGTGTCTTGGACTCCATAATGTTACATGGCTTTATTCATTATACTAGGATAAAAGTGAACACTCTTCCATTCATATCTAATCTCAGCGTAGATACAGGTTCCTGTATTCAATTTTTGATAAATGGATCTGAAATTTCTGATTCTCATTCATTTTGATTTAGCAAATATTAGTTTATTATCTAATAGCAATTTATCTATTAAAAATTAGAAAATGTATATTTATAAACTCAGTAAACTCTGTAAAAACTTATTTCTCAAAACACAATGAAATTCATACATAAGTCAATATAAGAATAACACAAAAAACTACTGTAGTTACCAACAGGAGAGTAAATAAAAATTTTCAACCAAAAAGATTTTTTAAATCTCTCATTCACAAATGACAACTCATAAAAATTATATGAAGTAAAAATTTAATGAAAATTGTAAAATTCACAAGTCAAAATTGACAAGTCAAAATGGATTTTAATTATTTCAATAGAAAACAAAATGAAAACTTGAACATTAAAACATAATGAATTTTTATAATCATTCATTTCCTTTTTTCAGATTGGAAAAAATACAAAGGATTTTATTTGTAATCTCTTGATTTTAGTTCTTACATTTTTAATTAGCAAATAAAATTAATTGATTAAATAATGTTTGCTAAATGCAAACAAGTTCTCTAAGTTATTTACAATTAACTTTTGTACAAATTCAAATGGAAGATTTATTCAGACAAATGATGTCATAACTTTGGTTATTTATAATCTAACAGTTGGATATTAATATGAAATGAACATCAACACTTCTGAAGAAATTCTATACAAAATTCTATTATAAGGATAATGCATGTGTATATGTAAATTTCTATTTTGAAACTTAAAAATATTAGTATGTACTTTCATTGATTGGCATTTAAACTTTAGGTTTCTTTTATATTTTATCATGTAATCTACTTCTATACTTCATTATTTTTAATTTTCCATCTTATTTAAATGAAACAGATAAACACTAATTAGCCATAAACATTATAATGACCACCTTCCTAATAAATCACTGATGCTCTTTGTGTACACAAAATAGTTTTTATGACAAAAAATTTACAAGATCTCTAAAGGTTTCATCTAGGACTTTATGATGTTAACAGTAGATCCATTAACTGTTGTAGGTTATATAATTGGAATTTCGGCACAGAAAACTTTTGAGTCTAACACATCCCATAAATACTCAATTGGGAGTCTTAGTAGTCTGAGCAACCCAGGGAAATTTTCTTTCTCTCAGTTCTTTCAAATGTATGCATTGTCCATGTGAAAGCACTGCCACTGTAAATGACTTTAACACTAAATGGATCTACCTGATCTTTAAATGATATTGAAACAGGTGGATTCACAACAAAATACATTCTAGGGTTTTCCAACAAATTCTTGCTCAAATTATTACACTGCTTCCATCAGTTTGTTTTATCAAAATGTCCCCCCTCTCTCCCCCCTCTCTCTCTCTCTCTCTCTCTCTCTCTCTCTCTCTCTCTCTCTCTCTCTCTCTCTCCTTAATTTTTCTTTATACAAGGACCAATTCTGATATTTGCATCCACACTGAAGATGTATTTAGTGATGGAAATTGATTAGTATTTGATATTCTAACTGACCTGTGGGTGTGTAACACAAAACACAAGGATTCATCTTGATTAAATCTCTAATAGTAGTCACCATTCTGTTTGTTTACAAATGGTGGCAAAGAAATAAAAACAAAATCTAATATAGTAACAATATTTCTTGGCATGATCTCAGAGCGTGATTTCCGTCTTTTTACCTGATTAAAACTCTTTGAAAAAGTTCTACTAAGGTATCATTTATTATTTTGGCCAGTTGTGCATAAGGACAGACATGTTAAAAAATCTTTAATTACTAATTCTAATCCAAACAGGAACTCATACCCACCCTACAAGTTTCACTTGTGTCTATTTTCTTGAATACCTTCTGTGTCATCTCCCTTGAGCCGCAATCACATGGTCTGAATTTATAATGATCAAATTCTTCTAAATGTTGGATATCCTATGAATCCAACAAAATCCATTGCAGATGTTTTCCAATCACATTTCTACTTTCTTACAGCCAATCACATCTCTACTTTCTTACAGCCAATCACATCTCTACTTTCTTACAGCCAATCACATCTCATACACTAAATGACATCAAACTAACATATGACATTTGAAAGTGAAAGCAAAGAATTTATAATTTACAAAATTATGCAAACATTTTTTATGCCCTGTCAGCTGGGTCTGTACAATACTCCAACTGCATCTCTACAGAGGGGTAAGACCACCCCCCCACCCCCAAAGGGGACACTTGTTGACCGTGAGTGGTGACCTGGGAGGATTAAGGACAGTGGTGGCTGAGCAGTTCTTAACATGCAATACTCCACTTTGGCCCTTACTTGGGCTAGACAGTCGAAGAGATTCCCTCCAATCAAGTCATGTCAAGCCACCTATATGATTGTCTTGGCCGTATTGCTCTTATGGCAAAGCCCCAACCATTTTTATCTGATATGTACTCGAAGGCAGTGTCTGAGGGTCTTAGTGTCCTGGGTATGATGCTAAACTACATCTAATGATGAGGTTCCAGTTCTGGAGATCTAGGGAGAGTGGAGTACCCCTTCATCGCCATTACAATCAGGTCCACTCTGGCCTGGAGTGGTAGTAACTGTGAGAGTCCCATCAATGGGTTAAATAGATTTTATTGCATCTGCATAAATAACAAACATACTCAACAAAGAATGAATAAAACAAAAACGTCTTTAGCATTAAATAACCCAAAGGTTGACCTGCCATAAAATCCAACCAACCAATTTTTAATATATGTTTAATGTGAAAATATATATTAAGTTTTATTGACAATTGTTATTTAATTAATCTTTAATGTAATGACTTGCAGATTCACTTGAATGTATTTGCTACAGGAATGAGTTGAAGGAAACCCTAAACACACAATTTCTTTTACTGCCTTAATTTATTCTATTGTAGAAATTAAACTGCTTGATCTAGACATACTTTTTTTTTTCTTTTCTTTCTTTTCTTTCTTTTTCAATTCTTGGTATTTCTGTAAACAGACCAACACACTAGATGTTTGGACTTATTTATATTTTTTTAAATCTAACACTTTACATTTATTTTTTGATCCATTGATCTTAATTTTTTTTAATTTAAAAAAAAAAAATTTGTGGGGGGGCATGTTTGTTTTTGTTTTTGTTTTTTGTGGGTTTTTTTATTTGGTTTGTTTTTTGTTTTTGTCAGAGTTCGGTTTTTTTTGGGGGGGTTGGTGGGGTGGGATTTTTTGTGGGTTTTTTTTTTTTGCAATTTTTTTTTTTTTTTTTGCCAGGGTTGTTTCCTGTTTCCTGTTATTCTAAATCAAAGTGGGTCCATACTAATGAGCTTTCATTCTTTTTATCAATTTTAAGTCCAGTGAAATTATATAGAAAAAGATATCATGAAGTAAAAAAAAAAACAAAAAAACAATATGTTATATATAAATGTTGTTGTATGTGTGTTTGTGCAGCACATATTACATAAAATTGTACAATCAAAACTGCATTTCCAATCATTAGAGATCATTATAAATAAGTTTTTATTGATTGCTTAGTTATTCAAACTAAAAGATTTGGATGCCAACTTTGGTCTCTGAAGGAGAGTAAACATCTTTTCTTTTATATTTAATAAATCTATAGTTTAATTTTTAAAACATTGTTTAATTCCTTTTACTAAATTTGTTCTTTGTAAATTTTCCTAGAATTATTTAAAGGAAAAGACAAAATGTTTTTTAGTTTTTTAATCTGTTTATGAATTGGGAAATGAAAGCAAGTAAAAGAAACTTAAAAACTAAAAGGGAATTTTAGAAAAAACAATTTACAGATTTTGTTTTTTAACTAAAAATAAATTACAAACAAGCATTGTTTAAAACTTTCTTTTTTTTTTCCAATTTATAAGAAAAGGTAAATGCAAATTTACCAATTTTTTAATCATTGAAAAAAATATCTGGTTGAAAAATAAAATAATAAAATGTTGATTTAAATTTTTAATTTATTTTCTAATCTTTAGGATTAGAGTATTTGCAATGTAAATAAGAAGAATTTTCTGTTTTATTGAAAATGTATGCAATTAAAATTTCATTGCTGGATTTTAAAGAACTCTTTTATTCATTTATTCACTTAATTTGTATTTAGCATATAAATATATATGTCTGTGAGTGTGATAATATATATATATATATATATATATATATATATATATATACTAGACAAAACGTGACACGTTGGGTCACCCATTCAGCTCTAGGTAAATAATTATGATTAGGGAAAAGTGAGTTTGCAATGCAAATCTTTTTTTTTTAATAAATACAGTCGGTTAAAACATTAAAATCATTTTGTTAGATTTCTAAGAAAGGGAATGTTTGACCTATTTTAAGTTAAAGGTTACTGCTTATGAAATTTAACAGAAAAATACATTTCAAATCTCTCTCTCTCTCTCTCTCTCTCTCTCTCTCTCTCTCTCTCTCTCTCTCTCTCTCTCTCTCTCTCTCTCTCTCTCTCTCTCTCTCTCTCCAAGAGAAACTAACATATATAATGAGGAGGTAATCAAGAGATATGTAGAGGAGAGGAAAGTGACAGGCAGAATGTAAAGTAAGAGATTGGTCAGTTTTTTACTTAATTGCAAATTACAACTAATTAGAACCAATTATAATGGAATTTTTTTCAAACACAACTAAATCCTAAAAGTAAGGAATGATTTAGTATAATTTCCGTGTCATTAAACTAAACAGTAAAAAAGCCTTTAGGAGACAAAAGTTGATTCGCTCAGCTTTAGTATAATTATATATAGTGTTTGTGTCTGTCTGTGTGTGTGTGTGTGTGTGTGTATGTTTGTCCATTAGTATTGATGACATAGCAGCCAAGTTCAGCAATGACTATACAGGGGTGGGGGTGTTGTAGTGGTGAAGGTTTGTGTTGAGCCAACAATTATTTTGAGTTGATCTGATAACAGCCAAATGGTGTGAACCACTGTGCCACATATTATCAGAATAACACTCTTCAGGTTTTGAATTTGAGTCTTATTTTTTTCTTTTTTCCTTATTTCCCAAACCAATGTCCCTTACCAAGGGTGGAAAGTAGATTCTGCCCTACAAATTCGATTAAATTTAAAATAATAAATTCATAAAATTATAATCATTTTACCATATCTATTCAGCTTCAAATTGACAACATTTGGATAAAATATTAATGATAATACAACAAATATTAAAAAAAAAAAAAAAACATTTTTGTTATAACAACAAAATTTCTCATTATTCATTAATGATTACTAAGTTTCTAATACAATGTAAAAAGTTTTCTGTATGAACATTTGTGTGTAGAAGGTTAAAAGGAAATAAGTCATTTTCTTATCAGTGAGTGTTGATTTACATTTATAATATTTGGATTTCAAAATGTATTTCTTTTTATCTTCTAAATGAACAGCAGGTCGCTATTTACTCTGCATGCACTGGTAATATAACAGTACATTATAACTAACACACAGACACAGAATTGTTCTCCTACCTGATAGTCATTAAATACAGTCATATCACACACGCAACTGTGTAATAGCTTTGATCAAGATATAGTAGAAATGAGTTGTGTATCATGTTTATTGTCATAGGGTTTTCCCTTTGATACTCTGATGATGAACCTTTTATTCTGACATAAGTATTTCTTAAAAATAAACAACTTTCTACTATTTAGATATGCTAATTCTTTAATAGCTACACATAAATTAAAAACAATACAACATTCTGTTAAAATTCTCTGGATCATTGGAAATTTACATTTTCCAATCATTAAAACACTGTCCTATGTAAGAAACAATGTAAGAAAAGTTCTAATAAATCATTTTGAAATATCATAGAATAATTTCTGATCTCCTTGAGCAAAATAACTATTTTCTCACAATTTTGTTAGAAAAGCTACAACTTTTTCTTTTTATCTTCTTTTTCTTATTTTTTTTGTCTAAAACAATCAGTTGGATTCTCCTGTTCAGCACAAAATAATCCATGTGCATTTTGATGTACAAATCTGACTTACTTGTCCTATTTTTATAAAATGAGTTAACAAAAGTTTTGTTTTTTTTCTCATTATATGGAATTATGAACATTCACTTTAAACAGACTTCAATGAAAAAAAGAATTTGATTCTAATATCATAAACGTATATTTTTTATTTGTCAAAATTAGCATATTTTTGTTTGATTTTAACATTAAATTGGAAAAAATATTTTCAGCTTTTTTTTTTTTTAGTGTAAAAACACAATATAAATGTCAAAATATTTGTGTAATTTATGGAGAATATAGTGTGAATGATGAAATATTCTCAAAAGTTATTTGCAATATTTCATGCAGGAGATATTTCTTGTTGATATAAAATAGCAATCAAATGAAGATATTATTTCAGAATAATCAGTGTTATACAATGCAGAAGATACCCAAGATACTAAAAATATCTAAATCAAACATTGAAAATCATTTACATTAATTTGGTTATATTAGTCACTTTGATGTGTAGCTTCAACATAATTTAATGAAAAAAAAAAAAGAAAGAAAAAATGTATTGGACTGTATCCCTGCAAACAATGTATTACTTAAATATAATGAAAATGTTCCATTTGTTAAATAAATTATGAAGAGCAATAAAATAATATTTTACAATAATGTGAATTCTAAGAAATGATGGGACAAATCAAATGAAGTAGCATTTACCAACTGACCAATCTTCATCGAAATAAATTGATTCTGTATTTCTAGTAACATTAGAAAGGAGTCATTTGAGTGCCTCCTGGTTTAGTTTAAATGATTGATTCAAACAAGTTTCAACTACTTTCAATTAGACCAATTGAAGAGAGTAATCAATGAATGGAGAATTGTCTATCATCATCATCATCAAGGGATGTACAGGTTCCTTTGACTCTCTCTCTCTCTCTCTCTCTCTCTCTCTCTCTCTCTCTCTCTCTCTCTCTCTCTCTGCACAGAGCTGATAAATGTAAGTTTTTGCTGGTCAGCCAACACTGGTGTGTCCATGTGTAGGAGTCCATAAGAGAATATCATATGAGTTTGTCCTTACTTCTCCAGCAGTGCCCAATATGTCTTGCTTTGATGGTTTGTAAGATGATGGTGGGGGAAGGGGAATTGGTCGTACAGCCCCTCCATTATGGGGTGCTGCTTCTAGGGTTTATTCAAAACAGCATGCAGCATCCTTATGTCACTACTTTCTAACCTTTTTCTCTAAACATTTCACTAAAGTTCAAGTGGTGCAACCATACAATAGTACTGACACTACTTCCCATTTTATTTGAGGGATCAGATTTCCATAGGGTTGTTAACTTTATAAAACACTGAATGTTTCTTTTCTAACGGCAATATTTACTTTTAGATTACTATTTATTTTTAAAGAATTATTTTAAGAAAAAATTAAAAAATTGGAAAATGTAACAACAGTAGTTCTTGTTCTAAAGATAAGATATTCTGAGAGTGCGGAATTATGAAGTTTCCTAAAAGATGACAGAATATAACGGAAAAAAATTGGTAAATACATTGTTCAATTTGATAGAAAATAAAAAATGGGTCTTTTATTTTTAATTGTTAAGCCATAAAAACTTTTTTTATCAATTAATATTACTACTACTCCTATTACTACTACTACTACTACTACTACATGCTTAATAATTTTTTCTCTTGGTGTGTTTTGCAATAAATTATCAAACAATAGTTATTAGCTTTATTTCTGCCCTGCATCTTCCTCCCCCTCTCCTCCTCCTCCTCCCAATTTCAAGTAAATAAGACAATTTAACAACTCTCAAGAGAAAGTAAGTACATAGCAGTAGTCAATTCTATATAAGTATACCAATATATAGGTGCACATGAATAGTCACATAGAAAGGTAATGAGCAGCACAAACTGACAAACCTGAAGATGCATAGTTTAAAGTAACTAATGATGGTTGATGCTTGATAAATGATGAAAGTATATCATTTTCATTTACTTAAAGAGGAAGAATCAAGACCATCCAAACAACATTATTAAGATTGGTTAGAATACTCCAAAGAGTCCTGGAGACCTGAGGAGACTTGTTGTCACTCAACCTCCAATAAAAACCCACCTGCTAAGGCAGTGTGAAGAACTTTCATGATAATAATAATCATTTTTATATATCTATATGTCTGTACATCTATTTTTGAGAAAGTTTTAATTTTATTGTTCATAAAATTAATACAGCTTTCATCTGCCTATTTTAAATCTTAGAGATTTTAAAATAATAATGGGATTTCTATGGGTGAAGATATTTCTATTTTGTTTCTGAACAGAAGTGTCAGACAACAATTCTTGGACACAAGACTCAAGTGAAGATCTATACATAAATCATCATCTTGTCATTTATTTTTATCACAACTCTGCTTTTATATATATATATATATATATATATATATATATATATATATATATGGTGTGTGCATGTGTGTGTGTGTTCCTCCATTGGGTATATGATAATGAAGAATGTTTCGTTTTCTGTATGATTCTTTGTTTCCCTGTCCATAACTTTTGCCAAGCAAATTGATCAAACTGATCTATAAAAAATGAACAAGTCTTTCCTGTGCTGATTTAAATGTCCTACCTGAAAATGGACAGGCAAATGACATATCCATCATGCCCCCAGCATTTTCTTGCTTGAACAAGTCAACTGGAAAAATATACTTAGATAGGCTAGATGCACAGATATTACACTGATTACGATATATATATATATATATATATATATATATATATATATATATATAATGAATTTTCATAGAAATAAGATTAGTTAGCATATTTCCAGGCATCAATGACACACTCTAATTTTTACCAGCAGAATTTCTTTAAAAAATAAAAATGTTAAAAAATGTTAAAAAACACCATAAAATGAAGAAGCATAAATCTTTGTAAATATTTGAGAGATTTCCGGGGTTAGGGAAGAACTTAACCCCTTTAATACGAATGAAACATGATAAATTTCCATTTCATACATGAGCCTATAAACATTTCATTAAAAATGTGATGATGCAATAAATTCTTTTATATAATCCTCAAAATATTTTATGTAAATTACTAAAGTATAATATAACATAATCATTACTAAGTTTAATTATTAGTTAGCATAATTATAATTTCAAATATGAATGTGCTGTATTCTTATGAGAAATTCATTTCAAATTTACAATTCTCAAAGATGAATAGTCAACCACATTTCCCTTGAAAATACAAAATACACACAGTGAGAATTAAATTTGTTCACAGCCAAAAGTAGAGAGAGAGACACACACACACACACACAAGTATTAATTCAAATGCTTTTCACCGGACAATGTTTACTATGTCATCTTTCTACAATCTATTCTAACAACAATAAAAGTCATATAAAACTTTTGGTATGTGAGGAACCCTTTTAGAATCTGAATAAACCTGTTTTTGTCCATGCATCAAACCAACAATGATCTGATAAGGTAAATGCTAAAAATGTTTCTTAATTGTTTTAAAATAAAAGGATATTCAGTGTCTCAAGTAAAGATCTTTTCTTTTTTTCTTTTTTTTTTTCATTCTTGAAAATACAACTGATATTTTTTTTCTGTAATATTTTGACAAAACATTTTATTAAAAAGGTCATTCAAGGTGTTATATGAGCACCAAAATCAAATCTCAAATTCTTTATATGAAAACTGATATAATTAACAACAATTGGTTTTGGTTTGGTCTCTAAATCAAATTCATTTTATTATCACAGCAACTTTTATTCTCTCCAATATTTTTAAAGATAAATAAAAGTAAATCTTATTTAAACACCTGTTACTTGTCCTCCTTGTAACTTTCAGTTTGAAAAAATCAACTAAACAGAAAATAGTCTATCTTTTTACATTTTTTATAAAATTTCAAAGAAATGAAAATAAATTTGTAAATTTGACTTTTTTCTTTGGTTTTTCATCCAATCTTTATCATTTTTCTAATCAATTTTATTCATATTTTGGATGCAGTCTGAAATTATTTTTCTTTTTGATTATTTTTTGATTATTTTTGATTATTTTTATTGAGTTTTTAAGAACAATACAATTATTCTTTTAATTTTTGAATGATAGAAATATGAATGATAATAAATGAATTATTTTGACTTATAATTTTGTTTTGGATCAAACAAAAAATATCAATGCTTATTAAAATACTTTTATTTCCTTGGAACATTTTGATTTATTTTTTTTTATTTAAAATGAAGAACAATGATATAATAACTAAAATGTCATAGCTCAAGAAAAGTTTGCTTTCAAATTAATATATAATTTAAATAATCCGCATAATATAATATAAACACTTTTGTTTTTTCAGTGAGAATTTTTTTTTTGGGGGGGGGGTGCTAGTCTGTTTTTTCCTGCTGTAAAATGTCTAAATGTTTATAATGTTAATTTTCGTAAATCAACATTCCTGACTGTTTATTTTTAAGTAATGAAATTAACAATAAAGAATAATTGATTGAACTGGTGAATGAAATGATATATACAAGATTGCTCTGTGAGAGTTTGTGAAAGACTGATGCCCTGTTTCAAATACTGCTGCTGCTGCTGCTACTGTTTTGCAGTTACTACTGTTGCTGCTGCTGCTAAGTTACTACTGCTGCTGCTGCTTACCTCATCAGCTTCAGCTGCTTAGTGTGTGTCCCCACTGCTGATGCTTACATTCGAACACATGCCTTGCCACAATCAACTTTTTTATTGATTGCTTCTTTACTTTCACTTTTTTTTCTCTTTGTATAACTTTCTTCTCTTTTTTTTTCTTCTTCATTCCTTCTGATTATTCTTTTCTTTCCTACTATCAAAGATATAGCTCAGGTCTCTTAGTCTTTAACGCACACACATACATACTCTCTCTCTCTCTCTCTCTCTCTCTCTCTCTCTCTCTCTCTCTCTCTCTCTCTCTCTCTCTCTCAGCATATGCCACTAATGCCTCTTTCATTTAAGCTGCTGCTACTTTTACTGCTTCAGATATTGCCACATTCTCTTCACCAGTGCAGCCTGCTACTCTAGTACTGGAATAACTATTACTACTACTGCTACTACTTCTATAGCTACTATTCCTCCTAATGATAGTTTACAATAATAATAACAATAAAACTCTAACTGCTACTGCTGCTACTAACATTCGCATCACTGCTGCTCTTGCTGCTACTGGTGGCAGCAGTGGTGCCACCTCTGCAAACTTGTACCATTTCTCAATCTCTGTTTTGCTCCACTCCTATCTAACTTTACCTTTTCTTCTTTTAAGCTTTTTTTTTTCCTCCTTTCTACTTTCATTTTCATAATAATTCTTCTGGCTTTTGACTGATCTATCCTAGCTTAGGCCTAATTTTCTTTTCTCATCCACCTACCTTTTTCTTACTCTTCTTACATTGGCTACAACTCACAGACTGGCTTCTACACATGCACATATATACACATCACTTTTCCATCATTCCTTTTTTCTCTTATGTTTTACAACAATTGTCCATTTCTTTCACTGATTCTCTCCCCCACTCTCTCTCTCTCTCTCTCTCTCTCTCTCTCTCTCTCTCTCTCTCTCTCTCTCTCTCTCTCTCTCTCTCATCTGTATATATTTCTTTCCACGCATTCCAGACCTATACTAGATATTGCCATCTATAGCAACCAAGTTCACAGCTGGTGTACCATGCCAACACGTGGGATAACTATGGAACACAGGTAGATGCAACGACTACCTGCAACATTTTTCCTTCATTACCATCAGTGGATAAATAGGGCTAAAACAAAAGAAGGAAAGTGTACAAAAAAAAGGAAAGGAAGAAAAAATAGGATACCTAAAAAAAAAAAAAAACAGGGGATAAAATTACCAACACACACATATACTTACCTACCAGTGGCTTTTAAAAAGTACAACTCTCTTATCTTCACTTAAAAGGATAAAAAAAAACGATATGCTATGTCCAGGCAATCTCTACTATAGGTGGGTAGACAGTCATATCTCAATAACTTCTCAAGTGGATTTCTTCACTATTTACCTTCATATACACAAATGTTTGTGATTATAAACAAAGGTTGGTATTTATTATTTCAATTTGCAAATGAAATCTTATAATCCATATCATTATAAAAAGGTTTGTCTTATCTTTGCTATATTTAAGAGTTATTTAGACTAATTTGATAAAAAGCCTGTTGTACATTTACTTTGAAGAAAATCTCTCTCTCTCTCTCTCTCTCTCTCTCTCTCTCTCTCTCTCTCTCTCTCTCTCTCTCTCTCTCTCTCTCTCTCTCAATGTTAAATGCTTCTTTATCTTTCCTACTGTTTCTTATTTCCTTCACTTTTCTTTCTTTAATACAGTTTAGAATATTCTTTCCTTCTTGAATTGAAACGAAATTTATTCTATCAGATATCCTTAGCTTTATCTGTGGGCTTAAGCTTTTCAAAGAAATTTTTAATAAACATACACATGTAAATTTAAGTGTATATATATATATATATATATATATATATATATATCAATTTATTTTCTTTATTGCTTTTTCCAGCTTGTTTCTTTTTTAGTTATGTAGCTCTATCATTTTTCTACTACTTTCACTATACTCTGCTTTGATGCGTGTGTGTGTGTGCTCATACACGAAAAGTGTATATAAAACTGATGATGTATGTATGAGACGAGTTGAATATTTATGAAAATGAAGTTAGGTGTGCGTATTTTAAGCAAACTGTATTTAGGGTTGTTCATTCATATAGTTTTATCCTATTAAAATAACACTTTTATGCTAAAGGCTTATAGGAATGTTTTGAACAATTTCGCTGCTTAGCAATGTAAAAAAAAATGAATTTTGCTATCCTTGTGTCTGTCCATGTATATATGGCTCTGTGTGTGTGTCTATGAAAAAAATTAAAATAAAAATTGCGTTCATATATTGAGTGTACAAAATGGTCAACAGTTAGTTTATCAGCGTTTTTTTTTTTTTTTTTTTATTTAGTCTATCCTCCTTTAGTCTATCCTATGTGAAATCTTTATATATATATATATATATATATATATATATATATATATATATATATATTCTTGAATAAGTTGCATAAGTTGATATGTTAAAATGAACTTGAAGAGCCACATGGTAAGTAGTATGTATTTTTCTCCATTTATAAGTGTGTCTGTATATTAAATACTCAACTCTTCTCTTCCTGTAAATTACAAATTAACATTACACAGATTAACAAATGGCTCCTTATTTTCTTTTGCTCTTTCATTTCTACAATGCTCTCATTGTTATAATCCTCTGAGAAAAAGATTTTAGAAATAAAATGAATGACTTTTTTAGTCTTCCTATGTTCACTATTTACTATAATTAGAAAAGAAAATGCTATCGGACCCTGCCTTAATTCTTCTACCTATTCAGTCTTCAATAATCTTCTCTCTCTCTCTCTCTCTCTCTCTCTCTCTCTCTCTCTCTCTCTCTCTCTCTCTCTCTCTCTCTCTCTCTCTCTCTCTCTTTTCCATAGAGACCAAAAAAGGATTAATTTTATGCAATAGTCTCTTTCTACCTCCTACATCAACAGTATGAAGAAAGCCTAGATTTACCTTCAATTGAAATAAATCTATTTGTTGTCCAGATAATTATTTTAAAACCACATATTAATAATAATTAAATTACCAGTTGAAAAAAGGATAGATTTAACTCAAGTCAGCTATATAAATTGTTTTATTTGCTTTAAATTTTATCAAATTTATTTAATCATAATTGTCAGATTAATTACTTTTAAATCATTTTTTTCTTTTAGTCTCTGTGTGTAGATTTATACATTGTTTTATTAATGTTTAACTTGTTTGTCTGTGATTTTATACCAATTATGTATTAAGTACGTTAGTTTATATGTACATTAGTGTTATGGGCATATTATATAAACACATGAAGGTTTATTGTTGAGAAAATATGAAAATTGTTTATAAGTCTCGTTCGTGTTGGTTAACAGACACAAAATTCATTGGGATTTGAACACAGTCAACTTTCTGTATGAGTTACTCTCTCTTTTGGGAGAATTTTTTTTCTTTTTTCACAAATACATACTATCATAGACAATAATTGTTACTCTTATTTCTTTACTCATTTTTCTTAATCATATAATTAATGTACATTTAGATATTCAGAAATATATTGTAGATATTGATATTCATAATGTGCTTGTATATGTCAATATAGAAAGCGTGTGTGTGCTATTTCGTATAATAGGAAATTCTTATCTATGAATTGTGTGTGCATTTATACGTTATATCATAGGAAGACTTTTTATATATACATACATATATATGTGTGTATGTATGTGTGTTTAACTGTATAGTTATGCATAGTGCTGGTTTAATGTGTGTGTGTGTGTGTGTGGCTATATTGTCATTTTAATGTATGTTTTTATAAATTTCCATTTTTATTCTTTTATCTTTTCTATAAAAGACTTCACACAATAGATCAGAGAATAATCACCGGTCTGTGTAAACAGCTGTATATAATTAGATGAAATTTAAAATCTATATATGCAGTATGATTGTATGTTCATTATGTTAGTATATCTGCATAATGTATTTAGTTTTGGTATCCGCTTTTTTAGTGAGTGTATTGCTTGGTGTATTTTTTTTTCTTTAATTCAAATGTTTTAATCAATGTTTGGACAAATATTTACTGAATCGATATTCTTGGGTTCTTTCTCCATATAGAAACAAACACACACACACACACACACACACACACACACGTACAGAGAGAGAGAGAGACACACACACACATACGTACACAGAGAGAGAGACACACATACACGCACAAACTCTGTAAAGATGCATCTGTGTTAAAGGTAGATTATATTAATGTGTGGGTGCATGTTATGAAGATCAAACTATATATATATATATATATATATATATATATATATATATATATATATATATATATATATATACCTTGCACATATATATATATATATATATATGTGTGTGTGTGTGTATACTTTATCACCTTGCATATACATACATATATATATATATATATGTATATACTTTATCACCTTGCATATACATACATATATATATATATATATATATATATATATAAAAACAAAATTTCTTTATATATATATATATATATATATATATATATATATATATACTTTATCCCCTTGCATATATGAATTGGGACATGCACTGTTTAAGAGCTGATAATGTATAGACGACTTAGTTGTTTAATGAATAAGAAAACGCACATTGCTGCATTTTAAAGGAACATAGAAATCTATCTTCTTTGTGAAGAGAGTATGAAATCATTGTGACAAGATGTTAATTCTATAAAGTAGAAAGGTTGTTAAAGAATTTCTGGACACTTGCAATGGCTACTCAGAAAACAACTGAAAGAAAAATGAAAAAGGAAAAAATTCTCTCTTAACCAAAAGATTTAATGAGTTTGTTTTTTTAAATATCTTTTTAATTATTTATCACTTACTTATTGCTATTAATTTTCTTTTTCTTTTTATCCCTTTTCTAATTATAAACATCTTTTCTTTTCTTTTTTTAGTCTCTAAATATCACATGTACTTTTTTTTTATAGGGATAAGAATTAATGTTGCTTATGTCTTGAAGTTTAGGAATCTTTTGATTGAAAGTTGATCAGGATTTTAGGTTACTTGATATAAATCTCTTAAACTTTTGGGGATCATTTCTTGAACTCTGTGTGTGTGTGTGTGTGTGTGTGTGTGTGTGTGTGTGTGTGTACACATATAATGATCATATTGATTGCAGATAATTAGTATAGACTTTTTTCCTCGTGCAACATTGCAACCCTTTTTTGTCTCTGGCTAGATATTCATTAGAGTATTTTGACTAAATTCAAAGATTTTCTTTAAGTGATAAGTTGTTCAATTATTCGGCATAAATCTCAATCAGTTTTTCTTTTATTGTCTAAACTCTCTCTTTTCTCTCTTTTCTCTCTTTCTCTCTTTTGATGATTGAAACAAATAAACTAAAGAAAAGAAGAAGAAAAAAAAAAGCTTTTTCTGCAGAAGTCTTCAGCTGCACTTGTATAACCTCTTGAAATGTTTTTGTTTTGTTTTTTTAATGTAAGAATGAAGAATTCTCAATTACTTTGATTGTTATTATAATGATGCCACCTCTTTCAGAATCAGAAATTATTGACAACGAATATTCAATCAGTTAAAGTATGTATAATTGAACAAGTCTCATAGTCCTGCCTCTAGCGCAACACTTTGAAGACCTTAAATATACATTTCTTTTTCTTATCTGAATAGACATTCATTTCTTAAA
>CM042158.1:72005278-72042790 GCA_023376005.1 Doryteuthis pealeii
ATTCAATCAGTTAAAAATTATATGAAGATCTCATATGAAGAAAGGGTCTATTGTATTGTATTTGTTTTGTTTTTTTGGCCACCATTCTCTCTCTCTCTCTCTCTCTCTCTCTCTCTCTCTCTCTCTCTCTCTCTCTCTCTCTCTCTCTCTCTCTCTCTCTCTCCTTGTGATTATTCTTTTCTTTTCTACTATCAAAGACATAACTCAGGTCTGTTAGTCTTTAATGCACACGCATTCTCTCTCTCTCTCTCTCTCTCTCTCTCTCTCTCTCTCTCTCTCTCTCTCTCTCTCTCTCTCTCTCTCTCTTATAATTCTTTTTAAAAAGAATCCTTTAATTTTACAGTATTTAAGATTGAAAATATAGTTCAATAATTTATGAATGTATATTTTCTTTTATTCCCTAATATTTTATCTCTGAATTTACTTTTTTCTTAATGTCTGATAGAAGAAACTTGTTTTTAAATATTTTATTTCTTTCGTGTTTATTTGTCCAATGCAAATCCTTCATTCTCTCCATCTTCAGTAATTCTCTTTTATATTTTTCAAATTTTTCTTCTTTTTTTTTCTTTTTGATTCTTTTTTCTTCTAAAATTCTTTTAGTTTTATTCTCTTTAACATTTGCCTTTCTTACTTTTTATTGTTTCTCTATTTCTTAGAAATTCTGCTTTTATATTTCGACTGTTATCATTCCTTCACCTGAATTGATTACATCCTTACTCTATGGGTTTTTTCATTTCTTATATTTGCTTATCAATATCTTCAAGAAGTTAATAACTATTTTTCTTACCCACCTATCCAACAATTTGACTAGAAATTAGTGAATTCTTTATTTTTCTTGATTCCTTTTCATTTTTCTTGATTCTCAATTTAAACTTCTCACAATAAAGTTAGAATTGTTTCCATTCAAATATACAATTTCTTGTTATGCATATTCATTCTTTGCCAACCCTTGATTTTTTTTTTTTTTTTTTGGAGGGGGGCATTATATTTTCTATCATAGTTCTCTGATTTATATTTTATATCACCTTTCCTTAACTTATAGCTTAGTTTTCACAATAATTGTATGGATTATATGAACAGATATATACACACTTATATACATACAACTGAAGTGTATATATATATATATATATATATATAATCATGAAATATATGCTTGAAATTTTTAAGATGCACACACATTGAATCAGCCATATGTTATTTATAGATATTTGTGAATAAATACATAGAATCTTCACATACACATTTAAAATCAATTTCTTTAATACAACACACACGCGCATATATGTATGAGAATGTATGGGTAACTGTTTGCACATGTGTATGCAAATACATGAACATCATCACACACACACACACACAGAGACACACACAGACGCACACACACATTCATACAATTGCCCTGTGTCAACAGTTTGCATTGTAGAACTCTCTTCAAACATTTAATAAAAATGTCACATGTATTTGTATATTTCTTTTTGTTTGTAACATTCAATGGAGATAACTATCACATGATATTTGTAGAGTTGCCTCCCTTGTTTTATTAAGAATGATTCAATAAGTATTTTCTAATGTGTATACATATATATTCCTTAAAAAGTAAGACAAAATAGGATTAATGAAAGAATAGATATATATATATATATAAGAGAGAGAAAGAATGTAGTTTACGATATCTATAAATAGTTTAGCACCGGCCATCGAATATATATATATATATATATATATGTGTGTGTGTGTGTGTGTGTGTGTGTTGAGTTGGTTGGTTGGTTGTTGGTTGTTTTACGACATATCAAACCCTTTCTTGTCATTTAATGCCAAACCAAGTCAATTTTATATCAGTTTGCTTACAGTACCAGATGTGAGATATCAATGCTATTTACCTTTTTTTGCATACTTTAAACCGTAATATATCCATTGCACCACACACACACACACACACACACACACACACACAGACATATATATATATATATATATATATATATGTATATGTGTGTGTGTGTGTGTGTGTGGTGAAATGGATATATTATTATATTGCAAGAATGTAAATAGCATTGATATCTCATATTATCACATATATTTACCAAAATTACATGAAAATATTTTCAAATTCTATAAATTAAATTTATTCAAAGTAATCACCATTAGCTTTAACCACAACCTCCGTGTAACTTCGGAATCTCTTGCAATACTTTTTGCCAATCACCTTGTTTAATTAGTATTATTTGTATTATTCGGACTATTGTCCTCATCTTCATTGTTATCTCTACAACGTTTCGGCCGATGTGCCCTCCGGCCTTCTTCGAGTATTTCTTGTCGGACTCGGGAACCTTCTTGGACTGGGGTACAGGTGTTAACTGTGTTAATTGTCCTATTGGACACATAGCGTAGTGGATAAAGGAGTTTGGTTAAGACAGTTCTAAGTGATATTTATCTCTAGACTGCAGGTTCAATCCTGGTCAGGGACAGCAGTAACATTGAATAATAATTAACATAGCTTAACAACTGTACCCCAGCTATGGTTTGGAGAATGAGAACAGGATACCCCCGAGGACTGAATAAAGGGTTAGGTTCAAAGTTCCGTGATGGCTCCCGATTACGACAAGAAGTTTCCCGAAAAGAAGGTTCCCCAGTCCGAGAAGGTTCCCGAGTCCGACAAGAAATACCTGAAGAAGGCCGGAGGGCACATCAACCGAAACGTTGTACAGATAACAATGAAGATGAGGACAATAGTCCGAATAATCCAAATAATACAAATTATGAAGCCTCATCTAAAAAATTCAGAGAAATACTCCTTGTTTAAATTGGTAACTGCTGCCATTATCATTGCCTTTATCTTCGGTGTTGGAAAGAATTTTGTTGGTCTTTCGCTTAAAATCGCCCCCACATATAATAATCAAGAGGGTTCCATCTTGGGAGTTGTGCGGACAGATGTTAGAGATGATGTGGTCGGATAAATCTTCTAAGACTGGGGTCTCCCACTTGTGTGGCATGGCACAGTTCTATAGCCAGACGTATGATCTTCCAGTAACCATGTTCTCGATCTTGGGCAGCACTACCTCTTCCAGGCACTTGATTTATGCCTCCTCGGTGTTGAGTCTGAGGCCATGTGGGAAGATGAATGCAGGCATAATGTCACCATCGATAGTGGCCACCCCAAACACTACGATGTGGATTGTTTTTTTTGTTTTTGGGTTTTTTTTGTGGTTTTTTTGGTTTTGTTTGTTTCTTTATCTATATCGATACATTTTGTGGGCACAGAGCAAGCTAATAGTTGTACTGTGAGTTCACTACCCGCTCCTGGCAGAATTTGTTCTCATTTGAGAAAAAGCAAAGCATGTTCGGTTGGAAGGGATGCTTGAGTTTGTTGAAAATCTTCGCAGCTCTGTCTTTCCTCCTTTCATAAAAATTGGCCTTTTCTCATCATGTATGAGAAATAGTGAATAACTTCATGCATTACCTCCTGATAAGTAACTCAGACACTCTCCTGTCATTGGCTATGGACCTGATTGACTTACTAGGATTGTTGTTAATTATGGCCTGGATCTCACCAAGAAATTCGGGAGTTCTTTTTTATCAGAACGATCAGAGTGAAGATTCCGAGCTAACGAACGTTCGTAAAAAGCATTGAACTCCTCCAACTCTTTTTGAATCCTCTGCATTGTCCTCAGTTTGACACCAAACACTCTGAAATCTTTATATTGGAACGTGAATGCCAAGCAGTATAGCAAGCTGTTTCCAAATTTCTGGGGGAGTGAATTGCATCATAGTGCTGCTTCCCTAACTCTAATTTGCAGTACTATAGACAAAACCTGAAACAAATAAACCGCATGCATGAAAATATTAATTCAAAATGTCGACAATTTACCCATCGCACCCTATATATATATATATATATATATATATATATATATATATATATTTGATGCTGATAGCTTTTTAATTTAGTGCATCCTAGGACGCATGTATTTGATTAAAATGAGCCCCCGGGAAATTTGGTGGGTCCCAACTAAAGTTTCTTCATGATAAAAAAAAAAAACTCTGCAATCTATTCAGAACTAAAATCGTCTAACCCCTACCTTGTACCACATCGTGTGTAAAATTGAAATGTATTTACAGTAAGCTGGAAATGGTGGGGAAGAAAAAAACATGGGGCGCATATATACGATTTTTACTGCGTCATTTTAGATTTTATCCGTCAGACGATATATATATATATATATATATATATATATATATATATATATATATATATATATATATATATATATTGCCTGATCTTAAATTCAGATTTATATAGTATGTAAGAATTAGGATCTGTAAATCAACCTGTTTTGAAAGAGCTTCAATGTTTATTTAAACAAAAATAATTCTACATTATAAATGGCTTCATAACTTATAATTACTCTTCTATATTAATGACGTTGTATACCAGCAGATTTAACAAGTTTTTTTTGTTTTTTTTGGGGGGGCTTTTTTTACATAGTTCTAAATAGAATTTGATCTCTGTCACTTAATATCAACATATAACATCATTTATCAAGATTTTATGTACGTTTTCAATTTATATTGTCCATTTCTTTTTTCTTTTTTTTTCTTTTCAATTTCAATTCCCCCTTTCTTTTTTGTTCTTATTTGTTCTTACCTTTCCCCCTTCCCACACACCTCAACAACTAAAGCAAATTGCCAACCAGACAAGAAAAACTTTTATTAAACAAAACATTTCCAAGTAAAATAAAAGATTTAAAAAGATTACATTTGTTTTTTATAATAATAATCAATGCCGTTGAAGACATTTGAATTGATTCGGGGGGGGGGGCTCAGTTTTTTAAGATTTGTTTATCTAATTCATTTCATTTTGACCCTTGTCAAATATTTTCTGAGTGGGGTAGAGGAGTAATTCAATTCGTAAAAAAACTGAAATTTTAATGTGGAAATCAAATCTATGTGTGGTATGAGTATTTAAAAGACAAGTCTCAGTATAGTTTTCTACTAAGCTTACCAATGCCATAAGTAAGGAGAATCCAGTGAGAAGCCAACCAACTAGATGTCACTATAATATTCATTTACGCGAAACAACAGATGCAATCATTAGAAATTATCACAGTTAACTTTGATGGCTTCAGACATTTCTGGGGAATTTTATAAGCCTCATCCTTTGTAGGGATGATCATGACTTAAAAGGCAAAAAAAACATTGTTTTGTTTTCTTTGTTTCTAAACAAAACTACAAACTTGATTGAAATGACCGATAGTCAGACACAACTAATAAGGCAACGATAATTAACAATTCATTCAAAATCCATCATCAATTTTATCATTGTTAACAGAGACTAAATAGGATTTCAAACTGACAAAAGAGTAACACATTAAGAAACGTTTTTTGTAAAACCATTTAATAGAAAGATAGATATCTATCGATATAAATATATATGAAATATGAACAAATTAATTATACTGTGCTAACAGATCTTAGTGTGTGTGTGTGTGTGTGTGTGTGTGTGTGTGTGTGTGTGTGTGTGTGTGTGTGTGTGTGTTGTGTTTTGTTTTGTGGTGGGGTCAATTTTCTCTAAAAGTACAATATCTGATTTGGTTAAAGCACTGATTACCACTGAAGTTAAGAAGTGAAGTGTCTGATTGGTACTTAGTTGGGTGACAACGAGTACAATAAGCAATCTCCAGGTCTGTGTGTTAGACTAAGCAAATTTTAGTACATTCTAAATCAAAGCAAAACCCAATGAACTTTCTAAAACAAATTACCATTTAAGAACATGTACTTTTTTTTCAAAATTAAAAGAAATAGTTATTATTCTTTAAAAAATGTTGCAATTGTTTCATTTGTAAATTTTATGGTTGAATGGACTTTTCAAAAAGTAAATGCACAACTTTTCACTGCGTATTACCTGTACACTATTTACAACTATAACTCATTAGAATACATGGATTGGATAGTTAATTATTCTACTGATTGTAATAGACTAGAATATAAGAGATGAAGGAAAAGAATAACTGTTGTACAGGTTGTTTTTAAGAAAGATAAAATAAAAAGATTAATAATTAAGGGAATAATAAGAGAAAGAAATGGATTTTGTAAATCTTTTCTTTATTTCCTCTTTCCTTTTTGTTCTTTTGATGAAAAAATCTCAAGATAGACAATTATTCTTGTGAAGCTTCTTTAAAATATAAAGTTCACAATGAAAATATCTTAGAAAGAACTTTATACAAAGAATTCAATCTGTAGATTTTGTTTACTTAGAGATTTAGAAAAACAAAAGAGAAATAAAATTTAAAAAATTGCTGGAAGGGGAAAATGTCCAAAAACATTGTAATGGACATAAAAGAAAAAGATTTTTTTTTCAAAAAGTGAAGCAGACATTTGTGTGCAATGCTTTGAAAGATAAACCAAAAATATTTATGTGTCTAATCAAACAAATCGTTAGGAAGATTATTCTTATTGTTTTAATTATTCTGAATCATGGCCAGCAACAAAAAAACGATGAAGATACTTCTTAACATTAATTTGAATATAATCAATAAAAACAGCTGGGTAGAAGAGACAAAAGTAAATTAAAATAGAAGACCGTGGAGTGGGGAGAAGGTAAGTGCCCTTATATTGTCTCATAGAAATTGTTTCATTTAATAGACATCTTCATTGTTATTTTCACTTACTTTAACTTTTAAATAAGGTTTATTGTTTTGTTTTGAGCATTTAATTGATTTTAAAGAAAATTGTTAAATAATGATAAAAACATTTCAATTAAAAAAGTTAGACAGAATTTCCGGAAAATACAAGAAGGTATAGGATAAACTATTATATTTTCCGTATCCACCGGCCTCTACAGAGGTACTGAAATGCTTCAATCCAACCAAGATGGAAATAACTTTTCTAAAGTGATTCTTTTCTAAATAAGTAAAGAAACTTGAAGAATGATATACTGTTGAATATGTGAAATAGCATATGAACCCAAATCATTCATTCGTTGGTTGAGCCAAGAACTTTTCAATTCAATTTCATATTAAACTGCTTATATCATCTTGTTATCTTAAATCGTTGGTTTTAGTTCTGTTTTCTTTTTTGAAAACAATTCTTTTTTTAAAAAAGGATTTCACAAAAATGATGAAATTTTAGTCGTCTATTATATTAGAAACAGTTAACATGATTTAATATGACAGTGTATATTTATCTTGTGGAAAATTCTAATTAAATGGAAATCTTACAAGAGAAAAATAGAATAATGAAGTTTCAGGAAGATGTACAAATACTTTTGTTTAGTTTTATTTCCTCAAATCAACCAACAGATTACACTGGAGTTAATTATATTTAGTTGAGAATTATAACATTAAACAAGGATTATGAAGGGAATATTAATTGTCATGTTAGTTTAAGAAAATTCTTTTAAGTTTAATTTTTTAAATTCATAAAATTGTTATAAATTCTGTAGACAAAATAAAAAAAAATACTTTTTAATGCAGCAAACTGGCACAAAAGGAATGACAAACACAGGCAAGACTGAGTGGGGAAGTTTATCTACTGGGAATTATGCAAGAGACTGAAATTTGACCATACTGACAAACGGTATATGTTCAATCCAGAATCTGTTATAGAAAAAATGAAATGCATAGAATGCTCTGAAACTTTGAGACACAAATGGATGACCCAGTCCAGTCCAAAAGAACAGACCTTGATTTTATCAAGAAGAAGAAAAAAAAACTTATTTGCTTGTTAATTTTGCTGTTCCAGCTGACTACAGGGTGAAAATAAAAGAAAGTGGAAGACTCGGCAAATACCTGAACCTTGGCAGAAAACTGAAGAAGTTATGGAACGTGAAGATGACAGTGATACCAATCGTAGTTGGAGCTCTTGGAACAGTTCCTAAAAATCTGGGAAAAAGAGTGGATAGATCAGAGAAATAACTGAGACTAACTAAACCACAACACTGCAAATTCGAATACTTAGAAGAGTCCTGGATATATGAGGAGACTTTCTGTCACTTAGACTTTAGTCAAAGATCATCAATTACTACTGGTGGGAAAAACTCACAATATTTTTTTTTAAGAAATAACAATAATAAAAACAAATGAACAAACAAACAGACAAGATATTAATCAAGTTTTTCTTGCAATAAGAAGTTTGTATAAATGGAACAATATGTCCAATAGGTAAATAAAAAAACTTTTTTTTTAAACATAATAATCACCGAGGAGGAACTGAGAGGAAATTGATTAAAAATCAAAATACGAGAAAGTTTGACGCAAAGAACAAGGGAGATAAATATTGACAGAAGCAAAAGTGGAAAATTAAGCGGCGAGAGTCAGGAAGAAATTTGAATTTTAATATTTAAAGAAAAGTAAATACTTATCTCCCTTGTGCTAGTGATATTTATTTCCTGGTAATATTGATTTTTAATTCATTTTTTTAATAAAACTGAATTTGATGCAAAATAATATGAAGTTGATATTAATGCAACTTGTATAAAATCAAATATTATTTAGTTATTTATATTTATCTGAGAATTTCATATATTTATATTCTTAATAAGAAAAGGTATTGTGTTTTTTAGTAGACTTTTGGGGTATTCCTCAAGGTAATGGGTTTGCTTGGCAGTGCCCATCTTCCTTCCAAATAAGATGAGACAGTTTACATAGTAAAAGAAAAGTGGAAGTAATCCTTAACTTTACCTCTGACACAAGGGAGTTTGATTCATGCCTTTTCCAATGCAAAAAGAATGTAATTTCTGATAACATTTTTAATGTTTTTTACAAGAACTCTACACACATATATAGACACACAAAATTGTGTTGGAGATTACTGTCATAAAAATATATATGTAAATAGATGGAGTTCATCAAATGAAAATTAGAGAGAATCACCATTAGACAGTGTTATCTTAAATAAACTCACCAACAAAAATACTTGAACCTGTGCTAATCTAATAATTAGTTAAGAATTTTCTCATTTTCAAATAAGATTTACTTTATGTTTGATATCATCAACAATAATTATAATTTATTTTTCTTACAAAAATGTTTTTCTTAATAACAAAAGAGTATTTATGGGCTATATTATTTAAAATGAAATATAATAAAATTACAGGAAATCTTCATAATATTTCATAATTTTTTTTAATAAATAAAAATTAAGAAAACATTTTTTTGCAAATCTATAAAAATTAGAACTATTTCAATTTTTATTAGATTTGTAATAGACATGCATCAATTTCCTGTTAATATTAATTAATTAATTAAATGCTAGAATACTCTAGCATTTAAGAACAAGACATTTTTGTCAAAATATCTTGCAATCAAACCATTCCTACTTTTCTCCAAAGACATTTATGCTAAGTGAATATAAACAGGATTAACAAGAATTCAAACTCTGACAATTTCACTTTCACTGTTAATAACTCTTCTTCAAATTCTGCATCTTATATCAACATAAAAATACTTTCTTTTCTTTTCTGTATTTTTATCATTCTCAAATCTTGGACAGAATCTATTTAGTATTTTCTTTGATCACAAATTACTTCATCTCACAAATAAAGAATAAAATCAATATTGATTTGGGTTGGTGTTTTTTTTTTCTGGGTTTAAAAACTAACTTTTACCACCATTTGTCACATTCTGAAATATTTTCTTTTCTTTTTCACTAAATTTAATATTTGCACTTCATATTTTAAAATCCCTATAAAAATAAAATTAAACTTTATTGTTCATCACAGTACTTGATATAATAAATAAAATCAGAATATACCTAAATGTTAAATTTGTATGTTGTTAATATTGTTGAAAGGTTTTGATATAATTTATATTTCAATCTTATTAAGAAAATAAGAAGATTAATACTTAAAACTTAAATCAGACTCTTAGAAAAAATCTTAATAAAATAAAATTTAATGCTTGGAAGTTTACCAAATTTTGGAATTAAATCAATAATTGTACAGATAAAGTGTCGATGTGAAATTTATCTTTATTTTCTTACTATACAAGTTTTATTTGTTTTGCCCATGCAAAATTTAGGTGGTTCATTTTTCATCACTTAATGTAAATATAGAAAATGAAAATTAACATTACACAGTCACAATTTTCTTTATGATAATATTAAATTATGATAAAACTTTTTTAATCCAAATAAAACTGAAGGTAATAGCAATTGAAATTATGATGTAAGTAAAAACACTTGAAATAAGTAATTTATGATGAAGATACCTTTTATAAAACAACCCACAAATTAGCAAAACAAAGTTACACTCATGAAGAAAGGACAATGCATATTACTGGCACGAACACACGAACATGGTTATACATGTTTAGCGCCCACACACGCACTCAAATATACTGTGCTACCCTTTTTTTCTCATTGGTTGGTTTAACTATTACTGCTTCTATTCCACTAGAATTGCTATTAATACTACTAGTGTCCTTTTAGTTTGACAGCCGTTACCTCGCTCTCTCCTCAACTGTGTCGCAAGCTGCTACTACGTATCTTCAGTTTTGTTGGGTTTTTTTTTCTTTCTCTCTCAATTCCCATTTTATTCGCTTCTCGGCCTTTTTTGTTTACGAGGTGCATGGTTACCAAATTCTAATCCTATTGGAGGTGTCCACACTCCTATTATCTGACCCCCTTTAAAAGGGGCAAGGATTACAATATGGGGGAAATGCCATTGGGACAATGTACCTGCCACCCAGCAGTGGAGTAAGGGACTTGTTTCCTGGGTACTTTTCACGTTAATGCAATCTTGTGTCACTGCAGGGGGAGGGGGAGGTAAATATATTCACTTATCAATATTTCTACCAATTTCTACTAAAACACCTCTCACTTTGACCGACCAACAAAGACTTTCGTCGGCTTTCGTCGACATGAAATCGATATTGTGTTTAAATCGATATTGAATATTAACTAACAACAATGAGTTTCTTCTGTTTTAAAATAATACAAGTTGGTCGTTTTGGGATAAACGAAAAAAGCCGATTCCCATCTGTTGGTTTTTGGCTGGAGGGTTCTTTCCCCTTTTCCAGACTGATAGTTACATGTGAAAAGAAAAAAGGATAGATCACTCAACTGTATTATTTTTGTTACAGATTGATATTGGGGGGGGGGGCAACAAAAAAATAATATCAATCTTGAATCTCTACAGTTTGTTTTGTTCTTTTAATTGTAGTTGTTTGAAAAATTATATTGTTAAATTACTTTTTAATTTTGAAAAATATCAATTTCTCTTATTCTGGGACGTTTTTTTTATGAGGTCACCTGACTTTCAGTGTGCTTCCTGCTGCTACTGTTAATTTTTTTTTCTTTCTATGATGATTGCAAACTTGAAAACAAAATTATACGTTAATGTCTGTGGAAACGATTCACACTTTTTTCTTTCTTTCTTTTTTTTATCTGTCTTCTTATAACAATGATAATAATAATAAAATTTATTAAACAGTTTAGATCTCTTTCGGTTTCTAGACAAACACAATTTGTTTTGATAATAAATATTTATGATTTCAAGACTTAAAAACAAAATGCGTTTATTCAGTTTGCTAATAATTTAGCGAACAACGAGCAATGATGATCATGTTCAGTACTTAGATGGGTGACCAAGCATTTGAGTATTAGCAAGTACAAGTAAATCTTAGTAAGATAATAAAATGTAGGTAGATAGTTTGTACATTTTACTTTTTAGATTATAATGATAAAATTCCAACGCCGATTTGTTTATTTTATTAAACATAAACATTAACCGGTGTTTACTATTTGTTATCAGTTAAAGAAGTTTTTGGTTTTGGCGGAGATCAAATATGCCCCTTCCCGCCGAAAAAAAATTGTGCTCACAGAAACATCACTTTCCCCTGCTTACCCTTACCTGCTTATGGTTTGTTTGTTTTTTCTTTTTCTTTTTTTTTTTCTTTTTTTTTTTTTATACGTAAGCCGGGTTTTAATTTGTTTCTTGAATACAAAACAATTTCAGCAAACGTTTTATTTGTATAATTGGTGAAAAAAGTTATATTAGAATTCCTATCTAATAATTGACTTTTCTTAAGCACTATATCAATGTTATTTTTCAGTTGTTTAAAAAAGTTAATGAAAAAATTTAATAGTTAAAATGTTGTAAAACAAGCAATTTTAAATTCGTATATTTATATAAATAAATATATTTGTATAATTGTTTTTTGTTTGTTTTTTGTTTTGTTTTGTTTTTTTTTCTTTGTTTTGGGGGAATGGGGGGGTTAATTGGGATGATATAATGATTTGGGTATCTTGAACTTTTTTTTCGTTTTTTTTTCGTTTTTCTTTTTTTATCGTAATTAAGTAAGAAACATAAATAATGATATCCATAAGTGTTTATTGTACATGAAATTTTTTTTTAATCAAGAATCCTAATAATGATGTATCCAATTCGTAATATTGGCGAAGATATTGTCTTGAATATCATGACGCCAGAATAACTGTAGTTGAGTGCAAAAGGTGTCTCGTTTGTTCCTCTCGTGGCACGGAATTTGACCTTGCAAAGCCCTCAGCTGCATTCCACACGACTGTGGGGTCTTTTGGGGTCCACAAAGTTGTATCGCTGGTTTACAACTGTATATTGAAAGGGGGCATGTAGGTCTGTCAATCATCGGTTATAATGGGGATACTGATCAATGATGGACCGCTGCATCTCGTTGGTCCTCCATAATTTTCACATTGGTATCTCTCTCAAGAACCCACTGATATTCTCGGTGATATTCCAATGTCTGAATTTATTTTCCCCAATCTATCCTACAAGAGGGCCACCCATCTCCACAGGATGATCGAGTAAGTATTGCGCACAAATGTCACGAATGAAATTGTACCAATCAGTTGGCTAATACACCAGTCTGTCTGTCGACTTCTTCTTGAAGTTGTTACTTTGACCACCAATAGATAATATCTAGAAGTTAAGGGAGAGTGGGATGCGAGACTTTGAAGAAGAATCCAAGACGTAGGTTTCCTTGACGTTGACATGTTCGACAAGATCAGTAATATCCATCCACCCCACTCTCTTCCTTCTCGAGCCTGGAATGACATGTCAATTTCACAAAGACCATGATTGGCGATTAGGGCCATCATGTGCCAACCATTGGATAAGTCTAATGGTTATTTGATGTAAGTAGGTTATTTGATGTTTTAGAAATCAAAATACAAACAACACGCAGACGATCAGCCATGATAACAGATTATTATGAAAACAAAACTATCAACTCATTACATTTCAATAAAACAACAATAGTATTTATTGTATTTATCTTATTTATATACGTTCATTCAATGTAATTATTTATGTTTCTTACTTAATTATTATCAAAAAAACGAAAAAATAATTTAACATGGAAAATTTCAAGATAACCAATGATTTAATGTATTCTATTCTAATAGTAAAAGTTGACGGAGTGGCCTATTGTCGGTATCAGTAGGCAGCGAGGGAGTCTACCGCCTTTTCACTAGCGCTTGACCAGGTATATTGTTTTTGCTGGGGTGGAGCGCCACACCTACCATCTGCTCCCCCCTTTACCGCACAGATCAGATTACCCAATCTGTGCTACTCACACGCTGAGTTGGCGGGGACCAGTATCGAACCAGGAACCTTTCGATTATTAGTCGGGTGCTCTTCCCATTGAGCTAAATCGAAAAACAAAATTTCTATCTTTTTTCGTTTTTTCAATATCTCCCAAAAAGAAAACAAAAGTTTATTCGGAAATGTTAGGCAGTTCCCAGAATTTAATTGGATATATCTGGGTCAGGGGTCATCATTGAAATGAACTTGGATATATCTGGGTCAAAGGTCATCATTGAAATGAACTTGTATTGCAGGTGCGCAGTGTCAGCTGTCAATATATCAGGATTGATTTTTTTTTCACAAACAGAAATAGTACGCCCCCCCCCTTCACACACACACAGACACACACACAAAACAATGGATGTTTCTGTGTTTAACTGTGAATGTTATTTGTTTAGAAAGGAAGTATTAATACTTTGATGAGTTTCAAACATCACTGAGTGTTGAATGTGCATAATTAACATCTGACAAGTGGATATCTTTGTTTTGTTGAACACTAATCTGTGCTAACAATAAATAATTTTTATTTATAATAAGCTCTTATTTGAAGATTATCTATGGCGGCCATTATGCTTGATATTACTTCACATCATGTTACGTTCATTATCGATTACAAATGAATAAGGGGAAGTACTCTATAATTAGCATTTATTAATTATCTCCCTTGAGAATTTATAATGATCTGGATGAGTACAAATGATGACCTCACATTGTTAAATTGCAAATTGGATTAGAAACTTTCAAAGAGTAATTCAATGCTAATGTGCTAACAAACATTTCACTATGATGTGCCATTTTTGTTGTTATGGTAACATACAAAAGTTAAATCATTATAATAAACATTTATTTTTTGTCTATTTTGAATGATACATTAGAAATTGATTATCCAATTATTGATTTTGTCTGATTAAAAAATAAGCTACACTAAAAATATTATTATTCAATATCTAAAAAAAGGGTGAGTAAAAAGAAGGCATGAAGCATATATATATATATATATATATATAAAGTTTTGCTGATGTTTAATGATACTTTAAAAGTCAGTGATTTGTACTAAACCATATTGATAATAAAAGTCCCCCCCCCATCATCATAAAAGATGAATTCTGTCAGTTAAATTCAAATTCTAGATAAGACACTTTGCATTTCTTTTCCAACTAATTCCATTAGGAAATTCATCTGAAGTGAAAACCAGGGAGTGTGAGGTTAGCAACACCACCCTATAAAATTCTAGTGAAACTGCTGCACTATCATTGACTGCAGGTGCAGCTGCAGCCTTTTACTCTCATAAGAAATCTGAAAGGTGACACAAAGCAACAAAGAACAGTTAATAGCATTCAAAATATTTAGATTAACATTTTTTAAAAAAACAACCTTTTAGCTCTTTACATTGGAAAAGAAAACAATTTTTAATAGTCATAGATCTTCGTAAATAGAAATTTAATATTTATTCACTTTTCATATTCCCAACAAATTCTCAAAGAATGAAGAACAAAATGAATTAAGACATTTCACATTTTATATTATTGGATTCAATCTATTTAATGTTACATTATCTAATTCTAAGTCGTCTATTTCAACTTTTATATTGTCGATATATTTTCCACAGTTTCTTTCAAGATGGAAGATTGTATGCATGAAAATGATATTATTATTATTATTATGAGGAGACTTTCTGTCCCTCAGACTTCATCGAAAAATCACCAATTAAAACTTATGGGAAAAACTCACATAGAGTGAAAATAATAATAATAATTTATTCAAGTCAAATGAAATATGATTTAATTTGTATTGAATAAATTATGATTATTTAAATTATTTTCCTTGCAATAATAATTGCATTAATTTACACTCTGTTGACATCAAGAGTTTTCCTTTAATATTACCTTGAATTATTTGTAACAACAGAAACAACAAGTTTGACAAAATGTTTTAACAGTGCACATTTAATGAATCCTTCACTACCATTGAAAAACTTTTAAAACAGAGCTTCATAAAAAGAGACATACTTGTCTACACAGATTTCCTCCTTCCCAGAGACACTAAGGTCATAAGTCAAACAGATTTCATCAGTAATTTCTTCTATGTCAACAACATTTCACTGCAATTTTGGATTAATCCTTAAAAGGATGAAAAATTTAAGAATTATTTAAAAATGCTAAAACTCAGAACAATTTGAAAGAAAAAAATTAAAATTTAGGGCATCTTAAGAAAAATGTTAAAAATCAAAACATTTTCAGAAAAAGCTCACATTAAAACAATTTTGAGGTAAAAAGCTTTACAACATCTAGTGAGGAAAAGGCTTAAATCTAAAACATTATCAGAAAGTTAAATTTGGAATAAAAGACTTCAAAATATTCTTAAGAAAAATCAATTTAATAACATTTTGAAAACAATGTTAAAATTGATGGCATGTTATGTAAAAATTGTTACAAATAAAAATATTTTGAGAACAAAAAAAGTCATGTTGAAGGAAAATGGATAAAATCTAAAACATTTTCAGAAAATGTTCATATTTAGAACATTTTGTAAAAAAGGGTAATTTAAAATATTTTACTAGAAATAAAAAGCGCTAATTTATAACAATTTCAGGAGAAAAAAATCGCTAAAAGTTCATATCAAAATTTCTTATTTTAAGGAAGAAGTGTAAAATGTACACCAATTTGAAAAGAAAAAGTAAGATTGAGGATATTTTGAGAAAAAGGATAAAAATCCATTTTATGCCACATTTGATCATAGCAAAAGCGCCAAATGTTGTAACAGACGATATCACGATTCATTATTCCTCATGTATCATGACTATTTGAATGACTTTGTATGCTATTATTAAATATTTTTGATAACCATACGTTTCAAAATCTGAAAATATGTTCCAGTATAGTTACAGAATATGAAAATAATTTGTAGAAAGCTTCAATGACATTCCCAGTTGTATGGTGGCCCATATGTTCGGCCCATAATCGAGAAGTCCGTGGAGCGAAAATTAAGCTATGCTATCGTTGAATGTTTTGAATAAGCGTTTCATATTACTGAAGTATTTTTAAATATAGTTATATAAAACGAAAATATTTTGTAACTATAATGACAAGAAGAGGAGTGGCATAGTGGAAGCGTGGCTGAGACTTTAAACTTTCATGTCTGCACATCAAAACTGTACTCAACTATATTGCGAAATATTTTGAATAACTATTCTTAATATGGAAATAGGCTGGAACTCAAACGAAGGGTCAATTTGCTCACAACTACGCTATGTTATCGTGGAATATGTTTATGAATCATTTCATAGTATGAAAATATTATCAAATACAGTTACATATGTGAATTTTCTGTGATATGAAAATAACCTATACTCGCCAATCATGCCAGCTAACAAAATAAAACTGATAAAAAAGGTAAATGTTGGTTCATTCGCCAGCGGAACCAGATGTATGTTCATCCAACAAACATAAAAAAAAAGGCAGGAAAAACATCTCGGAAGTTTTCTCACTTTTTTTAAAGCCTTTTTCCGTCAGATAAGGTGAGTCGTTTTCATCTCATCTCATATGCACGTCATATTTTGGCTTTAAAAGATACGAGATGGATGGGAAGATCAGACTAAGTAGTGAATTTCCCTGAACATATCTCTGTGGTCCTTCAATAATTTCTAGTTTTAGAAACCATTGCAATGAGAGACGTAATAATAGGTATTAGCATACTGACTGTTCATATGACGTGTTGTTTCTTGGCGTGGAAGTCATTGTGGGGTAACTCAGTGGAAGGCAATAAGTTGTAAGTTGTGAGTGTTCAAAATGTAAGGAAGCTTTCTAGCTTTCTACCATGAAACTGCAATGGTGACTTGTTACCAATTGCAACCGAACGGGCCACATAGCTAAATACTGCAAACAGGAAAAAGGACAACAGAGAGATCCTGAGTCGATAACAACTTCTTTTACCCAATAAAGGAATCTAAAATGTATGTTGCTAATTGTAAAATGTAGGTGAAAGGGGGGGGTCATTGATACTAATGTACGAAACGATTAGTCACTGTGGTATTGGTTGATGAGTGGAGTTGTACAACCATGATAAAGGTGGTAGACGGAGTACCGATTGCATACAGTGGTTGGTCGAACATCGTATACCTGACGGTGGAACGTCAACTAATTGTGATTGATGAACGTGTACTCATGGTGATTGAAAATAGATGTAATTGATCTTAGTAGAGTCGACAAGGAGGGCAAAATTTGAAGTTTCTCGATGTACATAGTCAACATTTTGGGATCGGGAAGAATGAAAGAAAGATATAAAGAGGGAGTATAAGTGTTTAAAATTCGAAGAGAATGTCCTTCATGCAGAAGTTGATGAAGATGGATTGTAGGTTGGTTTGGGGTAAGAGAGCCTCCTGTACTGAAGAATGAGATGTGTTGTTGACTCATTGAAGGGGTTGGGTAAGTGATAACAAAGTTTGAGAAAGTGGATAGAGGAGGATATTCTTGTGCTATGTGGAGAGAAAATGAAACCTGGTGTAGTTCCGTTGATGGTAATAGTTCAGCCTCCAAAAAATGGCCAGATTCATGTTGGACTTGGAATGTCATGGAGACAGCAATGTAACGGACGTAACAAGGAAAGACCATGCAAGTATGAGAAAAAAAATAACGGAAGCAGACACAATTGTCAACTTAAAATCGGTGTACTTAGTTGCATGTTATTAAGTTGTCGAAGTATCGGGAATTTTATGTGCTATAACCAGATTGGATAGTGAGCTGAACTTGGCACCCAAAAACATTTAAACAGTCGAGAAAACAAACTTAGAAAAGATTGAATGGATAAAAGGAGTTATTCAGTTCTATACTGACGACATTTTTGTCAATGAAACAATTGTAACAGCGGAGAAAGTAAGAAGTATTCTTAAAACCAATGAATTGATTGCGAAACCGTTCAAATCATTGGAAGAGGGGGTGATAGGACTTAGATTGAGAAAGAACAAAATGGGTGGTTTGGTCTATTGGAATGAAAAGGAGATCCTACTGGTAATTAAAGAAGGTAAGCAAGATTTTATTTGTTATGTGTTGAAATTTGATTGAACTTCCATCCTATTGCCACTTGGGTCTGAATCACATGTAGCTATACAAAGAGATATACAAAGAGATGGGGAAATAAGTCATGTGGTTTGATACTAGCAGTGTAGTGACAGGGCTAGATACAGCTTGACTGGGGGAAAAAAAGAATGACGTTAATCATATTAATGTAACAGGGTTGGAGGCAGTGACTCCCTTTGATTCTAAAGTGGGGACTACGATACAATGAGATCAAAACAGGTCCAACGACGATGCTTGGGTGTGGGTGAAGTCTGTAATCACATAAGACAATAGGATAAAGACCAAAGACAGAAATGCTTGTCAAATGTTATTTGAGCGGTCTAGGTGAACCAATCAAGTGTTATGCCTACAAAGAAAAACAGTGGATGTTCCCACTAGGAAGGCCTGGTAGTGTCGGAAGATTCTCGGAGAGAGGTTACCGTCGTCTGCTATTTAAAGGAACCGCATTGCATACATTACATTGAAGTGGACAGAACTTTGTTTTTGGTTAGAAGAGTTAACCCTTATGTCACTAAGAAGGGTGTGAAGAGGGGGAGGAGGAGGAAGAGGAGGAGGAGGGGGAAAGGGGAGGCAGTACTGAGTTTGCGATTAGATGGAATAAATCGCAAGGGGAAAGAAAAATTGGCCATGGCGTATAGACTTGGACGGTTAGCCATTTGGTGAGAAATTAGGATATAGACAAGGCCTCCTCGGTCGCAACGATAATGGGGTGTTTTGGAGAGAGGTCTGGTGAATGAGGTGTTAATGGATAACAGCACTGCGTTGGGATCAGATGTGTTGAAAGAAATGTTTGACAAGTGCAATTCGAGAAGAAACCGAGTGGTAATGGTAAAGTGAAAAGATAATATAAAGCTATAAGCAAGAGGAGCTGTATCTCACTGCTCGAGGCAATCTACGGTTACCTGTCACACAGGGAGGGAGGGAGGAGGAGGCACTTAGTACTGCAAAGGGTGGTGTTTAAGTGCATGTGGACATGTGAGGAACGTGCATTTGTCGCAATAAACGTGCAAAGAACAATGACCAGTGTGCAGTCTCTGAATAATGTATCAGTTAATGAAGTTTCACGTCACATTCTGGATGCACGATAGATTGTCAGTTTGTTTGGAGATGAGGCTAACAAAGAACCTATGGAAGGAGTTCGGGTCGAAGCCTGGAAAGAACGCAAAAGGAGAGACGCACACCTTGTTGATCACGTGAATGAAATTGTTATTAAGGTGATCTCTAAAATCAGGGTGATATGAAAATTATTTACGCCTCCTTTCTCGACTGAAGAAAGAGGTTAGAATAAACAAAGGGAATGAATCCTAACCCTTTTCAACTTGGAAAGAGGCGGGATAAACTAACTCAGTGTTTTTTAACCTTCAATTGGAGTGTACTACGTCAGATAAATACGTAGGTCATTTTCATATCACCCATTTTACTTTTTCTATAAGAGGTAGTTTTTTGGTTCCCATCGGGCTAAATAAACGAAAGCTTAGAGGTATGTATAACCAAGAGATCTGAAGAATAAATTAATTCTATGCCGCAGTAGAATTTTTTAATGCTTCATATAATGAAAGTATATTATAAAAACGGTTATATAATATTAGGTATGTCCAAACTCGGAAGTTAAAGGAAATAAATGTTTTCAGACGTTCAAACAGTGAAAATGGAAAAAATATGATGGGAACCCAATATGTGTCAATTTCATACATCACTGCGTAGCCCAACAACGCAACAAGGATATGTGAAGTGAAACAGTTGTTGCTGTCCCCAGAGTCAAAATCCGAGTATTTTGAAGTAAAAAAAAAAAAAAGGAAAAGCCACTATGTTTTCCTGATTCACTTGAGTCTTCCGTAAAGGAATATGAACAATCGTTAGTAATAATTTTTTAAATACATAAAAAATCTCGGAAATATGCTGTGAAAAACTACGTGTTTTGAATTATTCATTTTTTTAGATAGATTAAATAGATCTTTATTCAAAACAAAAAATATTGTTGACAACATCCTACCTTCCAGACCTTCTAAATTCTTAAGAGTTAAAAATAAGTCAATTGTATCAGAGAAATACTTCTTTTTTTCTTTTTTTTTTTTTTTTTTTTTTTTTTTTTTTTTTTTTTGCATCAATTCAAAGAAAAAATGTTTTTTAAAACTACGAAAAGAGAAAACACTGCAAAAAATATTATTTAGGTTTTAAAAAGAATAACTTTAAAATAAATTTTCAAAGAACTTTTTTCGAGTATTAAAATAATTATTATTTATTTATTTATTGTGTGTGTGTGTGTGTGTGTGTTGTGTGTGTGTGTGTGGGTCTTTTGGTTTTGATTTTCTAGAAAATGTAAATATAGGGACAGGATTTTTTTTATTTAAATGACAAAAAGGTTGACACCCCCACACACACACAATCTTAATTGATTTTTTTTAAATTTCAATTTTTTTAAATAAAATAAGCTATTAATTATAAAATTAATTCCTTAATGAATAAAGTCCTCAGAGTATAATTAAAATTGGACAATTCCCTGATTTTTGGTAATTGTTTTAGAATTAAACATATTATATTTTTATTACGTCCCTTTAGCTAGATTGAAGATGCCTACATGATATTGTATGGTTTCAGGAGAAGTCTCAGAGTCTGTAATGTAGGTAGACGAACATGGTGAGATTCTCCATTGTGAGTTTCCCTAAAGGGACATTAGCCTATATATTAATCCTCTTGACCAAAGGGACATCACTCTTTCTGGTCCCTTAACCAACCCTGAAAAGAATTCTCAAACTTTATAAAATAACTCAGTAATATTTATCTCTTTCACTTATTAATCCTTTTTTTTTCTCTCTTTCCTTTTTAATTGTAAATATCTAAGAGGTTCGATGCTTTATCAATTTCCATTCACATTCCTTCTTTTCATAAAATATTCGTATTCATCATTATTCATTCAGACCATATCTTTTTAAAACAATCTTAGCCACATAGATGTAGTTATTCAATCAGTGAAATTTAGAAAAAACAATAGGAGACCTGTCATTTTTTTTATATTCTTTAAAACTGTAATATTCATTTAAAGGCATTTGAGGATTTCTTTAAAACTTAAACCAGTTAAATATTGGGAAATGATTCTTTTTCTATTTACAGAAATTGAACTTACTTGTAATAAATTTCAGTTTCTGAATATTTTTTTATGTTTGACATTTTTTTTATATATTGTTAAATGACTTGATAAAGAATTATTTTTGTCAATAACTATTGAGTCTATGCAAATAATTATCAAAGACTACAAGACAAATTTACTAAGAATTTGTGTGAACCATTTTGGAATGATCAGTCATACTTATTTATTTCTTTCTAAGATGGTATCTGTGTACTTGAATTTATTTTATTCTTAAAATTTAAAATTTAGTCATCTGAAGAGTAAAATTTGAGGATGTGTAGAAGATTAATAAAGCATCAAACCTCTGAGATATTTACAATTAAAAAGATTGAAAGAGATATAAAAGCATCAAATCAAAAGAAGATTTTTACACAAGTTTTGAAAGACTTAGAAAATTATCTACAAGGGACTATTGTGAAGAAAATTAATGTTTCATTCATTGTTCATTTCTAATATATTGGTAAATACAACGTTTTTTAAAACATTTCATATTTAGTGGTTGGTAAAATGTCTTTTGATGACTGGCAGACAACTGATAAAAGAATATGTTTTAAGAAAATTACTTTGGTTAAATTTGTATAAATTTTGGATTTGTTTTGTTTTTTAATAGGAAATTTCATTTATTCTCTTCAATAAGTTTATTGTGCATTTATTAATTTTGCAAAACTATATTTTTAAGAAAATCTTTAAAGTTATTTCTTTCATGCCAATTTTTTTTTTCTTAAATCTAAATTGAAATTCAAATATCACAATTCAAAACTATTTTTATTAGAATATCTTTTACCTAAAATTTATTTATTTTGAAAATATAAGAGTTTATCAAATCATCATGAAGAAAATTTAAATATTGACCAGATCAACTAGATTATAGTTACGGTGACAACAAAATATAAATTTATATGTATCATCATGTCATATTGACTTTTAACAAACAGAAATACAAATAATAATTTATAAATTATACTTTTGATGATATTTAACTTTTCTTGGAATTTGAAAAATTTGTATTCTATTTTATTTTTTTATTGTTCATTTTGAGTTTTTGTTGATATTATTTAACTTTTTTGTTTTGTCTTCCTTATATGAAATGCAAAGTATCTCATAAATAATATATAGTGTGTCCTATGTGTTGTTGACTCAAGCATAGAAACATGCACATATGAAGAAATACATCAGTAAGATACACCTATATTCATCAGTGATCCTAAGATCATTAGATTTTTCATGTCTTATAACGTCTAACACCTTTCAACTCACTGGACCAACTGATATTGATCAAGCACAAACTTATTGTTGGCTAAAAGTTCTTAATCAGCAAATGAAACATGCACATGCAGTTTTTATCTTATAAAATTCTTTTCTAAATTTTTTATAAATCAGAAGGAATAATATTCTTAAATGTTCCACTGAATAATTCTTACTTAGTTTGTAATTTTAAACTATTCTAAATATGACAGGAGATAATATTCACCTTTACAATGTTTTACTTCTTCTCATAGACTAATTAGAGAAATTTAGTCCAATCTGGAGGGCGCATGGTCTAATGATTAGAGTCATAGGAAATGAACTTGTCGACCCGAGTTCAATTTCTAGACGAAGTTGTTTGCATTTCACATGTGCTAATACCCTTGGGAAAGGTATGAATCCATATATTCTCCCTCCAGCTAAGGGTAAATAGCAGGACTAGTCTATTTAACCATGGCTAGGTAACTGATTCTAGGAGAAGGAAAACTCTCTGAATTCAAACCTGTTAAACTTCACTTAAGTAATTGACCTTGTGTTGCATCCTGGCTCATGCGGAGGGTTGGCTAAAATATATATATATATATATATATATATATATAATAATATATATAGTATATATATAATATATATATAAGTGATACAGATGATAGTTGTTATCTCCTGAGAGTAGGATGGGCAGCAATCTCAAATATTTTGATAAAAATTAGAATAAATAAATTACTTTATTTTTCCAGGTAATTCACTATGATTTAAGTCATATTTGTTCAATTCACAATTCTCAAAAAACAATGTCGGAAAAATTATTCTACAAGTTTTGAATTTAGAATTAAGATTTTTGGAGGCTTGGATTTTAGTTTTAGTTTTTTCATTTCCTTTTCGATTAATAATCCAAAAGTTGAAAAAACAGAACAAATAAGATAAATAAAGATAAACTACTTTTATTGATTGACTCTACCAAATAAACAAAAAGTATTTTTTAAAAATCAAATATTCCAACTACTTTCTTTTTCTGTAATTAAGTATTTCTAAACTGTCATAGAAGCCTGATTAATATTTTAATTTTATCAAGAGTCATTGAAATTGGGTTCTAACAATAAAAGTTTAAAATCCACATATGAATTGATCAAGGGAGGTAGATATAAAACTAATTCTACTATGTTTCTTAATTATGTTTTTCATAAGTAAATGATTAGTATATATTAAAATAATCTAATGATTTTTCATGGTAAAAAATTGGTATGTTAACATGATAAATATTTGAATGTACATAAAGTAGTTTATAATATTTTCATCAATTAAACAATTAAAATCACTAAATTAGGCAAAATGAATGCATATTTTTATGGGTATTTTTAAAAGTTTTTGTTGATATTATAGTCATAATAATATTATATACACATGCTACTGCTTCTGCTACAAGGGTAAAACAATGGTTGTGCGGTCAACAAAGTTTTTTCACAGATGATTGACTCTGGGGTGAGGCACGTACAATACAACATTACCACTAACCTAGAACATGTTAACATTATCTTAGAATACCAACAGACATTTCAGTTTTTCTGTCACATCATACTGAAGAAGGTCAAGATGCAGCCATTTTGTTGTTGTATTCACAAATTTACAATAATGAACTACATAATCCAATAATTGAAAAACCTGATTTAATTGTCAATATGATTATTGACCATATGAACGACATATGAACATTATGAGATACTGTCATATAATCGTTTTGTTAAGCAAAATAAAAAACATTTCCTTTTCTGGTGTAGCTGATTAAAAATGTTTTTGTTGATTTTCTGGAGTAAATTCAACAAGTTTTCATCCAATGACAGATATCAAAGTACAAGATAAAATCAAGATATTTTATGACAATAACATATCAACTAAAAATTTTACAATAACTAAGCACTTTTTCAGAATAAACTTACATAGGAACTTTAGTGAAAATACAGTTTAATTAATTTTATGCTGGTTTTGAAAAATAGCAAACTGAAATACTAAAATATTTGAAAAGAAATGACTTAAAATACTGAAAGATAAGAAATGTAACCATTTCTACTTGATCAAAAGTAATATTTCTTAGCCTCATATTTATTATTTGATACAAGGTATATAAAACCAGTGCTATATACAAACCAAAATTATCAGTGTAACTTTCAAATAAGATATTATCAAATGCATCTGGATTGTTAAGATTTCAATAGTTGCATCTTTTTCCTGCTTTTCAGATTTTCCCATTTTTGTTCTAAGGGAAATCTTAAAGGAAATAATTGCCAGCTTGAAATTTGTTTTGCGAGAAGAATCACAAAAAATAGAAACTGAGAGATGTTGCGATCCAAACTGAAAATATCTTTGTAGATTTCTTACTCGTTTTTTTGTGTCATTGACAGGGCGACACATTAAAGAAGAAATATTTATTGACCTTCTAACCTATCGGAATTCGATATCAAATATTTTCATACTACTAACATACCATTTTATCCATAGCACTATTCTTTCTTTACATTAAACAGAAACACCCATATATATTCACATCTTTTCTTTTTCTTTTTCATTTTGAAATTTTATTTTTATTTTCTTTTGCTTATTTTTTTATCATTTTTTCTTCATTTCTTTATAGTGATTTTTGTTTCTACAGAGTAGTTTTGTCCTTCGTTTTCCACTGGTTTTATTTTTATTTTTCCTTCATGGTTATGTTTTTTCCTTCATTTTTTTTTTCTTACATTGATTAAAAAGGCCATATGCTTTTCCTCATTCATGTTTATAATTTTTTTCTGAAACAAGTTTGTCATCAAGTATAAAAAGTTTTGAAACAATCAAAATATGACACTTACCACACACACGCACAACAACATTAACACCACACAACGACAAACGCACGTGTTAGTTCTTTAAAGTCTGTCATTCTTAATGTTTTTTTTTTTCGGTTAAAAAATTTAACACAAGCATGCCATAAAATTCTTGAGCATTACACACACTACACGAGCCACATCATAGAAGGAAATATAGAAGAGGAATGAGAGAGAAAGATTATACATCTCTGCACATTATTTAAAGAAAACCAATAATCCAAAGGAAGATTTAGTTGAATGCAAGTGAGTTTTATCAACAAATGAAAAAAAATTAGAATCAGTAATTTAAGGTTTCAAATTCTAGCCAAAGACTATTGGCCATTCAATTTTATCGGCAATGCCCTATGTCGAATCCTATGCGCGCTTCTTCTATAAGGCTTATAGTAATCACAATGAGTAGTTTAGAGGTTATGGTTTCTTCAAGCCTTAAATAGGACAATCAAAATCCAGAAGAGAATAGTATTCTCAAATTCTAATACTTCAAAAATCAGGAGTAGAGTTACCTAACATTGCTATTTCTATCCTTTTTCCTTGGAACCTCATGTACTCAGAAAGTAGATGCAGGTATTAGCCACCATGGTGGCGAAGCTTTCATACACGTCCATTTCCGCAGACTCTGGCACCAAAGTTTCAGGTACACAGGTCCGTACTTTGTGTCAAGAGCATCCAAATATAGATATAAACCATTATTCATAATAATTCGCTACTTGAAACAGACCACTTCTTTTTCCTAACATACTTTACTTACCTTTAGTCTTCTGTTTTTCCAATTTCCAGAGATGAGAGACAATGACCTTTGATTCATGTACTATTGCTTGTTTAAAAAAATTCTTAAAAATAGTTAAAATATATTCTTAACCTTTAAATCATTATAAAGTATAATTTACAATGTTGAGCTACCAATTACTTTAATTGGTTTTGATTCATTTTAGAAATAATTTTTTGATAATACAGTTTATGTTAAAAATGAAACATAAACAATAAACGATCATTCTTTTATAAGTGGTCTATGTTGATAGTCATGTAAATCATTTTCTCATAATGTCAAACAAGACCTAATTATTCAGTTAGAAACAATTTTAGTTTCTTTTTTCAGGAAAAACTAATATTGAAACTCCTTCAAGTAAAAAAATATATTTGTATCATTCATGTTAAAAGAATCTTTTAACTTTTGCATTTTTCCTTTCACATTTTTTCTTTTACCTTGGATGAATTTTGGTTTGAATATTAATCTGTCCTTTATATACTCAAATTATTTATACTCTAAAACAATATGAGACACCTTCACTATAGCTTGAACATCAACTACAAAAACGTAAACATATAAAGACAAAAATAGAGTTTAAAAAAATGAAACAAGTTCCTTCATGGTTTTGATCTCTTAGTTAGTTGAAAACTTTAATTTCATTATGTTTGAGAGTGGTGGCTCGTTTTTTGTTTGTTTGCTATATTTTTTTTGGTGGGTGGGTTGAACTGGCCATTATTTCCCTCATTACATTGTTCCTAAATCCATCTGCAATATCACAATAGTAAAAATAATCAAAAAAATTTATTTTTAATAATTTGAGATTGTCACTTATTTCATGTACTGTTCCTTGTTAACATTTCTATTGACAAAAAAATCAATGTTATTTTTAAATTTGATTCCTCAGGTTTTTTGCGGCGGGGTTTTTATTATTTGGTTTTGGAGAGGCTGAAAAGGGATAGTGTTATATTTTTGTGGTTTCTAGATCAATTTTCATTTATGTGAGCGTAATAATTATTGTTTAAAGCGGAATTTGAATTAAGAATAAAAATTCATTGATTTAACTGCAAAAATTCTTCTAAGATAGATTCAATGTAGATTGATTTACAATTAATATCGAAAGTCATTTATTGATTAGCAACCAAGAGACTCTTAAACTTTAAAGATTGGTTATTTTGCTATAGAAATGTTATTCTCTTTTTTTTTTTGTGTTTGTTCCTTTGTGGTAAAGCTGGAAAAAATAATTGTCGAAATTTCCCTTAAAATCTTAGAATCAATCTATTAAACGAAAGCATATTAAATGGAATCATTTAATACAGAAATTTCAAAATGCTGTTTATTTTTTCAAAAGTGTATTTTGAGATTTTTTAAGCAACATCGATCTCAAATTTAAGTCGGGTGCAGAGGGGAGGGTTCATTCCAGACAGTTTGCTCAACATTGTTCCTCCCTAGTACACCTGAAAATTTTGTACCACACACTCAGCAATTATGACAACTAAAAAAACCTCAAGGTGCATGTGATTAGGGTCGGCATTATTTATGGTTCAGTTTTTGACTCCCATTGGAGAGTTTCTTTTTTCTTTTTTATTTGTCAATGATTGTCCCTTGAGTTTTATCAACCACCAACATTTGCGCAAGTTAGCTATCAACCAGAATTTTTAAATAAATAAAGCACTTAAACGTTTCATTATGAATTATAGTTTTCAGTTATGGGTGAGAAGAAACATTTTCCACAATACCATTAGTGAAAATAATAATTTTATATCAATAACATATAAAAAGATATTTAAAAATTCATCTTTTTAGAAAACTTTCATATCTTTGCAAGGTTTTTTGTTGTGGTTTGGCAATTTCAAGTCATTTTTCATAAACAAATCAGTATAGTAAAATGAAGTTTAATGGAACATACCTATTGTTTTTATCAGTCCCGGAACTCATGCATATGTGCAGTGTCAAGTGTAGTGCTAGAATTCGGAGGGATTTTTTTTTTGCTTAAGGGTGAGAGTTGCCACATGTACCATCTGATTCATATTACCCCAAAACTGTTGCTACTCAATACACTAGAGTTTGACAAGGGCCAGTATTGTAACCTTAATGATTCCTAATTAGATGCCTCTACCAACCTGAGCTAAACGTTGGTCCTATTATTTGTTTAGTTATTTTAATATTTTTCAATTTCTTTTTAATGAAAACATTATAGCATTTATTTGTTCCCATTGGATCGCTTGTTTCATAAACATGTATTATATTATTTTTGTTTGCCATGTATCCTGTTTGGTTAATTTTTTCAAAAATAACTTTTTATGCGTTGTTAAATTTATAACACCATAGATTTGATATAAGTTCATCATCATACATAACATTAATCAATAGATAAAAATAAAAAGCATACACAATATTTGAACATACTAGGAATTAATAAACAGGCATAAAGTGTTTTATGTAAAGCACAAAATGGCTAACATCCAGTTTTGCACTATTATTCGTTTTACCCTTACAGCAGGTACAAAGTGCATGAAATACACTACGCTATTTAAATGTAATTATCTTTTCTTTGTTTGCAGTGAGTTAGGTTCAGTCATAACTTTCTAAAATGTGCTTAAAAGAGTGCGCAACAATTTTTGCATTTGGATTATGGTAAGCAATGTAACTACAATTTAATATCTATTATTTATACGATCTATCGAACATAAATTGATGAGCAACAGTATTGTCATCGGCATCACAATGTTTATCAATCGTATTGTATATCTTCCATCCTTGCAATATTTCCACAAAACTTCCCATATATAAAACATAGTCAATTATGAATAATTGGTTTAATGCATTCCGTGATTTCTGTCCTTCGGATAAGACGCTCTATATAAACACTTTACAATTAGATTTATTGTTAAATCTCAGTTTATCACAAATCAGAACAGGTAAACAGTACTCTGTTAGTTTAAAATTTTGTATGGTGTAAGAATAACGTTATTTATATGATAAAACCTTTTCGAAAATAACAAGATTGGTCTACTCTAAAAGTCAATATTTCACTAATACTTACTAATATTACGCTGACACCTATCATAATTTCTCGAGATTTTGAAATAAATATTTAATTAAATAAAATGATTGGTGTGTGAACATTCTCAAACAAGTTTTTTTGGTCAAAAAGAAACAAACTTAAATGTCACTTCATATAGGGAATGGTAATAAAATCTAATTATCAATTTACAATCTTATTAATAAAAAATGCGCTTTCATTAATAGTTTAAGTTAAAAAAACCATGAGAATTACATATAAAAACTCTTTTTATCTTTAACAATAAAAGTCTTTTGGGTTTTTTTTTTTTTACTTGCCACAGATTCGATCTTTGATTTAAATAATGTAACTGAGAAATTCAGAAGTTTTGATACTGAAGCCAACAGAAGTTGTTATATTGTCTCATTGTGTTTTGCTATTCATTTTTTTTTTTTTTTGTTCAACTATATATTGATTTTGAGTGTAAGGATTTTTAATTAAATTGCTTTAATGCGAGAGGTCTTAGCAGGAATTGACCCTTCGTTATAAATTTAATTTAATTAATTTAATTAATAGGTTTTTTGTATTAACAAAAGGATTACCCAATTTGCATATGTATAGCTTTAAAAACAAAATCAACAATCATGATGACAAAGAGGAAGAAACCCCTTTCTCATTTCATCATTTTATGGTTTATAATTATCTTTTATTAGACAACTTTTATAGTGTTTAAGATAAATTAGTTTATTTTTACATATACAACTTTGTCGAATTATTCTAAATTGACCAAAAAAACATTTGTTCACGAAATCGGACTCCCCCTTATCTTTTAAAATTGTTTTATTTTTTTTTAAAAATTGTAAATTGGAAATTGTCACATTGTTCTCTCTTGAAGAAACAGAGAGGGTAAACTGTACATAAGAGGGGATCACAGGAAAATTCTCAATAACTACAAACAAAGAATTACAAAAATAATTTTGGTTGTATGAAATAATTAATAAAAACTTTTATTTTGTAGGATAAATGTCTTTAATTTCTAATTGAAAAAAATAAACTTTTTCGTTTTTAGGGCTTTTGTTTTGCCCATTGTACCCCCACCCCACCCCTATAGATTTAGATCAATAAGTTTTCTTTAATTTTTTTTAATTATTTGATTGCCTTGAACCAAAAAGATTTGAATAAGGGGGCAATCAAAAGATGACTATCACAAAGTCTCCCAACCTGGAAAAAAATAGACCCATCAAAATGAGTCAAAAAATCAAAATGGTCAGGTAAGCGTGAATGTCAAAAAAAGGAGCTCAACTGGTTCAATATTCGAGTGAACTCTCAGGATTGAAGAGAGCACTAAAGAAACCTAACATGCATATCAATGCAAGTACGATTCGGCAGGTACTGTTTTCATTGAGTAAGATGCTCATATTTCGGGCTGGTTGATTTGCAGCCAGGGGATATATATTCCTATACAACAGCATGAACCAAAATACTTTGAAAAAATGCCGGACACCATCGCGTATCTCTTGATGATGTTGTGTGGTAATTTGGAAAAGCATTGAAAAGAGCATTTGATAACCAACTGCTAGGCCTGAATGGATAAGCTGCCAAAGAAAAAATTGTCTGTGTATTTCAACAGCACAAAATTGCAATCATCAGACCAAATCCATAAAATTCTTTTGGTTTAGAATGTGCCATGAGAAGGAATTACCCCCAGATCCATAAAAAGTAGAAAAGACAACAAACTCACCTTAGAATCTATGCCTACCAATGAAGCAGCAGCAACCAGCAATGTTCTAGGAATCGGTGACTTTTACATTTTTAGGCCACTTTTATAACCTAGATTGTTCTGAACACAACATTGCCAATCTTTCAGTGTTGAACCTTCTCTCTGGCTCAAATAATCCCAAGGAAAGAACGGAATTATACCCTCATGACAACGAACAGCTCATTGAGAAGCCTTGTCCAACGAATTCAAGGCCATATAAATTCAAAAGCTACACAAGAAAAAATAACCTTCCCTAACGGTATCTTTATCTCATTTCTCAACTCATTTGACCCACAACTGCTGTTTTCGCTGCTTGCTGCTTATAAATATCATCACAGATGATTTCAAAACTTTTAAACAAACAATAAAGAATATGTTCAGACTGATAAAATTTCAATTCAAACCGACAAAAATTTACGAACCCAGGTAGAAATTATTTGAATTTGAATATACGCCACATGCCAAAATAAAACCTTTCCACAATCGACAGAAACGATTCGCAGGAATTACCATTTTCAACCACTTAAAGACACAAACTTCATTAACTACTAAAAAGAATTTTTCGTTCAAAACGCCTACTAAAAATTTTATTTACCGGGGGGACTACCTCCAGGTGTGGGATAACCATTTTTTATCTTTTACTACCACCATAAAACTCAAAACAATGTAAAAACTTTCTACTTTAGCAAAAAATGCAAAATACAGCGTTCATTTTTTGTTTGAATTTCCGCCAAATTCCACAAGTAAATATTATGCAGATCATACTCTAGAGAGAAATAATTACATTATATAGAAGTTGTAGAGGGCCGGTCCGGGTTCTGGGAAACGAATTTCTGACCCTAAGCACAATACATATTTGAAAATGATTTGAAAAATGAAAAGGATGTAGGCTCTAGACTGAGAAGAAAATGCAGAACCAACAACACACTTCACCGCATCGGGTTCATATAGTTAACAACAACAAAAGAAATTCATTCCCTTTATTCGTGGTCGGTCGAAAGTGTAATGTCGGCATGGATTTTGGGATCGAGGTCAATGTCGGATTAGTTGGTGATCGCGTAAATTCCTTTTAGATGTTAATAAGCATTTCTGGCCGTCTAGCTATGTCGTTGCTGCTAGTCGTAGATGATTCGCCCTCTCTGCTTTGTCACGCTACCCTTGATCTTATTAGCGACTCTCTCTTGTCGTGGCTGTTGGTATGTATTCGGTTTAGCAAGACGTATTTGTAAAGCCTTCCACAGGACTTGCCCTTTATCCAATCAGCATTCTAGAGATTGCTATTAAATTTTCATTTTTTAAGTTTATGTCTTGCCCTATGAGATTGTTCAAACCAACCCTATTATCCATATTTTATGGTACCATACCATATGCCTTTTTGTTAGTCTCTATCTGGGTATACATGCTAAGATGTTCCTTTTTTATCTTTTACCTTTCTTTAAAATCTGTTTAGTCAATAAATTTATATTAAGGTCATTTCGTGTCATCTCTAGACTTATTCTAGCTGTAAATAGCCCGAGACTTTCAAGCAAATAATAAAGTTTCTTAACTTATTTTATACAGGTTAAGGATTCTCAGTTCATAATAGCAAACATGTTGATTTCCTGTAGTTTCTTTGGATGGTTTCTTAATTCGGGGCTTTCTATGATTGATTTCATTCGAGTTTATTTTCTGCCCTTCTTGTTAGCATCAATTGCATAATTAGGTCGTGGCATTGAGAAGACAATTTTTTCTTGTCTTTTTTTTTTGTATGGTTGCTGTTTAGTTGAATCCATATGTATTCTTTTATGAAAATGATATGACATAAAATTTGAAGAAGGTTTTCCTAAATTCTTTGTTCATTCATTTTAGTTTAATGGGGTTATGTTTACCATTCGCCTTTTTGATCATTTTTTTTTCCTGTTCTCCCGTCGTTTATTTTCAGAAATATTTGTTTCACTTTCTTCATTCCAGTTGCTCAATTTCTTATACTACTTTTCCTCCAAATTACTTGCTTGCTAGAAATTTCTTTCACTTATTTAGAATATCCTTGTCTATGTTTACATTATTGGATTGTGTTCCCGTATCTTTGTATTCGTCTCCATCTCCTTGCCAAACTATACTGTGTTATATTTTATTTCTACTCAGTTCTATTGGTCTTTCTCTGCGCTTTCTGTAATCCTTTTCAGTTGTTTCATTCCATTTGTCTATGTGTGTTTTTATGTTTAACCTGTTAGAACTTCTTTGAATGTTTTCTTCGTTTGTGGTTCTCATTTATTTGAGTTTTTTTTATAGTCTCTATTCCACCTCCTATCATATACTTTCTTTCATTTTACAATCTTAATTTTGCTACTGGCGTATAATTAGGATCTCTTTCAGTTCAAGTTAATTTGTTATCCATTGGGAATATACTTTTTGATAATATTCATACTCCTTCGATATTTCATGCTCTGATTTTTTTGTCCCCCACAATATTTTTCCTTTTTATTGATTCCCATCTCAAATATAAAGAGTTTAGGATGCTTTTTGATGTTAAAATTAATACATTTTCCCTTTTTTCTTTTTTGTCGTGAGGGCATAAATGGGTAGGAAAATAATTTTTTTTTACTTATTTATTTTTCTTTTAATTCTTGCAACATGTAGATACATTCCTTTCCTACTTTGTTGTTTAACAATTTTAGTTACGTAATTATGGGAACTTGTGGATTCCATTTATGTTTGTAGTTTCAGTTATATTTTATTAGAGTCTTCCTAAATTCCTTAGGGGAGGGGAGGCGGCTCTCTTGGTGGGCATTTTCTTCACAAACTTAGGTGCTTCCACATTATTTTTTCTGCGTATTTTTACAAATGATCAGAAAGTCTATCCTTTTCTTTGGAGTGGAATAATTAAACACATTAAAAATTTTCACCGTTTATTAGAGTTAACATTTTTAATATAACTTGTTTGCAGGAATGTTATTTTTAGGGAACTTCAGTCGCCGTGAGGGGTAAAGATTATTTGTAATGCTGGTGTATGTTTTGTTCTAGGTTTCAACTGCTGACATATGTCTATAGTGGAAACAACAATATAACTTAGATTTACTTCTTTTCAAGGACGGTGACGTTGATGTTCGAATTTCAAGGGAAAAGTGACTTGTGCTCGATATGTGTGGTTGGCAGCTCATGAAAAAGGGGTTGAGGGGAAAAGGGGGTTCATAAATGAGTTGTTAAAGAACTGAATTATTATTGTTTAGCTTTCAGATGGCAGTAATGTCATTAGCCGTTCGTTATAAACTGCTACTAAGGGGGTTGGACTATTTCCCAAAAATTGGAACAAAAAAAAATATTTTCAGTTGAAAACAAAAGGAATAGCGTGTTGAGTTTTCTGATGCCAACCGGAATTACCCAGTTCTGGTTTGTGAAAATATCATTTTAAGATTGGGTGTATTTGGGGCTTCTCTCTCGGTATAGAAAGTTGTTAGAGTCTCCTCAGAAGAGTTGAAGAGGAAGGGGACCGAACAGACCATTCGAAGCAACCTTAGAGAAAAAGCGATCACCTTACTTAGATTTGATCGGAGAGGTAGAAAACTTAGCAACAAAGAAATTGGAGCCCTTAAGAAATTTGCTTACTTGAGTGCATATTTGTTCTGAATTACATATAGAATAGACATTATTCTTGACCGAAAAACGTCCAGACATTTAGCACGGTCCATCATCCGCCGCAGGATTTTGGCTTCTCTGTGTTTGTCGTTGTTTATATAAATTGTATGTTAGTTTGTTATTTTTTAAAAGTTTGTTTAGGTTATCTTTGCTCAAACCCGAGCCGTTAATTGTATGTTGTTACAATCTTCCCTTGTCAGCAGTTTCTAGTCATATGTGATCCAGGCTACAACACACACAGTGAAACATTGCAGGAGCTGGGACTTTTTTTTGCAATTGTAGCAAGTCACTGTAAAACCCTCAGTGTTAAATTTTTATTTAAGAAAAATTCGATATTGACTTGCTTTGCTTCTCGGAATTCAATGCAGCCCTTTTATGGTACATTGGAACTTAAGGCTCGGTGGCTATATTACAAGTGCGGATATTTTGAATTTCGAAAAGATTAAACAGCATTTTTTTTTTTTTATATAAAGAATTTTATAATAATAAGAAGACAATAAACAAGTATAAGAGACAATAATTCGACGTTGTCATCACCAAGATACTAAATCTGAGTGTTTGGTCATAGATACATAAGTTAAATTATTCGATACATTCTCTGAGTTTTTTTGTTATGTAGTTTTTCTCTTGTTTTTGTTTTTATATCAAATTTCTTAAGGTCATACAAAGCGTTCTTGTGTTTTCCTTTAATACTTTCCTTTTTTTAGTCAGTTTTCTCATTGTTTTTTCGGATGTAAGCTGTTATTATAAACATCGAGAGTGCATCTCTTACTATTATGATGTTGCTGCAATAGAATTTTTTATATGCTTAAGAGGAAAGCAACGAAGGGCGAGAAATGCTTGATCAAATATAGTATTTAAATAGGTACCTCTAAAATTTGGACAAGAGGACGATAATTAAAAAAAAAATATTCTTTTTATTAAGATTTTCAAAACAAATTACTCACAAAGATCCAGGGGAATTTGTGCAATTTTTTAATGAAAATTTTTCACACACTCTTTAATGACTTTAATATTATTAATGAAAGCTTATATTTATTATAAAACATTGAGATAAATGTTTTTATATCAATTCATGTATGTGTGTTACATTTGAATAAACAAAAAATTCCACTCTCGCTTAGTTTTTATATTTTTCAGTAAGAATCATAAAATCCTAAGACCACATAAAAAAATAAATATTTAGAAAATCGATCACCTAAAAATAGTATTCAATTTCTTAAAACTCAAAAAAAATCTTTTCAGCGTTGTTTTTTAAAAACAATATTTTTCTCCTTTGTAATTTGATTGTGCCAAAGTAAAAGTATTTTCTCTAATTCAATTTGCCTATTTGTATTTGCATTTAGAAAATAATTGATAATGAATTTTATATATGCATCAGTTATTTTATTCAAAATCTTCTGATTTTTTTGTCAGGGTCACTAATTTTTTGACACCCCCCCCCTCCTGTTTTTTGGAGGTTTGCAATAATATCTCGGATGTGGTAGTAATAGTGATTGATTACTATCTTTCTGCATTTAAATGTTATGAAGACAAAAGACCTCGAGGTTGTTGGTAATAGAAGAAAAATTTTTTTTTTTTGTTAAGAATTCTGCTTCCAGGTAGTAAATAAAGTTACCGAAAATCGGAAAACTAATAAAATTAATTTTGGAGATTTTTTATGCCGAGTGATACGACACTCATGCTAACCATAAGAAGGGCCTTAAGTGGAGTGTTGCATGTCATGGATTGCTCATTCCTACCAGGATTGTCCTAAGTATCACAGGTCTGCCACCCACGGCAACAGCGTGGCCCCATTGATGGGGATTCTGTATTACCCTCTGCAGAGGTGCAGTCGTGTGTATTCTTAAGATCCGCCAGTCGATTGGGATGCGTCGATAATATAATCGGTAGGTATAAAATCAATGGTAATTTCTGAACCACATCAGGTTGGTTTATTTACTAATTTGTATAAGCTGTTTTGAAAGGACCCTTAAAACAATTTCTTAGAATATAGTGGTTTTACAAAACTAGGAGCATTATCCATGGAATCTTCTGAAGATGACGAAATTATTATCACAAATTAAAAGTCCTTATTGGTAAATGTCAAAGAATGTTTGAGTGGATTTTGGTCTTATTTTCTGTATTGTGTGTTCGATTGATTTGTTATTTATACTCGTAATATCCTCTTAGAAGTAAATAAGCCGTCAATTACCGTGATATTTTTAAATCAATCTGCAACAGAAGATAAGAATGAAAACCTTTTAAGATAATATGAGGCCGGGTGTTCGAGACTCATGTCTTTTTTTGTTACTGGGATAGCGATTTGGATCATGACCTCAACAGAGTACTCTTGTGTCATATGCACACGTTGCTTACGAGGTGTAGTGCTCCGTTAATAATTGCCCCGGAGTTTACTCTAAATACAATACGGGGCGAATTCAAAATTGTGAGGGTTTCAATACAGAGAAGCTCCGGTAATTGGCGGCTCCTAGCATCACGGGGTCCCTTACGCACCTTGTATTTGCTAAGACGCCTATTAGA
>CM042158.1:72042890-72170390 GCA_023376005.1 Doryteuthis pealeii
AAAATCAGGATGAGAAAGAGATCCAACTGATGTGGTTCAGAAATAACCATTATTATAACCTACTATTACTTTATCCCATCCCAAAATCGACTGGGGCTTTAGAATACACCGACTGCACTCTGCGAGGGGTAAGATCCCTCAAGGGGCCACCTGTTGCCGTGGGTGGCGACCTGTGATACTTAGGACAATCCGGTGGATGAGCATCCATGACATGCACACCCACTGTAGGCCCTACTTAGGTTAGATGAGTGGGTCGATCAATACGGATTAAAAATCTCACAAAATTATTTTTATAGTTTTCCGATTCGGAATAGCTTTTATTACAACCTGAGCAGATTCTTAAAAAAAAAAAATTTTGTCCTTCTATTCACACCCTCGGTCTTTGTCTTTCATTTATGCAGAAATAGTATCAACACATCATTACCACACCGATATTTTGCTAACCCCAAACAGGAGGGGGGGGGGTGTCAAAATAAGTGACTGAAAAAAATCAGAAAGATTTTGAATAAAATAACTGAATGCATTATAAATTCATTATCAATTTATTTAAATGAATACAAAATAGGCAAATTGAAGTTAGAGAAAATACTTTTCTTTGCATCAATTCAGGAAAAATATTGTTTTTTAAAAACAACGAAGATTTTTTTTGAGTTTTAAGAAAATGACTTTTAGGGTGATGCAATTTTCAAATTTATTTTTTATGTATGGTCTGTCAGATTTGATCTTTCTGAGAAATATAAAAACTAAGGCGAGTGGGATTTTTGTTTATTCAAATGAACCACAATTCTAATTGATAACATTTTTCTCAATGTTTTTAATAAAATAAAAGCTATTCATTATAAATATTAAAGTCATTAAAGTGGTGAATAATTTCATTAAAATTGCAGCAATTCCCTGATCTTTTGGTAAATTGTTTGAAAATCTATAAAAGAGATATTTTTTTTTAATTATCTCCTCTTGCCAATTTTTAAGAGGTCCGTATTTAAAACTATATTATCACATTCTCCCTCCGTGCTCTTTTAAGACTATGCAAAAATTGCAGCCAACATCATAGTAGAGATCTCGATCTTTTAAAAACCGCTTCATCGAAAAACAAATGAAATGACTAAAAAGGAGATACCCAAGAACTTGAACTTAATTTGAAAAAAAACAAAAACAAAAAAAAAACAAATAAACTCCGAGTTCGAATTTAAATTGACTAAGACAAAACCTAGATTAGTTTTTGTGGAGAAACATTTGTCTCTTCATTTTTATTTCTTCTTATATAAAAATTCTTTATTATAAAAAAAATGCTGTCTTACTTTTCGATCAATATCCGCACTTGTATAACCCGCCGGTCCATGACACTTAAAGGCTCATTGAATATCCGATAATAGGCAGTCAACTATCGAATTTTTTTTCAACCTGGGTTTCAGTGACTTCTACAATTGCAAAAAAGTCCAGCCGAATGTTCACGTGTGCTGATCACATATGAATAAACCTGCTGCAGGAATTTGTACACTACAATTAACGGCGGTTTTGACAAGACTAACAACTTTTTTAAAAAAAATACATACAGACATCATTTATATACAAGAAAACACAGAAGCCCAAAATCTGCGGCGATGATGGAACGTCTATGTCTGGACGTTTTCGGTCAGAAATACTATCAATGTTATCAGAACAATATCACTCAGGCAATTCTTAGCTCATTTTCTTGCTAAGTTTCTACTCCGAATCAATCTAAAATGTAAGGTGATCTTTTTCTCTAAGTTCTTCGATGGTCTGTTCGGGCCCTTCTCTTCATTCTGAACTCTGACAACTTCTACCGAAGCCCCAAAACACCCAACTGGTAAATGATTAGTTTTCACCCAGAACTGGGGTTAGATCCCGGTTGGCATAGAATATTAGCTATTCCTTTGTTTCAACTGAAATTTTTTCCAATTTTGGAAATAGTCCAACCCCCTTAGTAGCAGAAAGACGGCTAATACAAGCCCTGAAACTAACAAATTTTTCGTTCTCAAGCATTATGACTTCCACTCATTAGCTGCCACCCGTCTTTTCCTTTGAAATTCAGACATCACGTCACCTCTTAAAAGAAGTATCCTAAGTTTAATGTTGTTTCCCTATCAGGACTAGTGTCACCAGTATGAAACCCCTGCAAAAACATACCGCTGAGAACTTACCGCCACTGAGAGGTTCCTAGTTAAAATAACATTCTCCACAAGGTATGTATTTAAAATGATAACTCTCATAGCAACAGAGTGAATTTTAATGTGTTAGATTTATATCCACTCAAAAAGAAAGGATAAACTTGATCTGATCTTGAAATTAGTGCGAGAGGAATATGTGGAACACCTAAGTGTGTTGAAAGAAGAGAGTGCCGACACAAGAGAAAGCCCACCTCCCCCAAAGGAATTGAGACGTACTCAACATACTGAAAAATACACGACAGAAGATGGAGATCACTAGGTTACCCATAATTACAGTAACAAGTGTTAACACAGGAAGGAGGAAGGATGCACTGTGCAATACGAAGAAAGTGAGAAATTCATAAGCGAATAAAGTAGGACAGTATTACAATCACTTTTTGAAGCATCAAGATCTGGGAAAAAAATCAAGCTAGAAATCGAAGGGTGATTTCAAAAAAGTACTTACCAATGGATGAGACAAATTGCTGGGAAATGAGAGATCCTATTTAACGACAGTAGCAAAGAGATGTAAATGAAGAAAGTGGCTAGAGTTGGTGAGGAATGAAGACCTTAAAAATGAGCAAATAGAAGAGACCACAAAGAACCATTCAATGAAGTCTAGTAAAATAAAAAACACACATAAGACAATGGAATGAACACTGAAGAAAGAATTACAGAAACTCAGAGAAGGACAGATAAGAACTAGAAGAAATAAATTAAATATATTGCAAAGGATGGAGATACAAAGATACGGGAACACAAATCCAATATTAACCATGACAGAGGAGTATTCCAAATAATAAAGAAATTTCTAGCAACAAGTCAATGGAAGAAAGTATAAAGAAAATTGAGCAACTGGGATGAAAGTGAAACAAATATTTCTGAAATAACGACGGGAACAGAAAAAAAATGGATAAAAAGGCCGAATGGTGAAAAATAACATAAAAAAAGAATGAAAAGGGAATTTAAGGAAAACTTCTTCATTTTATGTACCATTCATTTTTCATAGAATACTGCATATTGGATTCACTAAAGTACCTGCAACATGACGTCAAGTAAAAAAGCAAAATAACATTGTCTCTATCACGAGCTGAAATTATTGCATTGATCTATCAAGAGGGCAAAAAATAACCGATGAATCGTATTACAAGATAGAACCCAGAGTAAGAAACCAATGACAGAAACTACAGAACAATAACTATGATACTGTACTTAGCATATGACGTGTAAAGAATTTCTAACTGTTTATAAAATAGAGTAAATGACACCTTTATTATTTGGCGCTTGGAAGTCTCCGGGGCCTATTGAGACAGCAGAATAAGTCTATGTAGTACATCAAATGACCTATAATTATTGACTAACAGTATTTAAAGAAGAGTATAAGACTTACAAAAGGAAACATCTAGCATGAGAGTAAATGAGATCACGATCCTAAAAAAGGCATATGGTATGTGTAACAGGCGATATAATTGGATAATAGGGTGTTTGAACAATCCTCATAGGGCAAGACATAAACTTAAAATGAAATTTAATTAGGAATCTCTAAGAATCTGATAGGATTAAGGCAAGTGCCGTGTGGAAGGCTTACAAATACGTTCTTGCTACCCAGGTCTGGCTTCACAACCAATCCGCGACAAGAGATAAATGTTCGCTAATGAAGGATACAAAGGGACGTGCACAAGACAGAGAAGGGCGTATCACGACTAAGAACAGAGCAACGCGCAGCTAGACGCCAGATAATGCTCATATAACCATCCTCAGAATGACGAGGTGTTAAGTGGAGCGAAACTGTAATCCGAACATTCGGAGGTACCGCTACCTGCCGAGACTATTGCACCACTTTCGACCGACCACGATAAAGGAATGAATTTCTTGTTGGTTGTTAACTTATGATACCACGATAGTTGTGTTGTATCCTCCATTTTTGTCTAGCCTACATTTCATTTTTCATCATTTTCAAATTTAATTTGTGGGTCGAAATTCGTTTCCACCGTGACCGGCCTCTACAACTTCTTATATGTAATTATTTTCTTGTATGATTGCATAATATGTACTTTGGTGTGTGAATTGGCGGAAATTGTTCAACAATAGGATGAACGCTGTATTGTTGCATCGTTGACTATAGTAGAATTTTTGGCTTGAATGGGTATTGGAGAATGTCGGTATAAATTGGTCGTGTGCGTGATTGAGCGAAAAATATCTTTGTAGTTATATTAGATGAGTTGTAAGTTGTGTCTTTACATGTGTTGAGAGTGTCACGTTGACCCTGCGAATTCGTATTTCCATGTTATCTGATATGTGGTGGAAAGGTTTTATTGCCAATGTTGCGCGTATATTACAATATTTCAATAATGTTCTCCTGGTTTCTGTAATAATATATCGGTTGAAATTGAATTTATCAGTCGAACGATAAGTTGTTTTTGTTTGATTTTAAAGTTTGACAAGATCATCTGGTAGGAGGTGATATTATTTATATGGCAGCCAGCTAGCACTAGCAGTTAATGTCAATTAGGTAGGTTAGAATGAGTAAGTATAACGATTAGGGAGTTATTCTTTAATTTGCTGTGTATATATAATGGGCTCTTGATTCGGTGTGGAGAGGCTCTCATCAATGGCTGGAGTAGTATCATGTATATTCGTTTCCTCCTTGTTTGCATGAGAGTCATGACGAGATTTGGCAGTGTGTTTGCAGTACAATCTAGGTATAAATAATAGGGCCATGTCAGAGTCGACCATTTGTCAGGTTGGTTGTTTCGAGAACATTCTGTTGCTACTCTTCATTGGTAGGAGATTCTGACGGTTGTTGTCTTCTAACTTTTTTATGGTATCTGGGGTATTCCATTCTCTATTTGGGCAAATACTGTAGACTCAGAGCAGCACAGAAGTAATTTATGGATTTGGTTTGATGTTGGCCATTTTGTGGCTGTTGAATACAAGACCATTTTTCTTTGCAGCTTCCATACAGGCTGAGCAAGTTGTTATCATGCTCTTTTCATCTTTTCAATCCACAACATCATCGAGATACCGATGGTTCTGGGCCAATGTTGTCAAGTATGTTGGTTCATGCTTTTGTTGGGAATATATCCTGGCTCATCACCAGCACCCCGAATGTGCACTTCCTCAATGGAAACAGTACCGCAGTTGAACCGATGGACTATTGTAGCATGTTTTACGGCGGCGGTTTTGGTCTCTTCATTCAAGCTCGATAAACCAGTTTGCCATTTTTTGCATCACGCTTAATGGAACCATTTTGATTTGCCATTTTGTGGGTCATTTTTTTCCAGGGTTGGACTTTGTGATGATCTTTGATTGCCTTATTCAAATCTTTTTGGTCAAGCAAATCAAAAAAATAAAAGAATTAAGAAACTTATTATCAAGCTTAGGGGTTGGGGAGTGGGGTCAAATGGGCAAAACAAGCAAGGACAAAAAAGTTATTTTTTCATTTAGATTATAAATTTATTCAAAATAAAGTTTTTTTTATTATTTCATACACCAAAATTATTATGAGTATTTGTGTTGCGTTATTGAAGGAAAATTTTCCTGATGATCCCCTCTTATGGTACAGTTTACCTCTCTGTTCTTTAAGGAAACAAGTGTGACAATTTAACCCGATTTTTACATTTTTAAAAAATAACAGTTTTAAGAAAGGGGGAGTCGTATTTCGTGAACAAAGTTTTTGGTCATAGAATAAAGTGTGTATATGTAAAGGATAGACTAATTTTAACTTAAAAGTGAATATAAAGAGGAGTTATATGAAAAGACCAGTAAAGAGGGATGGAAATGAGAATAGGGGTTCTTCTTTGTCATAATTTGATGTTTAGAAGCTCAAATATGCAAATTGGGTATTCTTGTAACAAAAAACCATATGTAATTTAATTATAATTAAATTTAATATAACAAGGTGTTCAATTAATCTGCTGAGACTCTCTCATTTAGATGTAAGCTATTTAGTCTAGTGTGAAATCCTTCACCAAAAATTAAGAATCAAAACAAATGATATGAGAAGAGATGCATAACAAAAAACAAGTTATGTTTGGCCTTCCAGTAATATCAAAACCGTTGAGATATTTGCTTGTATCATTTGTTAATCAAGTACCATGTAATATATTAAAAAAAAAACCCAAATAAATCACATCTTACTCTTCAAAGATGAAGAGATGGAGCGTTTTTGTTGTTATCAAGCTATATAATTGATTTTTTTATAACTATTATGAAGCATTATATTATAATATAAGCCGAGTTGGATATGGCTTTAATGAATGATGTGAGAGTATTGTCATTCCTAATGAATAGATGACATTTTAAGTTATGTTCTGTTAGCACTCGCACAGAAACTATTTGGATGTTCGAAGTACTACCGTATTTGCATCTTCTTTTAATTAACATTTTTTCAAATCTCCGTTAGAGAAAGTACTGAATTAGGTGTCCAGCAATGAATATTCAATAAGGTGGACATAAAGAGAGACTTAGAGTACGAGATCTCTTCTAAATTCAATCGTTTAGTATACGTGAAGCCTTATTAACAATTAACTCTTATGTTTTAATATTATGACTAAGGAGGAGTGACATGGTGAATAGCGGAGTCTGTCTGATATGGTTTTTGAGGAACACGATTTACATGAAGTCTTAAGTGTGTGAAACAATGTGAGTTTATATAGCTCTGCTCGTAGTACGTCGACCAAGAGTAATGAAATACTGAACAAATGCATGTTTAACTATTTCTATTGACCATTAAATGGATGTTGAAATATAGGAAAATGAAAATATAAATACATTATAGCATGATAGAGTGATCGGTGATAGGTAGGTTGGTCTGAGCCTAACGAATTTTCTCTCAATTGCTAGTGCGAGATGTATAAATATTAAATTTGTATTACAGCTACGAATAACAAATGCAAATTTTGCCTTTTTTAGAGAGCAGTTTCCGATGGCAGATGATTATGACTGACAACTCACGCTGCCAAAATAAGGATAAGAATATTACATTAAAATTTGTATTATTCATTTACTCTGTAGTATAAACGAAAATATGGCAAAACTGATTGGTAAGCCATATTGTAGCCGCTGTGTACATAAATCACTTGATGTATGTAGTGTTATTAATTCATCGTAATTTTCAAATATTTTGTTATCAGTTCACTTTTTATCTTAAGTGGTATGGTTATATGTGTAATTGATTATGAACTATATCAATCTTATGGTCGTATAAATTTACAACGCCATAAAGTATTTTTGAAAATATACCAACCAGGATACATGGCAAAAAATAAGATGATCATATAGACCGAAGTTTAATAGAACCGAATGCAGTGGCCAGATGGAAATCGAAATAAAATGATGCTTAGGTTGCCGCTCATAGAACGTGTTGTTCTTATTAAGAACAAGAAAATTAGAAAATTAAAATACTACATAATAGGCCAGTTTAGTCAGTTTGGTAGAGCATTAAATTAGGAATCATAAGGTACAATACTGGCCCTTGTCACGTCAGTGTATGAGTACGCACAGTTGGGTAATATGACCAGATGGTACTGTGGCACTCCACCTTAGCAAAAAAAAAATCTCCAATCTAAGCACTAATGGACACTCTTAAAGCGTCCAGGGATTGTTGCTGAGAAACACACACAGGTCACTTAATGCCATCTAACTTCAGTTTTACTTACTGAGGTTTATGAAAATGACTTGAATTTCGACAGAACTAGAAAAAAGCTGCAAACAAGAAGGTTTTCTTTAAAAAGATGGATTTTAATTACTCTATTTAGTTGATAATGAAATTTATCACATTTGGAAATTTTTTTCTTCTCCATAACTAAACTATAGTTCATTAACTTTATCATTTTTTAAAATTCCTTGTTGATAAGCAGCCATGTTGAGTGTTGATAACTAGGGACAATCATTGACAAGAAAGAAAAAAGAAAACTCTCATGGGAGTCAAAACTGACATAAAATGCCACCAATCCAATGCCTGGTTTTTGTTCGTCCATAATTGCTGTGTGTGTCAAAGTTTCAGGTACTCGCGGACAGTGGGTATGCCAACTGTCTGATGACTTTCCCACTCCCCCTTAATTTGGATCGTGTTGCGCTTACAAATCTCAAAATATTTTGAAAAATTAAAAGCATTTTGATTGTCTGTAAGGATGTAATTCCATTGTTATATCTTTCTTATATGATTTTGATTCAAGATATTTTTACGAGATTTACAAATTAAAGTTCTTCCACTTTACAAAGAACAACAAAAAAAAAAGGAAAACATTTGCTTTAGAGCAATAACTCATATTAAAGTAGTTTTAAGTTCTCATTGGTTGCTATCAATAAAAGATTTCAGATATTAAATGAGTATATCGTGTAGCTTTACATTTGAAATCTATCGCTAAGTAGAAGAATTTTGAATTAAACTCATGATTTTTATTCTTATAATCAATTCCCTTTAACATATTATTAGCTCCATAATGGAAATTGATCTAGAACACAAAATAAACTAACCGCCCTCACCCAAAAACAAAAAACCCCCAAAAAAACCTGAGGAATCAAATTTAAAAATAAAATTGAATTTTTGTCAAAGAAATTTTTACAGGAGTAACAATATAGTCGCAATCTCAAATTATGATATTTTTTGTTTTTCTATTTTGATCTCAGAATTGGTGGAACGTCAATGTTAAAGGAATATATGCACCCCCCCCCCAAAAAAAGCAAACAAACAAAAAAACACAACAAACAAATGAAAATTTTATAAGTTTCACTAGCAAGAGGATCAAAAACATGAAGGAATGTTTCATTTTTTAAACTCTAATTTTCTTGTTTTATATGTTTATAGCAGTTTATTGTAGTTGAATGTTCATTCGTATTGCTGCGCGCGAGCGTGCGGCAAACTCGCAGAGTGCTTTCATCCGCGGTGTGTATGATGTTATTTATGGGTATAGAGCGAACGCATATATTTGAGCAGAGAAAGTTACAGTTCTAGGTAGGGCAGGAAAAGTGTTAAAGGAACCATATAGTGGCGTTAAAAAGATTCTTTACTGAAGTACAAATATTTTTTACTTGAAGATTTCAGATATTAGTTTTCTGAAAAAAGACACTAATGTTTCTAATGAATTTGTCTTGTTTTGACATTATAGAATATGATGATTTTATGTTATCACATTATATAAGAGAGTTATTGGTTATTCATTTTTACATAACTTATAACAAATTATTTCTAAAATGGTACTACCGGAGACGTGGCAAGTTATTCGGGTAGTCAACTTAAATAATGCCTTTAAATATTAAGTATAAGAAATAAAGTTATCTATTTTTAAGAATTTTAACCTCAAAGAACTTAAGGTATTTTATCAAGAAAAACGAAACTAGGAAATAAGTATGTAGGGAAAGGGAGAGGTGGTCTGTCAAGTAGGATTTATTAGGATAATGTTTAAATATCTATTTGTCTCTCTTGACACAACGGATGTTGTACCCTGAAACTTTGGTATGCAGCTGCATGGATGAGAGTATGAAAGTTCCCCCAATGGTGGCGTATCTCTCTATTTTGACATGTCCCAAGCGGAAATGGATGAAAGCAATGTTAGGAACCTCTACTCTGATTTTGAGTTTAGATTTAATCTTTCCTGGATTGGTTGTCCATTAAGGCTTGAGAACATACTCTAAACTAACTATTTTACATATAGCTAGAAGGAGGAGATGGATTCCACAAGGGCATTGCCCATAAAATGAATGCAATAGTCTGGCTAGAATTTGAACGCTAATTTCTGATTCTTTTTTTTTTTGTTGATAAAATATGCATCAACTAAATCTCCTTGGGATTATTGTTTTCTAAATAAGCAGATATACCCTCTCTCTCTCTCTCTTTCTCTCATGTTGTGTGTGTGTGTGTTGTATGCCAGAATTTTATGCAAGCTTGTGTTAATTTTTACAAAAAACATTAAGATGACAAGATATCTTTAAACAAAGTGCGTGGTGTATCGTGTGTGTATGTGTGTGTGTGGTGTGTAAATCATTAGTTGAATTTAAGCAAAATTCTCTTATACTTGATGCAAGACTTGTTATTCGCTAGGAAAAAATTTATAAATGGCGTTGGGAAAACATAATGGCTTTGATGTTCTATAATCAAGTGTGTTAGAGAAAAAAAAATGAAGGAATATAAACAAAAACAATTGAAGAAAAATAAAATAAGAACGCAGTGGAAAAACGAGGACAAACTAACTGTGTAAGAAACAAATCACTTAAAGAAATGAAGAAATGATAAAAATAAGCAAGAGAAAGAATAAATAAATATAATTTAAAAATGGAAAAGAAAGAAAAATGTGAATAAAATATGGTGTTTTCTTTTTTAGTAGAAGAGAGTATCTGTAGGCAAGATGAAAATGTTACGCTAAGTAGTCCAACTGATATTTTATTTAGAATTTTTCCTATAGGTACTAGATGGTGTATTCAATAAATATTTTCTTAAATGTCCCATTCATGAAACATACAAGGAAACAAAGATAATCTACAAAGGATATTATGCAGTGAGTAGTGCGATCGCAGACGACTTTCTCTACAATTATATTTGATTGTGGTGATTCAAACTCAAACAACAGTATGAGTCAGACGTTTGGATCTCAGGTTATGTGTATATTACTTTAAGATTTTATCTTAAGAACCATGAAACTGGGAAATCTGAAGCTGACGGAAAGAACAAGAGTGGTGGAACACAAATATGTGCGGAAAGAATCGTTAACACTCTGATGCGCATTTGGATAATATCTTGATTAGGAATTACACTGTATGTAAGTTTTGGTGTTGTAATATTAGCACTGGTTTTATAATACCCTTTTGTATCAAATAATAAAATGAGCTAAGACATATCTTAACTTTTTCAAAGTACGAAATGGGTACATTTTTCTAGTCGTGTCAGTATTTAAAGTCATTTCTTTTCAAATTTTCATGTTCGTATTGCTATTGCTGTTCAAACAGGCATAAATAAATTTAAACTGTATTTTCACTAATTCACCTAATGTAAGTTTATCTCTGAAAGTTGCTTAAGTTATCTCGGTTAAGAACAATTTAGTTGATATGTATAGTTGTGCATGATAAATATTCTTGAGTGGGTATAGTCTCTTGTACACTAAGTGTGTGAATCTCGTCATTAGAATGAGGAGAGTATGATTGAATTTGCTTGCTCAGATATCTACAGACAACACATTCTATAAGTGCAGTGCGATACAAAGGAAGGAAAATGATTTGTAATTTGCTCTAACAAAACATTAATATGTTGACATCAGGATGATCTGTATCCTCGGTAAAGATTATCATAGTAGCATGTCGTGTGTCACTCATGATCCGATGGATCTGAGTTGATGCATTCCAATATTGATACTAATTAGAGATCTAGTGGTTGTTACATTATTGGTAATTAATGTTTGCGATTAAGTGTAAATCATTTGTGTGAATACTACAAAATGGTGCATCTTGAGACCATTCTCATGATGTAGGACGAGATAAGACTGACTGTCTTGGATATGGTATTAACTGATGAGATAAAATGTTAACATGTTCTAGCTGGGTTAGTGGTAAGTTGTATTGTACGTGCCTGCACCGGCGCCAGAGAGGTCCAAATCACTGATGAAAACCTTTTGTGTTGACACGCCACAACATTGATTTCTACTTGTAGCAGAAGCAGTAGCATGTGTATATAATATTATTATGACTATAATATCAACAAACTTTTAATAAATACCCATAAAAAAATGCATTCAATTTTGGCGCTAATTAGTGATTTTGAATTGTTTAATTGATGAAATATTATAAACTCTTATGTACATTCAAATACAATTTATCATGTTAACATACCCAATTTTTACTCATGAAAAATCATTGATAGTTTATCTCTAAATAGTATACTAATCATTTACGGATTGAAATCATACTTAGTCAGACGAGAAGACATAGAGTAGGAGATTCAGGTTTATATCTACCGATGCCCTTCGAATCAACATATCATGAGTGTGGAATGTCCTAAACTTCATATCTGTTAGAACCTAATTTCCAAATGACTTCTTTGATAAAGTTAATATATTAATCAAGGCTTTCGTATGACAGTTGAAATACTTAATTAATCTGAAGTAATAGGAAACTAGTTGGAGATATTTGCATGTTTAAAAAATACACTTTTTTGCTTGTATTTGGTAGCAGTCACACGTCAGAAAAGTAAGTTTTTATGCTTTAATTAGAATCTTGATTTGTTTCTGTATTTTATCAAAATGTTTTGGGATTATTATCGAAAAGGTAGCAGAGTTAAAAACGTAAAACTAAAATCTCATAGCCCTGCTTTCAAATAAGTCTTATATGGCTGAAATTACGGCTTAAACTTGTACGGAAATAGAATATCTGTGTCTCGACATTCGGGTTTTGTAGTAGAATTTGAATTTGAACCACGCAGATTAGTACACTCTAGAATCATAGTGATGCTTTTAGAACTGGAAAATAAAATGTTAAGTTATTTATTCGCTCAGATTTTTATCAAAATATTCCTCGTATAGAATGATTGTTCTCCGTCCATTTAGAGAGTCCGCCGTTAGCTCACGTACAGGAGATCAAAACTATCAGTCTGTAAACTTAAGCATTATATATAGTAAGTCTCAGTACTAGATAGACGGATATATAGTGAATATATTAGGAGATACGTATGATCATTAAGATATATATTAAACTATATATATAGTGTTGACGGTACGTATTTAGATAACGTTCAACCCCTCCGCATGAGCAGGATGCAACAACAACGGTAATTATATGTTAAAAGTGAAGTCTTAACGCATGATTTGAATTCATCAAGTTTGTTCCTGTCTCTAGATTCGAGTTACCGGTAGGCCCATGGGTTAAAATAGAGCTAGTCCTGCTATTATACCCTTAGCTGGAGGGGCAGAATATAGAATTCTGGATTCGAGTAACTTTCCCAAGGGTATTAGCACCATGTGAAATGCAAACAACTTGCGTCTAGAAATTGAACTTCGGGTCGCAAGTTCAGTTTCCTATGACTCTAATCATTAGACCCATGCCAGCCTCCAAGTTGGTAGAACCTAAATATTTCTAAATGTAGTCTATGAGAGCAGAAGTAAAACATTGTAAAGGTGAAATAGTTATCTCCTGTCATATTTAGTGAATAGTTTAAATCTACCAAGCTATAGGGTAAGAAATTGACAGGTTGGAATATTTAGAGGATGATTCCTTGAATTATCAAAAAATTATGAAAGAAATGCGTTAGTAAACGAGTATAGAACTGCTATGTGCAGTTCACTTGTTTGCATGAATGTGAACCTTTTTTCAGCCACATAAGTTGTGTGCTTGGGTATGTCATATCAAGTTGGGGCAGTGAGTTTTGACCAGTGTTAGACGTGTATATTCAGACATGAGAATGCACTAATTTCAGATCTTCAGGAATCACATGATAGAAGATACGGTGGTAGTTCTTAAGATGTATTGTCTTACATATGTGCAGGTTTGCGCTCAGCTGAGTCAAACAACACATAGCGACTACGATATAGGTGTTATATTTTATATTGAGAGTACGCTTTGGCGCATTTTCCAGATAGGAGAAGAAGAGAGAAAGAAAGAGAGAGAGAAGGATAAAAAAAACTACAATGATATCAATAAAAAAATTAAAATATGGATACAAATTGTTTCCGAACAAATTCCAAGAAAAAGTTATAATATCTATGACAAAAAGTATAGATTTATAAATTATTATTTGTATTTCTGTTTTGTTATAGAGTTGCAAGTATATCGTAACATGATGATCATATAAATTTATATTTTGTTGTCACCGGCAGGTAAGGCTATTCGATCTAGTTGGATCTGTCGCTATTTAAATGTATGTCTTTCATGATGATTGGATAACACGCTATAATTTCATAAATAAGACATAGAAATATATTTAGGGTGCACACAGAGATATTCGTAAAGTCGAATAAAATAGCGTTTTTGAATTGTGATATTTGAATGTTCGCAATTCTAGATTTATAAGAAAAACACAATTGGCATGCAAGAGATAGGTACTTTTAAAGTTTCTAAAAATATAGTATTTGCAAATTAATAAATGCCAACCAAAACTTATGATAGAAAGAAATAAATGAAATTCCCTATTAAAGAAAAAGAAGAAACGAACACAAATCCAAAATTTTATACATGAATTTAAAACCAAAGTAATTTCTTTGGAAGACTTGTATTCGTAGTATTCAGTTGTCTGCAGTCATCAAAAGACTTTTACCCAACGCCAGATATTAGGAAAAAGCTAGTCGTTTCTAAAACGTCTGTAATTGTTTACCAAATATATTTATGAAATTGAGTATCAATGTAATGAGAATGAAATATTAGATATTATTCTTCTACACCTAAGCCGGAAGTCGATGTAGCCCTTGTAGATAATTTCTAAGTCTTGTCAATACTTATGGTGTTAAGAATGCTTCTTTTGATGTGATGCTTTGAACTATATTTGGTCATTCAAAACGAATGTGTTTTACATTGTAGGAGTCATCTAGGAGGTGATTTGAATAGTGCGTGTTAATTAATACTTCTCTAGGCAACTCATCATGCGAGAAAGTGTAACAGTCCGTCCGATGACTAATTTTAAATTTAAGATAAGATAACATTCAAAGTACACAGATACATCTTTAGAAAAGTAAATATATAACTTAAAGTAACAGACGAATAGATGCATGTCCAATAATGGTTCAACACAATTTCTTATGCGTATAAAGAATTTGTCTTGTAGTACTTTTGATAATTTATTGAGTGCATAGGACTCCATAGTTATTGACAAAAGTATAATCTATTCTGTGCAACGTCATTATGAGAGCTAATATATAAAAAAAAATAATTACACATACAGTAAAAATATTCAGAAACTGAAGATTTATTAAAAGTAAAAGTTCAAGAGCTGTAAGTATAGAAAAGGAATCATCTTTCCATGATAATTTAACTGGTTTTAAGTTATAAAGAACATTCCTCATATTATGCTTTGAAATGAATATGTTACAGTTTGAAAGATGTAGAGGAAAATGACAGGTCTCCTATTGTGTTTCCTAAATTTCACTGAGATGGTAATATACCGAGAGAGAATCTAGGCTAAGATTTTGTATTTAAAAAGATGAGTGGTTGAATAGAATTAAGTAGCATCGGAGTAATGAGAAGTATTTTGATGAAAAGAAGGAATGTGAATTGGAAATGATAACATTCGACACCCTCTTGATAATTTTACAATTAAAAAGGAAGCAGAGAAAAAGGTTAATAAGTGAATAGAGATAAATATTACTGAGTTATTTAGTAAGTTTGAGAATTCTTATAGTTGGTTAAGGGACCTAGAGAAGAGTGATGTCTCCTTTGGTCAAGGAGATTAATATATAGGCTAATGTCCCTTTATGGGGGAAACTCACAATGAAGAAATCTCACATGTCGTAGCTACCTGACATTACAGACCTGAGACTTCTAATATGAGAACCATACAATAGCAATTGTAGAGCCATCTTCAATCTAGCAAAGGGACGTAAGTAAAATATAATATGTTTAAATGTTCTAAAGACAATTACCTGGAAATCAGGGAATTGTCCAAGTTTTAATTATACTCTTGAGGACTTTATTCATTAAGGAATTATTTATAATTAATAAGCTTATTTTAATTTAAAAAATTGAAAATGTAAAAAAAATCAATTAGATTGTGTGTGGTGGTGGGGTGTCAACGCTTTTGTCAATTTAGAATAAAAAAAAATCTCTGATCCACCCTATAATGTTACATTTGCTTAGATAAAGTCAAGAACCAAAGACCACAACACCACACACACACACACACACACACCAACACAATAAATAACTAAATAAATAATTATTTAATACTCGAAAAAAGTTCTTTGAAAATTTATTTTAATTATTCTTTTAAAACCTAAATGATATTTTTTGCAGTGTTTTCTCTTTTTCGTAGTTTTAAAAACATTTTCTTTGAATTGATGCAAAAAAAAAAAGAAAAAAAAGAAAAAAAAAAGAAAAAAAGGATGTATTTCTCTGATACAATTTGACTTATTTTAATCTCTTAAGAATTTAGAAGGTCTGGAAGGTAGGATGGTTGTCAACGAATATTTTTGTTTTTGAATAAAGATCTATTTAAAATCTATCTAAAATGAATAAATTCAAAACACGTAGTTTTTTCACACAGCATATTTCCGAGATTTTTTATGTACATTTAAAAATTAATTACTAACGATGTTTCATGATTCTTTACGGAAGAACTCAAGTGAATCAGGAAAACATAGTGGCTTTTTCCTTTTTTTTTTGTTTTACTTCAAAAATACTGCCGGATTTTAAGACTCTGGGACAGCAACACTGTTTCACTTCACATATCCTGGTTGCGTTGTTGGGACTACGCAGTGATGTATGAAATTGACACATATTGGGTTCACCATCGATAATTTTTCCATTTCCAACTGTTGAACGTCTGAATAACATTTATCTTCCTTTAACTTCCTGAGTTTGGAATACCTAATATTATATAACCGTTTTTAATAATAACTTTCATGTATATGAAGCATTAAAAGAATTCTACTGCGGCATAGAATTAATTTATTCTTCAAGATCTCTTGGTTATACATAACTCCTAAGCTTTCGTTTATTTTAGCCCGATGCGAACAAAAAAGACTACCTCTTATAGAAAAAGTAAAAGGTTGATATGAAAATGACCTAACGTATTTATGCTGACGTAGTTTACACTCCGAATTGAAAGGTTAAAACACTGAGTTTAGTTTATCCCGCTCTTATCCAGTTGAAAATGGAGTTAGGATTCATTCCCTTTGTTATTCTAACCTCTTTCTTCCAGTCGGAAATGAAAGGTGGGAGGCCGTAAATAATTTCATATCACCCTGATTTTAGAGATCAAACCTTAAATGAACAATTTCATTCACCGTGGATCAAACAAGGTGTGCGCTCTCCTTTTGCGTCTTTCCAGGCTCGACCTTCAGGTCCTGGTTCGACCGAACTCCTTCCATAGGTCTTGTTAGCCTCAATCTCCAAACACTGATCAATGTCTATCGTGCATCCACATGTGACGTGAAACTCATTAGACTGATACATTATTCAGAGACTGCACACTGGTCATTGTTCTTTGCAACGTTTAATTTGGGGACAAATGCACGTCCTCACAATGTCCAACATGCACTTAAACAACCGAGCCCTTTGCAGTACTGAAGTGCCTCCTTCCTCCGGTGTCCGTTGGACCTCTTGCGGTTATTGGTGCTGGTGGTACTTATGTGACGGCGGTCTGGTGTGACAGGATAACCGTAGATTGCCTCGAGCAGTGAGATACAGCTCCTCTTGCTTATCAGCTTTAATATTATCTTTTCACTTTACCATTACGGACTCGGTCTGTTTGGGTAACCTTGAATTCTCTCTGCGAATTGCAGCTTGTCAAACATTTTCTTTCAAAACACATCTGATCCAACGGCAGTGGCTGTATCGCATTAACACCGTCATTCACAACCAGACTCTCTCAAAAACACCCCATTATCGTTGCGACCGAGGAAGGCCTTGTCTATATCCTAATTTCTCACCAATTTTGGGTACGGCGGTTCGGTCCCAAGTTTATACGCCATGGCCAAATTTTTCATTTCCGCCTTGCGATTTATTCCAATCTATCGCAAACGTCAGGTACTGCACTCCCTTTCCCCTCCTCCTCCTCTTCCTCTCCTCCCCCTCTTCACACCCTTGCTTAGTGACGATAAGGGTTCATCTTCTAAACCAAAAACAAAGTTCTGTCCACTTCAATGTAATGTATGCAATGCGGTTCCTTTAAATAGCAGACGACGGTAATCCTTCTCTCCGAGAATCCTTCCGCACTACCAGGCCTTCCTAGTGGGAACAATCCACTGTGTTTTCTTTGGTAGGCATGAACACTTATTGGTTCACCTAGACCGCCAATAACATTTGACAACATTTCTGTCTGTTGGTCTTTATCCTATTTGTCTTATGTGAATTACAGACAGTTCACCCCACACACAAGCATCGTCGTGGACCTGTTTTTGATCTCATTGTATCGTAGTCCCACTTTAGAATCAAAGGGAGTCACTGCTCCAACCCTGTTACATTATTATGATTAACGTCATTCTTTTTTTCCCCCAGTCAAGCTGTATCCCAGCCCTATCACTACACTGCCTAGTTATCAAACCACAATGACATGTATTTCCCCATCTCTTTTCTATATCTCTTTGGTATAGCTACATTGTGATTCATGACCCAGTGGCAATAGGGATGGGAAAAGTTCAATCAAAATTTCAAAACATAACAAATAATCTTGCTTACCTCTTAATTACCATAGGATCTCCTTTTCATTCCAATAGACCAAACGCACCCATTTTGTTCTTTTCTCAATCTAAAGTCCTATCACCCCTCTTCCAATGATTTGAACGGTTTCGTCATCAAATTCATTTGGTTTTAAGAATACTTCTTACTTTTCCGCTGTTACAATTGAAATTGAACTTCCATCCTATTGCCACTTGGGTCCTGAATACATGTAGCTATACAAAGAGATATACAAAGAGATGGGGAAATAAGTCATGTGGTTTGATACTAGCAGTGTAGTGACGGGCTGGGATAACAGCTTGACTGGGGGAAAAAAGAATGACGTTAATCATATTAATGTACAGGGTTGGAGGCAGTGACTCCCCTTTGATTCTAAAGTGGGGACTACGATACAATGAGATCAAAACAGGTCCAACGACGATGCTTGGGTGTGGGTGAAGTCTGTAATCACATAAGACAATAGGATAAGACCAAAGACAGAAATGCTTGTCAAATTTTTTGAGGCGGTCTAGGTGAACCAATTCAAGTGTTTATGCCTACAAGAAACAGTGGATGTTCCCACTAGGAAGGCTTGGTAGTGTCGGAAGATTCTCGGAGAGAGGTTACGCGTCGTCTGCTATTTAAAGGAACCGCATTGCATACATTACATTGAAGTGGACAGAACTTTGTTTTTTGGTTAGAAAGAGTTAACCTTATGTCACTAAGAAGGGTTGTGAAGAGGGGGGGAAAGAGGAGGAAGAGGAGGAGGAGGGGAAAGGGAGGCAGTACTGAGTTTGCGATTAGATGGAATATAACGCAAGGGGAAAGAAAAATTGGCCATGGCGTATAGACTTGGACGGTAGCCATTTGGTGAGAAATTAGGATATAGACAAGGCCTCCTCGGTCGCAACGATAATGGGGTGTTTTTGGAGAGAGGTCTGGTGAATGAGGTGTTTAATGGATAACAGCACTGCGTTGGGATCAGATGTGTTGAAAGAAATGTTTGACAAGTGCAATTCGAGAAGAATTTCAAGGGTTCCAAACAGACCGAGTGGTAATGGTAAAGTGAAAAGATAATATAAAGCTATAAGCAGAGGAGCTGTATCTCACTGCTCGAGGCAATCTACGGTTACCTGTCACACAGGGAGGGAGGGAGGAGGAGGCACTTAGTACTGCAAAGGGTGGTTTTAAGTGCATGTGGACATGTGAGGAACGTGCATTTGTCGCAATAAAACGTGCAAAGAACAATGACCAGTGTGCAGTCTCTGAATAATTGTATCAGTTAATGAAGTTTCACGTCACATTCTGGATGCACGATAGATTGTCAGTTTGTTTGGAGATGAGGCTAACAAGAACCTATGGAAGGAGTTCGGGTCGAAGCCTGGAAAGAACGCAAAAGGAGAGACGCACACCTTGTTGATCACGTGAATGAAATTGTTATTAAAGGTGATCTCTAAATCAGGGTGATATGAAAATTATTTACGCCTCCTTTCTCGACTGAAGAAAGAGGTTAGAATAAACAAAGGGAATGAATCCTAACCCTTTCAACTTGGAAAGAGGCGGGATAAACTAACTCAGTGTTGTTTTAACCTTCAATTGGAGTGTACTACGTCAGATTAAATACGTAGGTCATTTTCATCACCCATTTTACTTTTTTCTATAAGAGGTAGTTTTTTGGTTCCCATCGGGCTAAATAAACGAAAGCTTAAGAGATGTATAACCAAGAGATCTGAAGAATAAATTATTTCTATGCCGCAGTAGAATTTTTTAATGCTTCATATAATGAAAGTATATTATAAAAAACGGTTATATATATTAGGTATGTCCAAACTCGGAAGTTAACAGGAAAATAAAATGTTTTCAGACGTTCAAACAGTGAAAATGGAAAAAATATGATGGGAACCCAATATTTGCAATTTCATACATCACTGCGTAGCCCAACAACGCAACAAGGATATGTGAAGTGAAACAGTTGTTTGCTGTCCAGAGTCAAAATCCGAGTATTTTGAAGTAAAAAAAAAAAGGAAAAGCCACTATGTTTTCCTGATTCACTTGAGTCTTCCGTAAGGAATATGAACAATCGTTAGTAATAATTTTTAAATACATAAAAAATCTCGGAAATATGCTGTGAAAAACTACGTGTTTTGAATTATTCATTTTTTTAGATAGATTAAATAGATCTTTATTCAAAACAAAAATATTGTTGACAACATCCTACCTTCCAGACCTTCTAAATTCTTAAGAGATTAAAAATAAGTCAATTGTATCAGAGAAATTACTTCTTTTTTTTTTTCTTTTTTTTTCTTTTTTTTTTTTTTTTTTTTGCATCAATTCAAAGAAAAAATGTTTTAAAACTACGAAAAGAGAAAACACTGCAAAAAATATTATTTAGGTTTTAAAAGAATAACTTTAAAATAAATTTTCAAAGAACTTTTTCGAGTATTAAATATTATTTATTTATTTATTTATTGTGTGTGTGTGTGTGTGTGTGTGTGTGTGTGTGGTCTTTTGGTTTTGATTTTCTAGAAATGTAAATATAGGGACAGGATTTTTTTTTTTTAAATGACAAAAAGGTGACACCCCACACACACACAATCTTAATTGAATTTTTTTTAAATTTCATTTTTTTAAATAAAATAAGCTATTAATTATAAAATTAATTCCTTAATGAATAAAGTCTCAGAGTATAATTAAAATTGGACAATTCCTGATTTTTGGTAATTGTTTTAGAATTAAACATATTATATTTTATTACGTCCCTTTAGCTAGATTGAAGATGCCTACATGATATTGTATGGTTTCAGGAGAAAGTCTCAGAGTCTGTAATGTAGGTAGACGAACATGGTGAGATCTCCATTGTGAGTTTCCCTAAAGGGACATTAGCCTATATATTAATCCTCTTGACCAAAGGGACATCACTCTTTCTGGTCCCTTAACCAACCCTGAAAAGAATTCTCAAACTTTATAAATACTCAGTAATATTTATCTCTTTCACTTATTAATCCTTTTTTTTTCTCTCTTCTTTTTAATTGAAAAATCTAAGAGGTTCGATGCTTTAATCAATTTCCATTCACATTCCTTCTTTTCATAAAATATTCGTATTCATCATTATTCATTCAGACCATATCTTTTTAAAACAAATCTTAGCCACATAGATGTAGTTATTCAATCAGTGAAATTTAGAAAAAACAATAGGAGACCTGTCATTTTTTTATATTCTTTAAACTGTAATATTCATTTAAAGGCATTTTGAGGATTTCTTAAAACTTAAACCAGTTAAATATTGGGAAATGATTCTTTTTCTATTTACAGAAATTGAACTTACTTGTAATAAATTTCAGTTTCTGAATATTTTTTATGTTTGACATTTTTTTTTATATATTGTTAAATGACTTGATAAAGAATTATTTTTGTCAATAACTATTGAGTCTATGCAAATAATTATCAAAGACTACAGACAAAAAATTTACTAAGAATTTGTGTGAACCATTTTGGAATGATCAGTCATACTTATTTATTTCTTTCTAAGATGGTATCTGTGTACTTGAATTTATTTTATTCTTAAAATTTAAAATTTAGTCATCTGAAGAGTAAAATTTGAGGATGTGTAGAAGATTAATAAAGCATCAAACCTCTGAGATATTTACAATTAAAAAGATTGAAAGAGATATAAAAGCATCAAATCAAAAGAAGATTTTTACACAAGTTTTGAAAGACTTAGAAAATTATCTACAAGGGACTATTGTGAAGAAAATTAATGTTTCATTCATTGTTCATTTCTAATATATTGGTAAATACAACGTTTTTAAAACATTTCATATTAGTGGTTGGTAAAATGTCTTTTGATGACTGGCAGACAACTGATAAAAGAATATGTTTTAAGAAAATTACTTTGGTTAAATTTGTATAAATTTTGGATTTGTTTGTTTTTTTAATAGGAAATTTCATTTATTCTCTTCAATAAGTTTATTGTGCATTTATTAATTTTGCAAAACTATATTTTTAAGAAAATCTTTAAAGTTATTTCTTTCATGCCAATTTTTTTTTCTTAAAATCTAAATTGAAATTCAAATATCACAATTCAAAACTATTTTATTAGAATATCTTTTACCTAAAATTTATTTATTTTGAAAATATAGAGTTTATCAAATCATCATGAAAGAAAATTTAAATATTGACCAGATCAACTAGATTATAGTTACGGTGACAACAAAATATAAATTTATATGTATCATCATGTCATATTGACTTTTAACAAACAGAAATACAAATAATAATTTATAAATTATACTTTTGATGATATTTAACTTTTTCTTGGAATTTGAAAAATTTGTATTCTATTTTATTTTTTTATTGTTCATTTGAGTTTTTGTTGATATTATTTAACTTTTTTGTTTGTCTTCCTTATATGGAAATGCAAAGTATCTCATAAAATAATATAGTGTCCTATGTGTTGTTGACTCAAGCATAGAAAACATGCACATATGAAGAAATACATCAGTAAGATACACCTATATTCATCAGTGATCCTAAGATCATTAGATGTTTCATGTCTTATAACGTCTAACACTTTCAACTCACTGACCCAACTGATATTGATCAAGCACAAACTTATTGTTGGCTAAAAAGTTCTTAATCAGCAAAATGAAACATGCACATGCAGTTTTTATCTTATAAAATTCTTTCTAATTTTTTATAATCAAGGAATAATATTCTTAAATGTTCCACTGAATAATTCTTACTTAGTTTGTAGATTTTAAACTATTTAAATATGACAGGAGATAATATTCACCTTTACAATGTTTTACTTCTTCTCATAGACTAATTAGAAAATTTAGTCCAATCTGGAGGCGCATGGTCTAATGATTAGAGTCATAGGAAATGAACTTGTCGACCCGAGTTCAATTTCTAGACGAAGTTGTTTGCATTTCACATGGTGCTAATACCCTTGGGAAAGGTATGAATCCATATATTCTCCCTCCAGCTAAGGGTAAATAGCAGGACTAGTCTATTTAACCATGGCTAGGTAACTGATCTAGGAGAAGGAAAACTCTGAATTCAAACCTGTTAAACTTCACTTAAGTAATTGACCTTGTGTTGCATCCTGCTCATGCGGAGGGTTGGTAAATATATATATATATATATATATATATATATATATAAGTGATACAGATGATAGTTGTTATCTCCTGAGAGTAGGATGGGCAGCAATCTCAAATATTTTGATAAAAATTAGAATAAATAATTACTTTATTTTTCCAGGTAATTCACTATGATTTAAGTCATATTTGTTCAATTCAATTTCTAAAAACAATGTCGGAAAAATTATCCTACAAGTTTTGAATTTAGAATTAAGATTTTGGAGGCTTGGATTTTAGTTTTAGTTTTTCATTTCCTTTTCGATTAATAATCCAAAAGTTGAAAACAGAACAAATAAGATAAATAAAGATAAACTACTTTTATTGATTGACTCTACCAAATAAACAAAAAGTATTTTTTAAACATCAAATATTCCAACTACTTTCTTTCTGATAATTAAGTATTTCTAAACTGTCATAGAAGCCTGATTAATATTTTAATTTTATCAAGAGTCATTGAAATTGGTTCTAACAATGAAAAGTTTAGGAAATCCACATATGAATTGATCAAGGGAGGTAGATATAAACTAATTCTACTATGTTTCTTAATTATGTTTTCATAAGTAAATGATTAGTATATATTAAATAATCTAATGATTTTTCATGGTAAAAAATTGGTATGTTAACATGATAAATGTATTTGAATGTACATAAGTAGTTTTATAATATTTCATCAATTAAACAATTAAAATCACTAAATTAGGCAAAATGAATGCATATTTTTAATGGGTATTTTAAAAGTTTTGTTGATATTATAGTCATAATAATATTATATACACATGCTACTGCTTCTGCTACAAGTAAAACAATGGTTGTGCGGTCAACAAAGTTTTCATCAGATGATTGACTCTGGGGTGAGGCACGTACAATACAACATTACCACTAACCTAGAACATGTTAACATTATCTTAGAATACCAACAGACATTTTTCAGTTTTCTGTCACATCATGAGAAGGTCAAGATGCAGCCATTTTGTTGTTGTATTCACAAATTTACAATAATGAAACATTAATCCAATAATGTAAAACCTGATTTAATTGTCAATATGATTATGACATATGAACGACATATGAACATTATGAGATACTGTCAATATAATGTTTTGTTAAGCAAAATAAAACATTTCCTTTTTGTAGCTGATTAAAATGTTTTTGTTGATTTCTGGAGAAATTCAACAAGTTTCATCAATGACAGATCAAAGTACAGAGATAAAATCAAGATATTTTATGACAATAACATATCAACTAAAATGTTTTACCAATAACTAAGCACTTTTTCAGATAAACTTACATAGGAACTTTAGTGAAAATACAGTTTAATTAATTTTATGCTGGTTTTGAAAAATAGCAAACTGAAATAATAAAATTTGAAAAGAAATGACTTAAAATACTGAAAGATAAGAAAATGTAACCATTTCTACTTGAAAAGTAATATTCTTAGCTCATTTTATTATTTGATACAAGGGTATATAAACCAGTGCTATATACAACCAAAATTATCAGTGTAATTCAATAAGATATTATCAAATGCATCTGGATGTTAAGATTTCAATATTTGCATCTTTTTTCCTGCTTTCAGATTTTCCCATTTTTGTTCTAAGAAATCTTAAAGGAAATAAATTGCCAGCTTGAAATTTGTTTTGAGAAGAATCACAAAAATATAACTGAGAGATGTTGATCCAAACTGAAAATATCTTTGTAGATTTCTTTGTTTTTTGTGTCATGAAGGGACATTAAGAAAATATTTATTGACCTCTAACCTATGGAAATTCAATAAATATTTCAGATACTTACTACATTTTTCTAGCACTATTCTTCTACAAAAAAGAAAACCCATATTTATATTCACATTTTCTTTCTTTTCATTTTTTAAATTTATTTTTATTTTTCTTTGCTTATTTTTATCATTTCTTCATTTCTTTAAGTGATTTTGTTTTCTTACAAGTAGTTTGTCCTCGTTTTTCCACTGGTTCTTATTTTATTTTTCCTCATGTTTTTGTTTTTTCCTTCATTTTTTTTTTCTTACATGATTAAAAAGGCCATATGTTTTCCCATTCATTTTATAATTTTTTCTGAATACAAGTTGCATCAAGTATAAAATTTTGTAAAAACAAATAAATGATTTACACACACACACAACACATACACACACATACACACGCACTTTGTTTTAAAGTTGTCATCTTAATGTTTTTTTGTAAAAATTTAACACAAGGCATTGCATAAAATTCTGGCATACACACACACACACACACACAGACTGCTTATTTAAGAAAACAATAATCCCAAGGAGATTTAGTTGATGCAATATTTATCAACAAAAAAAAAATAGAATCAGTAAATTAGGTTCAAATTCTAGCCAAGACTATTTGCATTCATTTTATGGCAATGCCCTTGTGAATCCATCTCCTCCTTCTAGCTATATGTAAAATAGTAGTTTAGAGTATGTTCTCAAGCCTTAATGGACAACCAATCCAGGAGAAGATTAAATCTAAACTCAAAATCAGGAGTAGAGGTTCCTAACATTGCTTTCATCCTTTTTCCCTTGGAACATGTCAAAGTAGAGAGATTAGCCACATGGGGGAACTTTCATACATCCATTCCCAGACTTGCACCAAAGTTTCAGGTACACATCCGTTGTGTCAAGAGACAAATAGATATAAACATTATCATAATAATCCTACTTGACAGACCACCTTCTTCCTACATACTTTATTCTAGTTTCTGTTTTTCTTGATAACAATGACCTTTGATCTTTGGTTAAAATCTTAAAAATAGATAAATTATTTCTTATACTTAATATTTAAAGATATTTAAGTTGACTACCATACTTAATTGGTTTATCATTTTAGAAATAATTTGTAATAAGTTATGTTAAAAATGAATAACAATAACTCATCTTTATAATGTGATATGTCATTAAATCATTTTCTCATAATGTCAAACAAGACAATATTCATTAGAAACATTAGTTTTTTTTCAGAAAACTAATATTGAAAATCTTCAAGTAAAAAATATTTGTATCTTCAGTAAAGAATCTTTTTAACTGCATTTTTCTTTCACTTTTTCTTTACCTGATGAATTTTGTGTAATATTATCTTCCTACAAAAAATCTAACATGAGCACCTCAGTTGCATGAACATCAACTACAAAACTGTAAACATATAAAACAAAAATTAGAGTTTAAAAAATGAACATTCCTTCATGTTTTGATCTCTTGTTAGTGAAACTTTAATTTCATTTGTTTGTGTGTTTTTTTGTTTGTTTGCTTTTTTTTTGGGGGGGGGTGCATTATTTCCTTTACATGTTCCAAATCTGAAATCAAATAGAAAAACAAAAAATTATAATTTGAGATGCACTATCATGTTACTCCTGTAAATTTCTTTGACAAAAATCAATGTTATTTTTAAATTTGATTCCTCAGGTTTTTTGGGGGTTTTTTTGTTTTTTGGGGAGGGCGGTAGTTTATTTTTTGTGTTTCTAGATCAATTTCATTATGGAGCTAATAATTATGTTAAAGGGGAATTGATATAAGAATAAAAATTCATGAGTTTTAATTCAAAATTCTTCTAAGATAGAATTCAAATGTAGTGATTACAATTAATATCTGAAATCTTTTATTGAAGCAACAATGAGACTTAAACTTTAAATGGTTATTTGCTAAGAATGTTTTCCTTTTTTTTTTGTTGTTCTTTTGTAAAGTGGAAAATATTTGTGAAAATCTTAAAATCTTAGAATCAATCTATAAAGAAAGATATAAATGGAATTCATTTAACAGAAATAAAATGCTTTTTATTTTTCAAAATATTTTGAGATTTTAGCAACACGATCAAATTAAGGGGGAGGGGAAGGTCATCAGACAGTTGGCATACATGTCCAGTACCTGAACTTTGACACACACAGCAATTATGACAACAAAACCAGGCATGGATTTGGTGGCATTTATGTCAGTTTTGACTCCCATGAGAGTTTCTTTTTCTTTTTTTGTCAATGATTGTCCCTAGTTATCAACACTCAACATGGCTGCTATCAACAAGGAATTTTAAAAAAATGAAAAGTTATGAATATAGTTTTAGTTATGGAGAAGAAAAATATTTCCAAATGAAAATTTATATCATAAAAAAGATTAAAATTCATCTTTTTAGAAAACTTTCATTGTTGCAAGTTTTTTGTTGTTGGAATTTCAAGTCATTTTTTCATAAATCAATCAGTAAGTAAAATGAAGTTAATGGAATGACCTATTGTTTTTATCAGCTGGACAGCAAGAGTGTCATTAGTGCTAGATTGGAGGGATTTTTTTTTTGCTAAGGTGGAGTGCCACATGTACCATCTGATCATATTACCCAAACTGTGCTACTCATACACTGAGTTGACAAGGGCCAGTATTGTACCTTATGATTCCTAATTAGATGCTCTACCAACTGAGCTAAACTGGCCTATTATGTTAGTATTTAATATTTCAATTTTCTTTTTAATGAAAACATTATAGCATTTATTTGTTTCCATTGGATCTCTTGTTTCATAAACATGTATTATATTATTTTTGTTGCCATGTATCCTGTTGGTAATTTTCAAAAATACTTTTTATGGTTTAAATTTATACACCATAAGATTGATATAGTTCATATATACATAACATAAAATAGATAAAAATAAACATAACAATATTTGAAATACATGAATTAATAAACAGCATAAAGTGTTTATGTAAAGCTACAAATGCTTACATCAGTTTTGCATATTTTCGTTTATCTACAGAGTAAATGCATAATACAAATTTTAATGTAATTTCTTTTCTTTTTTTGCAGGTGAGTTGTCAGTCATAACTTCTAAAATGTCTTAAAAAGCAAAATTTGCATTTGTTATTGGTAAGTGTAATACAATTTAAATATTTATACATTCGAATAAATTGAGAGAAAATTGTCATCGCATCACATGTTATAATGTATTTATATTTCATCTTTCATATTTCAAATCCATTTAATGTCAATAGAAATGTTAATGCATTTTCGTATTTTCTTCTTGTGATAAGACGTTAAACTATTTTACAATTAGATTTATTGTAAATCTATTTCAAAATCAGAACAGTCAAAATCTCTTAGTTTAAAATTGATGTTAAATAAGTTATTATAAAACTTGAAAATTTAAAAGATTGTTAACTTAAGTTTTTAATATGCTGACACCTATCATAATTCTCAGATTCTGAAAAATATTAATTTAAATAAAATGATTGGTGTTGAACATCAAAAGTTTTTATCAAAGAACAAACTTAAATGTCACTTCTTGGAATGGAAAATCTAATATCAAATACAATCTTTTAAAAAATGGCTTCATAATAGTTAATTAAAAAAATAAATTATTTAAAAACCTTTTTATCACTTAAATAAAGTTTTTGGGTTTTTTTTTTTAAATTCACATTGTACTTTGATTTAAATGTACAGAGAATCAAAGTTTTGATTACTGGAAGCCAACAGAAGTTGTTTTTTGTTATGTTTTGTTATAATTTTTTTTTTTTTTGTTCTTGATTTTGGTGAAGGATTTATTAATGCTCTTAATGAGAGTCTAGCAGAATGACCCTTGTTATATAATTAATTAATTAATTAATTAATGGTTTTTGTTTAACAAGAATACCCAATTTGCATATTTAGCTTTAAACATCAAATTATGACAAAGAAGAACCCTTTCTCATTTCATCTTTTATGGTTTTTATAATTTCTTTTATTGACAACTTTTATAGTTAAAAATAGTTATTTTACATATACAACTTTATTCTATGACCAAAACTTTGTCACGAAATCGACTCCCCCTTTCTTTAAAAATGTTATTTTTTAAAAATGTAAAATGGTAAATTGTCACATTGTTTCCTTAAGAACAGAGAGTAAACTGTACATAAGAGGGGATCACAGGAAATTCTTCAATAACTCAACAAAAATACACTAATAATTTTGGTGTATGAAATAATAAAAAAACTTTTATTTTGAATAAATGTTTAATCTAAATTGAAAAAATAACTTTTTTGTTTGCTTTTGTTTTGCCCATTGACCCCCCACCCCACCCCTATAGTTGAACAATAAGTTTCTTAATTTTTTTATTTTTTTTGATTGCCTCGACCCAAAAAGATTTGAATAAGGCAATCAAAAGATGTCATCACAAAGTCCCAACCCTGGAAAAAATGACCCACAAAATGGCAAAATCAAAATGGTTCAGTAAGCGTGACGCAAAAAATGGCAACTGGTTCATCGAGCTTGATGAAGAGAGTCAAAACCTAACATGCTTCAATAGTCCATTTGGCAGGTACTGTTTCATGAGGATGCCATTCGGGTTGGTGATGAGCCAGGATATATTCCAACAAAAGATGAACCAAATACTTGAAAAATGCCCAGGAACCATCGGTATCTCTGATGATGTCGTGGTATTTGGAAAAGATGAAAAAGAGCATTATAGCAACTTGCTCAGCCTGATGAAAGCCGCAAAGGAAAATGGTCTTCTATTCAACAGCACAAAATGCAACATCAAGACCAAATCCATAAAATTCTTTAGTGGAATTTACAATGAGAATGGAATACCCCCAGATCCATAAAAAGTAGAAGACAACAAACTCCTAGAATCTCCTACCAATGAAGCAGAGCAACAGAATGTTCTAGGAATGGTGACTTACATGGCCCTTTTATACCTAGATTGTCTGAACACACTGCCAATCTTCATGACCTCCTGCAAAAGGAAAACGAATATACATGAACGAACAGCCATGAGAAGGCCTTCCAACGAATCAAGGCCATAATCAGTAAAGAAATAACCCTAACGTATTTTACTCATTCTAACTCATTGACAACTGCTGTTGCTGCTGCTGCTATAAAATATCATTCACAGATGATTTCAACTTTTAAACAAACAATAAAAAATGTTCAGACTGATAAATTTCAATTCAAACCGACAAAAATTTACGAACCCAGGAGAAATTATTGAAATTTGAATATACGCACATGCAAAATAAAACCTTTCTTCAATCGACATGAAACGATTCGCAGGAATACATTTCAACACTAAAGAACACAACTTCATTAACTACAAAGAATTTTTCGTCAAACGCACGAAATTTATACCGACATTTTTCTACAACAACAAAAATTCTACTTTGCAAAATGCAAAATACAGCGTTCATTTTGTTGAAATTTCCGCCAAATTCACAAGTAAATATTATGCAGATCATACAAGAAAATAATTACATATAAGAAGTTGTAGAGGCCGGTCCGGTGGAAACGAATTTCGACCCTACAAATAATATTTGAAATGATGAAAAATGAAAAGGATGTAGGCTAGACAAAAATGGAGGAACAACAAACACGTGGTATATAGTTAACAACAACAAAGAAATTCATTCCTTTATCGTGGTCGGTCGAAAGTTGTAATGTCGGCAGGTTGGGTCGAATGTTCGATAGTTGTCGCGTATCTAGATGTTATAAGCATTTCTGGCGTCTAGCTGTCGTTGCTTCTTAGTCGTGATCGCCCTCTCTGCTTGTCACGTACCTTTGATCTTATTAGCGACTCTCTTGTCGGGTTGGTTGTGGTAGCAAGACGTATTTGTAAGCCTTCCACAGGACTTGCCTTATCCAATCAGATTCTAGAGATTGCTTAATTAAATTTCATTTTTAAGTTTATGTCTTGCCCTATGAGATTGTTCAAACATCCTATTATCCATATTTATGGTACCATACCATATGCCTTTTTGTAGTCTATTATACTATGGCTAGATGTTCCTTTTTATCTTTACCTTCTTTAAAATCTGTTAGTCAATAAATTATAGGTCATTTGTGTCTCTAGACTTATTCTGCTGTAAATAGCCCGAGACTTTCAAGCAAATAATAAAGTTCTTCACTTATTTATACAGTTAAGATCTTTCACGTCATATGCAAACATGTTATTGTTCTGTAGTTTCTTGTGATGGTTTCTTAATCTGGGGTCTTTCTTGTATCATTCATTCGGTTATTGTAGATAATTGCATAATTAGTCGTGGATAGAAGACATTTTTTGCTTTTTTTTGTATGTTGCTTTTAGTGAATCCATATGAAAAAAATGAATGACATAAAATTGAAGAAGGTTTTCCTTAAATTCTTTGTCATTCTTTTTTTATGTTATTTTACCATTCGGCCTTTTTATCATTTTTTTTCTGTTCCCGTCGTTTATTTCAGAAATATTTTGTTTCACTTTCATCCAGTTGCTCAATTTTCTTTATACTTTCTCCATTGACTTGTTGCTAGAAATTTCTTTCATTATTTGGAATATCCTGTTATGTTTACATTATTGGATTGTGTTCCCGTATCTTTGTATCTCCATCCCTTTGCCAATATATTTTTATTTATTTCTTCTAGTTCTATTGTCTTCTCTGTTTCTGTAATCTTTTTCAGTTGTTTCATTCCATTGTCTATGTGTGTTTTATTTACTTAGAACTTTTGAATGTTCTTGTGGTTTCTTTATTTGTTTTTTAAGTCTCATTCCCCATCTAACTTCTGTCATTTACATCTTTTGCTACTGCATAAATAGGATCCTTCAGTTCAGTAATGTTATCCATTGGAATACTTTTTGATAATTCACCCTTCGATTTCTAGCTTGATTTTTTCCCAATCTTGATTCAAAAGTGATTGTAATACTTCCTTCTTTTCGCTTATGAATTTCTTTTTCTATTGCACAGTGCATCTTTCCTCTTGTGTTAACATTGTTACTGTAATTATGGAACTGGATTCCATTATGTTGTAGTTTTCAGTATTTTGAGTTTCAATTCCTTGGGGGAGGGGGCGCTCTTGTTGGGCATTTTCTTGACAACTTAGGTGTCCACATATTTCTCGTATTTCAAGATCAGAAAGTTATCCTTTCTTTTGAGTGGAATAATTAAACACATTAAAATCTTCACGTTATAGAGTTACATTTTAATATAACTTGTGGGGAATGTTATTTTAGGGAACTTCAGTGGGGTAAGTTTTAGCGGTATGTTTTGCAGGTTTCAACTGTGACATAGTCTGATAGGGAAACAACATTAACTTAGATACTTCTTTTAAGGTGACGTGATGTCTGAATTTCAAGGAAAAGAGGTGGCAGCTATGAGTGGAAGTCAGAAATGCTGAAGAACGAATTTTTTTAGTTTCAGTGCTGTATTAGCCGTCTTTCTGCCACTAAGGGGGTTGGACTATTTCCCAAAATTGGAAAATTTCAGTTGAAACAAAGGAATAGCTAATATTTCTATGCCAACCGGAATCTACCCAGTTCTGGGTGAAATATCATTTAAGTTGGGTGTTTTGGGGCTTCGGTAAGAAAGTTGTCAGAGTCAGAATGAAGAGAAAGGGGCCGAACAGACCATCGAAGAACTTAGAGAAAAAGATCACCTTACTTAGATTTGATCGGAGTAGAAAACTTAGCCAAGAAATGAGCCTAAGAATTGCCTGAGTGATATTGTTCTGAATACATGATAGTATTCTGATCGAAAACGTCCAGACATTAGACGTCCATCATCGCCGCAGATTTTGGCTTCTGTGTTTTCTTGTTATATAAATGATGTTGTTGTATTTTTTAAAAAGTTGTAGTCTTGTCAAACCGCCGTTAATTGTAGTGTACAATCTCCTGCAGCAGGTTTCTAGTCATATGTGATCAGGCACAACGTGAACATTCGGCTGGACTTTTTTGCAATTGTAGAAGTCACTGAAACCCAGTGTTGATAAAAGAAATTCGATATTGACTGCTATTATCGGATATTCAATGAGCCCTTTAGTTCATTGGACCGGCGGGTTATACAAGTGCGGATATTGATTCGAAAAGATAAGACAGCATTTTTTTTTTATATAAAGAATTTTATATAAAGAAGAAATAAAAGATGAGAGACAAATTGGTTGTCATCCACAAAACTAATCTGTAGGTTTTGTCTAGTCAAGTTAAATTCGAACTCGGAGTTTTTTTTTGTTTTTTGTTTTTTTTGTTTTGTTTTTTTCAAATTTTTAAGTTCAAGTTCTTGGTTTATCTCCTTTTTAGTCATTTTTCATTTGTTTTTCGATGAAGCTGTTTAAAAGAGCGAGCATCTCTACTATGATGTTGCTGCAAGAATTTTGCATAGTCTTAAGAGCACGAGGGAGAATGTGATAATATAGTTTTAAATAGGTACCTCTAAAATTAGCAAGAGGAGATAATTAAAAAAAAATATTCTTTATAGATTTTCAAACAATTACCAAAGATCAGGGAATTGTGCAATTTTAATGAAATTTTCACCACTTTAATGACTTAATATTATAATGAATAGCTTATTTTATTAAAAACATTGAGAAAAATGTTTTATCAATTCAGATTGTGGTCATTTGAATAAACAAAAAATCCACTCGTTAGTTTTTATATTTTCAGAAAGATCAAATCCTGAAGACCACATAAAAAATAAATTTAGAAAATCATCACCCTAAAAAGTCATTTTCTTAAAACTCAAAAAAAATCTTTCGTTGTTTTAAAAACAATATTTTTCTTTGAATTGATGCAAAGAAAAGTATTTTCTCTAATTCAATTTGCCTATTTGTATTCATTTAAAAAATTGATAATGAATTTTATAATGCATCAGTTATTTTATTCCAAAATTTTCTGATTTTTTTCAGGTCACTTAATTTTGACACCCCCCCCCCTCCTGTTTTGGGGTTGCAAAATATCGGTGTGGTAGATATGTGATTGATACTATTTTCTGCATAAATGAAAGACAAAAGACCGAAGGTGTGAATAGAAGAAAAATTTTTTTTTTTTTTTAAGAATCTGCTCAGGTAGTAAATAAGTACCGAAAATCGGAAAACTATAAAAATAATTTTTGGAGATTTTTAATGCCGATTGATCGACCACTCATCAAACCTAAGTAAGGGCCTAAGTGGAGTGTTGCATGTCATGGATTGCTCATCCACCAGGATTGTCCTTAAGTATCACAGGTCGCCACCCACGGCCAACAGGTGGCCCCATTGAGGGGATCTTACCCCTCTGCAGAGGTGCTGTCGGTGTATTCTAAAGCCCCAGTCGATTGGGATGGGATAAATAATGGTAGGTATAAATAATGGTATTTCTGAACCACATCAGTTGGTTTATACTAATTTGTATAAATCTGTTGAAAGACCCTTAAAAAATTCTAGAAATTTTAAAACTAGATGATTATCCATGGAATCTTCTGAAGGAGAAATATTATCACAATTAAAAGTCCTTTTGGAAATGTCAAAGAATGTTGATGGATTTTGCTTATTCTAATGTTTTGTTATTGTTTTTGATCGAATTCTCTTAGAAGTTAAAAGGTCAATAAGTTATTTAAATCTGCAACAGAAGATAGAATGAAACTTTTAGATAATATGAGGGTGTCGATATGTGTTACTTGGAAGCGTTGATATGACCTCCAAAGAGTCTCTTGTGCTGCACGTGCTTACGTAGGAGCCGTAAAACGGTACAATACGGGTTGTGAGGGTCAATACAGAGAAGCCGTAATGGCGGGGGGTCCTTACGCTGTATTTGCTAAGACGCCTATAGAGTCGTTATGCTGCACGTTTATGGGGTCAATACTGTTATGTAGAGCTCTCTCTACGGATAAGCCGCCAATTTGAGAAAGACCGGGTGTGCTAACTAGTGGTGCTACGTAAGGGATTTCATAAATTGTTTGCTTAAGTGTCTAACTTGTGTGTTCATTAGGTACCACCAGACCGTTTATGCCATCTTGAATAAAACAGAAATAGATATTTCCGAACTTTGTTTATCAAAAATCTCGTAAAAAAAAAGATCGTACAGGGTTGTTACAAAGAAAAAATAGTAATTCAAAGATCAAATTTATCCGATTGGGAAAAATTACATTGTTATCTTAAAAAATAAACAAACCTGCCCGTATTACATGCGAAAGGTAATTTTCAGACCGTAAATAACAGAAAAGTTACTAATTATTTCCCTTTTACAATTAACCCGTAAAAGTATGGAATGAAAATTAAATATTTTTCTAAGAGAAAAACTGATAAATAATCTATCATACTTACTTTTTATTTTAATTATTGAAAAAAGTTAAATAAAATAATTTTTTTCACGCTAACACTGTCAGCCTAACAGGAACAAACTTTGGTTACTTAGAAGCGTCTCGTCTCTTTGTAAACAAATGTCAGCAATGCTCTTCCGTACATTCTAAGGATCACACATTACTATTCAACAATAAAAATTACAATTCTTTTAAAAATATTAATCTAGCTCGTATCGGACCAATATTAGTGCACCTGAATTATAAAATTCATATTTTTAAATATCGTGAAAATTCGATTTTTTGACGCAGGAAAAAAAAATTAATTTATTTGACGCAGAAATAAAAATATTTAATCACACAAAAGATTGAAAATCTCTTAAAAATTAATTTCTTAAAAGAAAATTTTTTTGTTTGACAATTTAATAGAATATAGTACATACCAATTATAAAGCAAAAAAAAGTTTTCAAATATTAATATTATGACATTTTTTTGCACTTTTTATTTCCGATTTCATTAATTTTTCCTCAAAAAAATTAGACCTTGTAATTCATACAATTTCATTGATATAGTTATTCAGACTCTTATCTTTATAGAAAAAAAGAAGATTTTTTCTGACGCGTCATTTTTTTTTTATCTCATAAAATAAAATAAGGGGGGGGGAATAAACCCGTAAAAAATATTTCCCCTAATATATTTTAGAAAAAAACTATTTCAGATGTATTTACATCCAATGGTAAACATTTATGGAAATTTCGGAAAATCAGATTAATTAATTGATTTTTCATAGAATTTAAAAAAGTCCTCTTATCGTAACTTGTTTTTAGCTACGTTAAATTTCAGTTGATTTAACAGTGCAAAAAATGAAACATTGTTTTTCAATCATAATTTTCATTATTTTCGTAAGCTGATAAAAATTTTAAAAATCATCAGGAGTTTGTTAATGTTTTTTCTTTCGAATGGAAAAAATCTTTTCAACAAAATATTATTTTTTCTGCAAGTTTCAATGTGTTAAATGTAGGGGGGGGGTAAATTGCACAGGGTCAAATTGGTGGTACCTAGTGTCATGGTCGTATATGTGTTATCTAACTCTGCAGCGAGAAGGGGATATCACGTGTGTGCTGTGGTCCAAGGGTTGTTGATTGCTCGGGCAACCGAGAGGAAGAGAGAAGAAATTCCCATGTATGTACGTGGGCTCTGCTTTTGGTGCCTTCCAATCATCCACTACCGTGTCTGGGGGAGTAAACAGTTAGTCCGTGTCATGTGTGATTGCAAACCATCCTATCTTTTTACTTTGACAAAAGTCGTGAATCATACCAAGATTAGACTTAAATAATAATAATGATAATGATAATAATAAAATAATAATAATAATAATAATAATAATTTTTAATTCCTTCAAAGAAAATTAACATGAAATTATTGAATAGACTCTTAAATAAATGTGCATAATAATAATAATCCAAAGAATATTTAGAAAAGATATCAATAACATAATTTTAGATAGGTGGCGCTTATTCCGAAAACTCCGTGCAATTTGATTTTTAATCATAGAGGCCAAAATGCAAGAATTATCTGACCCCAAAGATAAATTAAACATATCCAAAACAAATAATATTTTAATGCATGAAAAGTGTTTAATAAAAGGTACAATGACTTTTTATGTATTGTAAAAAGGTTGTTTATTATATGTATAGAGGGAAATTCTGTGATTGTCGCGTTAATTTCCCTTTCCAACTTCCTGGTGAATTGTTTTAGGTTAGAGTCTTGTAACGAAAAGAAAGAGAATAAAGAAGAAATATCATATATAAACTAATAAATGGTTTTAAAATGGAAATACACTATTTCATATATACATGTACAAGATTTGTTTGTAGTTGAATCTTGTTTTGTAATGGCTGTTGATAAATTAGATGCTGTATTTATATTCGAACATTTGTAGTCAAGTTGAACAGAGCAGTAGAATTTGTTTAGTTTTATTGAGAGAGAGGGGGGGGTAGATCAAATTCGGTCGTTAACCTGCTGACCAAGAGAGAGGCGTAAAAGGGAAAGGAATGAAGAATGAAATAGAAAAGGTGTACGAATAACATGTTCTCGATAACACAAATAAAACCTGAAAACAAATTCTCTGCGACAATAACCAAAAGGAAATGTATTATCCGAAATTGAAGAGAATGTAAGAGCAAATAGATAAAATGTTTATCTGGAAAGAAAAGTTATATGTGTGGCAGTGTATGTGAGCGAAAATTTCCTTGTAAAAAGAAAAATCTTTAATAGAAGTAAAGTCTTGTGTTTGAGCATCTGATATGTTTTGTTTTTCTTGGGTTTTTTTGGGGGGAGGGGGGATTTTATTACTCGCCAAGAATATTGCTTTGTTAGTTATGCTGCGTTGACTTTTTCCACGAGGACAGGGAACTGTAGTTGGATACGTTGGTAGAGGAAGGGTAATATATACTGTTAGGCTATCTGTCGACTGTTGTCTACTGTAGAGGGTTTCGTTGACTATCTCTGTTTTAATCCACTAGCCTAATCAAAATTTCAGACTATTGGTCTTGTGTTGCCATTGGTTGGAACATGTTATTTTGGAACCACGTGGTTTTTTTCACAACTACGTCCGTGTGGATTTGATATTCGCTTCAAAAACTGGTGCCTCTGTATCTGAAATTACTGTTGATTTTTATACTTTTATGCAAGATTAGTTTCCCTTTTTTTAACAATATGACATATTTGTATTATCAGAATGATAATGTCTTAAATAGGAAAATTTGTGAAATTTCCCTGAGAATTCATTCTGAAAGTGACCAGCAAAGTGTAGAATTTCAAACAATCTCAAACCTCCAATACATTATTTTCTAATAATAACAAACTACCCCATAGACATATAATTTTACCAAATAATTCTTCCACAAACCTCAAAGAAAATAATTCAAACATCCTTGGCATTAAAACTGTCACTTTATCTTTTAGGAAAACACGTTACATCTCAAATCTTCTTCTGATTGCAATCACGTCACCTTTTTTAAAAATAACATGTCCTTTAATAATCATTTCTCATTTTCATTTTGAAATAATTCCAAGTCTGTTTTAGAAACAACACACACACACAAACGCATACACACACACACACACACACACACACACACCACACACACACCACACACATATATATAATATATATATATATATATATATATATATATATGTTTCACCCTTTACCCGAAGAATATCCTCGCACAAGAAAAGTTCATCATCAGCAACAGAAGAAGAGGGTGAAGAAGAAAAAGCATCTTGAAAAGAAAGAAATTTGGCGCGCTTACATCAAATAACAAAAAAGGATGAGGTGATTCTTTATACGTGGCACATACACCTACATACACATACATACACATACACCTACGCATAATTCAAAATTAAAGCGATTCTTCATAAGCGATGCATTAACGGTGAATCCTTCAGTACAAGAGAGATTGTCGCAGTCTCAAAAGAAGAAAGGTTATATTATACTAACACTTGCCTAACATAATTAGCTCAATTGAAAAGTATAGAATGCAACGGTAACTGAACAATATGACTGAATAGGAAATAGAAAAAAAGGAAGATTTTATTTGTTTGTTGGAGAAAAAAAACAATTAAAAACATAAACATCTTGACAATTTCACATGTGATTATCTTATTGACTATTTCAGATGCATCTTGAACGTTTCCACTGTTAGGGGTACAATCCGCAAATCTATAGGGACAGTGTGGGTTAAATAATTTCATAAAACTCTCCAGAGAGTCCTCCAAATTTGAAGGGAGTTCATGTGTACCTATAAAGACATGTGTATATCGTCTTAAATCTGGAGAAACATAACTATCTCTTGTGATTTCAAATTGGCATGATGTTTTCAGTGAACCTTCACAAGTCAGTCTTGAAGGTCAAGTCAAATAACCGCAACTGGAACAGCTGATAATCTTTATTATTTCTCGTATTTCAAGATCAGAAAGTTATCCTTTCTTTGAGTGGAATAATTAAACACATTAAAATTTCACGTTATAGAGTTACATTTTAATATAATTGTGGGGAATGTTATTTTAGGGAACTTCAGTGGGGTAAGTTTTAGCGGTATGTTTTGCAGGTTTCAACGTGTGACATAGTCTGATAGGGAAACAACATTAACTTAGATACTTCTTTTAAGGTGACGTGATGTCTGAATTTCAAGGAAAAGAGGTGGCAGCTATGAGTGAAGTCAAAATGTGAAGAACGATTTTTTAGTTTCAGGCTGTATTAGCCGTCTTTCTGACTAAGGGGTTGGACTATTTCCCAAAATTGGAAAATTTCAGTTGAAACAAAGGAATAGCTAATATTTCTATGCCAACCGGAATCTACCAGTTCTGGGTGAAATATCATTTAAGTTGGGTGTTTTGGGGCTTCGGTAAGAAAGTTGTCAGAGTCAGAATGAAGAGAAAGGCCGAACAGACCATCGAAGAACTTAGAGAAAAAGATCACCTTACTTAGATTTGATCGGAGTAGAAAACTTAGCCAAGAAATGAGCCTAAGAATTGCCTGAGTGATATTGTTCTGAATACATGATAGTATTCTGACGAAAACGTCCAGACATTAGACGTCCATCATCGCCGCAGATTTTGGCTTCTGTGTTTTCTTGTTATATAAATGATGTTGTTGTATTTTTTTAAAAGTTGTAGTCTTGTCAAACCGCCGTTAATTGTAGTGTACAATCTCCTGCAGCAGGTTTCTAGTCATATGTGATCAGGCACAACGTGAACATTCGGCTGGACTTTTTTGCAATTGTAGAAGTCACTGAACCCAGTGTTGATAAAAGAAATTCGATATTGACTGCTATTATCGGATATTCAATGAGCCCTTTAGTTCATTGGACCGGCGGGTTATACAAGTGCGGATATTGATTCGAAAAGATAAGACAGCATTTTTTTTTTATATAAAGAATTTTATATAAAGAAGAAATAAAGATGAGAGACAAATTGGTTGTCATCCACAAAACTAATCTGTAGGTTTTGTCTAGTCAAGTTAAATTCGAACTCGGAGTTTTTTTGTTTTTTTTTTTTGTTTTGTTTTTTTCAAATTTTTAAGTTCAAGTTCTTGGTTTATCTCCTTTTTAGTCATTTTTCATTTGTTTTTTCGATGAAGCTGTTTAAAAGACGAGCATCTCTACTATGATGTTGCTGCAAGAATTTTGCATAGTCTTAAGAGCACGAGGGAGAATGTGATAATATAGTTTTAAATAGGTACCTCTAAAATGGCAAGAGGAGATAATTAAAAAAAAATTTCTTTATAGATTTTCAAACAATTACCAAAGATCAGGGAATTGTGCAATTTTAATGAAATTTTCACCACTTTAATGACTTAATATTATAATGAATAGCTTATTTTTATTAAAAACATTGGAAAAAATGTTTTATCAATTCAGATTGTGGTCATTTGAATAAACAAAAAATCCACTCGTAGTTTTTATATTTTTCAGAAAGATCAAATCCTGAAGACCACATAAAAAATAAATTTAGAAAATCATCACCCTAAAAAGTCATTTTCTTAAAACTCAAAAAAAATCTTTCGTTGTTTTAAAAACAATATTTTCTTGAATTGATGAAAGAAAAGTATTTTCTCTAATTCAATTTGCCTATTTGTATTCATTTAAAAAATTGATAATGAATTTTATAATGCATCAGTATTTTATTCCAAAAATTTCTGATTTTTTTCAGGTCACTTAATTTTGACACCCCCCCCTCCTGTTTTGGGGTTGCAAAATATCGGTGTGGTAATATGTGATTGATACTATTTTCTGCATAAATGAAAGACAAAAGACCGAAGGTGGTAAAGAAGAAAAATTTTTTTTTTTTTTAAGAATCTGCTCAGGTAGTAAATAAGTACCGAAAATCGGAAAACTATAAAAATAATTTTTGGAGATTTTTAATGCCGATTGATCGACCACTCATCAACCTAAGTAAGGGCCTAAGTGGAGTGTTGCATGTCATGGATTGCTCATCCACCAGGATTGTCCTTAAGTATCACAGGTCGCCACCCACGGCCAACAGGTGCCCCATTGAGGGGATCTTACCCCTCTGCAGAGGTGCGTCGGTGTATTCTAAAGCCCAGTCGATGGGATGGGATAAATAATGGTAGGTATAAATAATGGTATTTCTGAACCACATCAGTTGGTTTATACTAATTTGTATAAACTGTTGAAAGACCCTTAAAAAATTCTAGAAATTTTAAAACTAGATGATTATCCATGGAATCTTCTGAAGGAGAAATATTATCACAATTAAAAGTCCTTTTGGAAATGTCAAAGATGTTGATGGATTTTGCTTATTCTAATGTTTTGTTATTGTTTTTGATCGAATTCTCTTAGAAGTTAAAAGGTCAATAAGTTATTTAAATCTGCAACAGAAAGATAGAATGAAACTTTTAGATAATATGAGGGTGTCGATATGTGTTACTTGGAAGCGTTGATATGACCTCCAAAGAGTCTCTTGTGCTGCACGTGCTTACGTAGGAGCCGTAAAACGGTACAATACGGGTTGTGAGGGTCAATACAGAGAAGCCGTAATGGCGGGGGTCCTTACGCTGTATTTGCTAAGACGCCTATAGAGTCGTTATGCTGCACGTTTATGGGGTCAATACTGTATAGTAGAGCTCTCTCTACGGATAAGCCGCCAATTTGAGAAAGACCGGGTGTGCTAACTAGTGGTGCTACGTAAGGGATTTCATAAATTGTTTGTTAAGTGTCTAACTTGTGTGTTCATTAGGTACCACCAGACCGTTTATGCCATCTGAATAAAACAGAAATAGATATTCCGAACTTTGTTTATCAAAAAATCTCGTAAAAAAAAGATCGTACAGGGTTGTTACAAAGAAAAAATAGTTAATTCAAAGATCAAATTATCCGATTGGGAAAAATTACATTGTTTATCTTAAAAAATAAACAAACCTGCCCGTATTACATGCGAAAGGTAATTTTCAGACCGTAATAAACAGAAAGTTACTAATTATTTCCCTTTACAATTAACCGTAAAAGTATGGAATGAAAATTAAAATTTTTTCTAAGAGAAAAACTGATAAAATAATCTATCATACTTACTTTTTAATTAATTATTGAAAAAGTTAAATAAAATAATTTTTTTCACGCTAACACTGTCAGCCTAACAGGAACAAACTTTGGTTACTTAGAAGCGTCTCGTCTCTTTGTAAAACAAATGTCAGCAATGCTCTTCCGTACATTCTAAGGATCACACATTACTATTCAACAATAAAAATTACAAATTCTTTTTTTAAAAATATTAATCTAGCTCGTATCGGCCAATATTAGTGCACCTGAATTATAAAATTCATATTAAATATCCGTGAAAAATTCGATTTTTTGACGCAGGAAAAAAAAATAATTTATTTGACGCAGAAATAAAAATATTTAATCACACAAAAGATTGAAAATCTCTTAAAAATTAATTTCTTTAAAAGAAAATTTTTTTTGTTGACAATTTAATAGAATATAGTACATAAACACATTATGCAAAAAAAAGTTTCAAATATTAATATTATGACATTTTTTTGCACTTTTTATTTCCGATTTCATTAATTTTTCCTCAAAAAAATTAGACCTTGTACATTCATACAATTCATTGAATAGTTATTCAGACTCTATCTTATAGAAAAAAGAAAAAGATTTTCTTGACGCGTCATTTTTTTTTATCTCATAAAATAAAATAAGGGGGGGAATAAACCCCGTAAAAAATATTTCCCCTAATATATTTTAGAAAAAAACTATTTCAGATGTATTTACATCCAATGGTAAACATTTATGGAAATTTTCGGGGAAAAATTCAGATTATTAATTGATTTTTCATAGAATTTAAAAAAGTCCTCTTATCGTAACTTGTTTTTAGCTACGTTAAATTTCAGTTGATTTAACAGTGCAAAAATGAAAACATTGTTTTTCAATCATAATTTTCATTATTTTCGTAAGCTGATAAAAATTTTAAAAATCATCAGGAGTTTGTTTAATGTTTTTCTTTCGAATGGAAAAAATCTTTTCAACAAAATATTTATTTTTCTGCAAGTTTCAATTGTTTAAATGTAGGGGGGGGTAAATTGCACAGGGTCAAATTGGTGGTACCTAGTGTTCATGGTCGTATATGTGTTATCTAACTCTGCAGCGAGAAGGGATATCACGTGTGTGCTGTGGTCCAAGGGTTGTTGATTGCTCGGGCAACCGAGAGGAGAGAGAGAAATTCCCATGTATGTACGTGGCTCTGCTTTGGTGGCCTTCCAATCATCCACTACCGTGTCTGGGGGAGTAAACAGTTAGTCCGTGTCATGTGTGATTGCACAACCATCCTATCTTTTTACTTTGACAAAAGTCGTGAATCATACCAAGATTAGACTTAAATAATAATAATGATAATGATAATAAAATAATAATAATAATAATAATAATAATAATAATAATTTTTAATTCCTTCAAAGAAAATTAACATGAAATTATTGAATAGACTCTTAAAATAAATGTGCATTAATAATAATAATCCAAAGAAAACCAAATACTTGAAAAATGCCCAGGAACCATCGGTATCTCTGATGATGTTGTGGTATTTGGAAAAGATGAAAAAGAGCATGATAACAACTTGCTCAGCCTGATGGAAGCTGCAAAGAAAAATGGTCTTGTATTCAACAGCACAAAATGCAACATCAAGACCAAATCCATAAAATTCTTTGGTAGAATTTGCCATGAGAATGGAATACCCCCAGATCCATAAAAAGTAGAAGACAACAAACTCCTAGAATCTCCTACCAATGAAGCAGAGCAACAGAATGTTCTAGGAATGGTGACTTACATGGCCCTTTTATACCTAGATTGTCTGAACACACTGCCAATCTTCATGACCTCCTGCAAAAGGGAAACGAATATACATGAACGAACAGCCATGAGAAGGCCTTCCAACGAATCAAGGCCATAATCAGTAAAGAAATAACCCTAACGTATTTTACTCATTCTAACTCATTGACAACTGCTGTTGCTGCTGCTGCTATAAATATCATTCACAGATGATTTCAACTTTTAAACAAACAATAAAAAATGTTCAGACTGATAAATTTCAATTCAAACCGACAAAAATTTACGAACCCAGGAGAAATTATTGAAATTTGAATATACGCACATGCAAAATAAAACCTTTCCACAATCGACATGAAACGATTCGCAGGAATACATTTCAACACTAAAGAACACAACTTCATTAACTACAAAGAATTTTCGTCAACGCACGAAATTTATACCGACATTTTTCTACAACAACAAAAATTCTACTTTGCAAAATGCAAAATACAGCGTTCATTTTGTTGAAATTTCCGCCAAATTCACAAGTAAATATTATGCAGATCATACAAGAAAATAATTACATATAAGAAGTTGTAGAGGCCGGTCCGGTGGAAACGAATTTCGACCCTACAAATAATATTTGAAATGATGAAAAATGAAAAGGATGTAGGCTAGACAAAAATGGAGGAACAACAAACACGTGGTATATAGTTAACAACAACAAAGAAATTCATTCCTTTATCGTGGTCGGTCGAAAGTTGTAATGTCGGCAGGTTGGGTCGAATGTTCGGATAGTTGTCGCGTATCTAGATGTTATAAGCATTTCTGGCGTCTAGCTGTCGTTGCTTCTTAGTCGTGATCGCCCTCTCTGCTTGTCACGTACCTTTGATCTTATTAGCGACTCTCTTGTCGGGTTGGTTGTGGTAGCAAGACGTATTTGTAAGCCTTCCACAGGACTTGCCTTATCCAATCAGATTCTAGAGATTGCTTAATTAAATTTCATTTTTAAGTTTATGTCTTGCCCTATGAGATTGTTCAAACACCCTATTATCCATATTTATGGTACCATACCATATGCCTTTTTGTAGTCTATTATACTATGGCTAGATGTTCCTTTTTATCTTTACCTTCTTTAATCTGTTAGTCAATAAATTATAGGTCATTTGTGTCTCTAGACTTATTCTGCTGTAAATAGCCCGAGACTTTCAAGCAAATAATAAAGTTCTTCACTTATTTATACAGTTAAGATCTTTCACGTCATATGCAAACATGTTATTGTTCTGTAGTTTCTTGTGATGGTTTCTTAATCTGGGGTCTTTCTTGTATCATTCATTCGGTTATTTTTGCCTCTTGTAGATAATTGCATAATTAGTCGTGGATAGAAGACATTTTTTGCTTTTTTTTGTATGTTGCTTTAGTGAATCCATATGTATTCTATGAAAAATGAATGACATAAAATTGAAGAAGGTTTTCCTTAAATTCTTTGTCATTCTTTTTTATGTTATTTTACCATTCGGCCTTTTTATCATTTTTTTTCTGTTCCGTCGTTTATTCAGAAATATTTTGTTTTCACTTTCATCCAGTTGCTCAATTTTCTTTATACTTTCTCCATTGACTTGTTGCTAGAAATTTCTTTCATTATTTGGAATATCCTGTTATGTTTACATTATTGATTGTGTCCCCGTATCTTTGTATCTCCATCCCTTTGCCAATATATTTTAATTTATTTCTTCTAGTTCTATTGTCTTCTCTGTTTCTGTAATCTTTTTCAGTTGTTTCATTCCATTGTCTATGTGTGTTTATTTACTTAGAACTTTTGAATGTTCTTGTGGTTTCTTTATTGTTTTTTAAGTCTCATTCCCCATCTAACTTCTGTCATTTACATCTTTTGCTACTGCATAAATAGGATCCTTCAGTTCAGTAATGTTATCCATTGGAATACTTTTTGATAATTCACCCTTCGATTTCTAGCTTGATTTTTTCCCAATCTTGATTCAAAAGTGATTGTAATACTTCCTTCTTTTCGCTTATGAATTTCTTTTTCTATTGCACAGTGCATCCTTCCTCTTGTGTTAACATTGTTACTGTAATTATGGAACTGGATTCCATTATGTTGTAGTTTTCAGTATTTTGAGTTTCAATTCCTTGGGGGAGGGGGCGCTCTTGTTGGGCATTTTCTTCACAACTTAGGTGTCCACATATTTCTCGTATTTCAAGATCAGAAAGTTATCCTTTCTTTTGAGTGGAATAATTAAACACATTAAAATTTTCACGTTATAGAGTTACATTTTAATATAACTTGTGGGGAATGTTATTTTAGGGAACTTCAGTGGGGTAAGTTTTAGCGGTATGTTTTGCAGGTTTCAACTGTGACATAGTCTGATAGGGAAACAACATTAACTTAGATACTTCTTTTAAGGTGACGTGATGTCTGAATTTCAAGGAAAAGAGGTGGCAGCTATGAGTGGAAGTCATAAATGTTGAAGAACGAAATTTGTTAGTTTCAGGGCTGTATTAGCCGTCTTTCTGCTACTAAGGGGGTTGGACTATTTCCCAAAATTGGAAAATTTCAGTTGAAACAAAGGAATAGCTAATATTTCTATGCCAACCGGAATCTACCCAGTTCTGGGTGAAATATCATTTAAGTTGGGTGTTTTGGGGCTTCGGTAAGAAAGTTGTCAGAGTCAGAATGAAGAGAAAGGGGCCGAACAGACCATCGAAGAACTTAGAGAAAAAGATCACCTTACTTAGATTTGATCGGAGTAGAAAACTTAGCCAAGAAATGAGCCTAAGAATTGCCTGAGTGATATTGTTCTGAATACATGATAGTATTCTGACCGAAAACGTCCAGACATTAGACGTCCATCATCGCCGCAGATTTTGGCTTCTGTGTTTTCTTGTTATATAAATGATGTTGTTGTATTTTTTTAAAAGTTGTAGTCTTGTCAAACCGCCGTTAATTGTAGTGTACAATCTCCTGCAGCAGGTTTCTAGTCATATGTGATCAGGCACAACGTGAACATTCGGCTGGACTTTTTTGCAATTGTAGAAGTCACTGAAACCCAGTGTTGATAAAAGAAATTCGATATTGACTGCTATTATCGGATATTCAATGAGCCCTTTAGTTCATTGGACCGGCGGGTTATACAAGTGCGGATATTGATTCGAAAAGATAAGACAGCATTTTTTTTTTTATATAAAGAATTTTATATAAAGAAGAAATAAAAGATGAGAGACAAATTGGTTGTCATCCACAAAACTAATCTGTAGGTTTTGTCTAGTCAAGTTAAATTCGAACTCGGAGTTTTTTTGTTTTTTTTTTGTTTTTGTTTTTTTCAAATTTTTAAGTTCAAGTTCTTGGTTTATCTCCTTTTTAGTCATTTTTCATTTGTTTTTCGATGAAGCTGTTTAAAAGATCGAGCATCTCTACTATGATGTTGCTGCAATAATTTTGCATAGTCTTAAGAGCACGAGGGAGAATGTGATAATATAGTTTTAAATAGGTACCTCTAAAATTGGCAAGAGGAGATAATTAAAAAAAAATATTCTTTATAGATTTTCAAACAATTACCAAAGATCAGGGAATTGTGCAATTTTAATGAAATTTTCACCACTTTAATGACTTAATATTATAATGAATAGCTTATTTTATTAAAAACATTGAGAAAAATGTTTTATCAATTCAGATTGTGGTCATTTGAATAAACAAAAAATCCACTCGCTAGTTTTTATATTTTCAGAAAGATCAAATCCTGAAGACCACATAAAAAATAAATTTAGAAAATCATCACCCTAAAAAGTCATTTTCTTAAAACTCAAAAAAAATCTTTCGTTGTTTTAAAAACAATATTTTTCCTTGAATTGATGCAAAGAAAAGTATTTTCTCTAATTCAATTTGCCTATTTGTATTCATTTAAAAAATTGATAATGAATTTTATAATGCATCAGTTATTTTATTCCAAAATCTTCTGATTTTTTTTCAGGTCACTTAATTTTGACACCCCCCCCTCCTGTTTTGGGGGTTGCAAAATATCGGTGTGGTATATATGTGATTGATACTATTTTCTGCATAAATGAAAGACAAAAGACCGAAGGTGTGAATAGAAGAAAAATTTTTTTTTTTTTAAGAATCTGCTCAGGTAGTAAATAAGTACCGAAAATCGGAAAACTATAAAAATAATTTTGGAGATTTTTAATGCCGATTGATCGACCACTCATCTAACCTAAGTAAGGGCCTAAGTGGAGTGTTGCATGTCATGGATTGCTCATCCACCAGGATTGTCCTTAAGTATCACAGGTCGCCACCCACGGCCAACAGGTGGCCCCATTGAGGGATCTTACCCCTCTGCAGAGGTGCAGTCGGTGTATTCTAAAGCCCCAGTCGATTGGGATGGGATAAATAATGGTAGGTATAAATAATGGTATTTCTGAACCACATCAGTTGGTTTATACTAATTTGTATAAAGCTGTTGAAAGACCCTTAAAAAATTCTAGAAATTTTAAAACTAGATGATTATCCATGGAATCTTCTGAAGGAGAAATATTATCACAATTAAAAGTCCTTTTGGAAATGTCAAAGAATGTTGATGGATTTTGCTTATTCTAATGTTTGTTATTGTTTTTGATCGAATTCTCTTAGAAGTTAAAAGGTCAATAAGTTATTTAAATCTGCAACAGAAGATAGAATGAAACTTTTAGATAATATGAGGGTGTCGATATGTGTTACTTGGAAGCGTTGATATGACCTCCAAAGAGTCTCTTGTGCTGCACGTGCTTACGTAGGAGCCGTAAAACGGTACAATACGGGTTGTGAGGGTCAAACAGAGAAGCCGTAATGGCGGGGGTCCTTACGCTGTATTTGCTAAGACGCCTATAGAGTCGTTATGCTGCACGTTTATGGGGTCAATACTGTTATGTAGAGCTCTCTCTACGGATAAGCCGCCAATTTGAGAAAGACCGGGTGTGCTAACTAGTGGTGCTACGTAAGGGATTTCATAAATTGTTTGGTTAAGTGTCTAACTTGTGTGTTCATGGTCCGTATATGTGTTATCTAACTCTGCAGCACGTGTGTGCTGTGGTTCAAGGGTTGTTGATTGCTCGGGCAACCGAGAGGAAGAGAGAGGAAATTCCCATGTATGTACGTGGGCTCTGCTTTTGGTGCCTTCCAATCATCCACTACCGTGTCTGGGGGAGTAAACAGTTAGTCCGTGTCATGTGTGATTGCAAACCATCCTATCTTTTTACTTTGACAAAAGTCGTGAATCATACCAAGATTAGACTTAAATAATAATAATGATAATGATAATAATAATAATAATAATAATAATAATAATAATAATTTTTAATTCCTTCAAAGAAAATTAACATGAAATTATTGAATAGACTCTTAAAATAAATGTGCATAATAATAATAATCCAAAGAAATATTTAGAAAAGATATCAATAACATAAATTTTAGATAGGTGGCGCTTATTCCGAAACTCCGTGCAATTTGATTTTTAATCATAGAGACCAAAATGCAAGAATTATCTGACCCCAAAGATAAATTAAACATATCCAAAACAAATAATATTTTAATGCATGAAAAGTGTTTAATAAAAGGTACAATGACTTTTTATGTATTGTAAAAAGGTTTGTTTATTATATGTATAGAGGGAAATTCTGTGATTGTCGCGTTAATTTTCCCTTTCCAACTTCCTGGTGAATTGTTTTAGGTTAGAGTCTTGTAACGAAAACAGAAAGAGAATAAAGAAGAAATATCATATATAAAACTAATAAATGGTTTTAAAATGGAAATACACTATTTCATATATACATGTACAAGATTTGTTTGTAGTTGAATCTTGTTTTGTAATGGCTGTTGATTAAATTAGATGCTGTATTTATATTCGAACATTTGTAGTCAAGTTGGAACAGAGCAGTAGAATTTTAGTTTTATTGAGAGAGAGGGGGGGGGTAGATCAAATTCGGTCGTTAACCTGCTGACCAAGAGAGAGGCGTAAAAGGGAAAGGAATGAAGAATGAAATAGAAAAGGTGTACGAATAACATGTTCTCGATAACACAAATAAAACCTGAAAACAAATTCTCTGCGACAATAACCAAAAGGAAATGTATTATCCGAAATTGAAGAGAATGTAAGAGCAAATAGATAAAATGTTTATCTGGAAAGAAAAGTTATATGTGTGGCAGTGTATGTGAGCAAGAATTTCCTTGTAAAAAGAAAAATCTTTAATAGAAGTAAAGTCTTGTGTTTGAGCATCTGATATGTTTTGTTTTGGGGGGTTTTTGGGGGGAGGGGGATTTTATTACTCGCCAAGAATATTGCTTTGTTAGTTATGCTGCGTTGACTTTTTCCACGAGGACAGGGAACTGTAGTTGGATACGTTGGTAGAGGAAGGGTAATATATACTGTTAGGCTATCTGTCGACTGTTGTCTACTGTAGAGGGTTTCGTTGACTATCTCTGTTTTAATCCACTAGCCTAATCAAAATTTCAGACTATTGGTCTTGTGTTGCCATTGGTTGGAACATGTTATTTTTGGAACCACGTGGTTTTTTCACAACTACGTCCGTGTGGATTTGATATTCGCTTCAAAAACTGGTGCCTCTGTATCTGAAATTACTGTTTGATTTTTATACTTTATGCAAGATTAGTTTCCCTTTTTTTTAACAATATGGACATATTTGTATTATCAGAATGATAATGTCTTAAATAGGAAAATTTGTGAAATTTCCCTGAGAATTCATTCTGAAAGTGACCAGCAAAGTGTAGAATTTCAACAATCTCAAACCTCCAATACATTATTTTCTAATAATAACAAACTACCCCATAGACATATAATTTTACCAAATAATTCTTCCACAAACCTCAAAGAAAATAATTCAAACATCCTTGGCATTAAAACTGTCACTTTATCTTTTTAGGAAAACACGTTACATTTCAAATCTTCTTCTGATTGCAATCACGTCACCTTTTTTAAAAATAACATGTCCTTTAATAATCATTTCTCATTTTCATTTTGAAAATAATTCCAAGTCTGTTTAGACAACACCACACACACAAACGCATACACACACACACACACACACACACACACACACATATATATATATATATATATATATATATATATATATATATGTTTCACCCTTTACCCGAAGAATATCCCTCGCACAAGAAAGTTCATCATCAGCAACAGAAGAAGAGGGTGAAGAAGAAAAAGCATCTTGAGAAGAAAGAAATTTGGCGCGCTTACATCAAATAACAAAAAAGGATGAGGTGATTCTTTATACGTGGCACATACACCTACATACACCTACATACACATACATACACATACACCTACGCATAATTCAAAATTAAAGCGATTCTTCATAAGCGATGCATTAACGGTGAATCCTTCAGTACAAGAGAGATTGTCGCAGTCTCAAAAGAAGAAAGGTTATATTATACTAACACTTGCCTAACATAATTAGCTCAATTGAAAAGTACAGAATGCAACGGTAACTGAACAATATGACTGAATAGGAAATAGAAAAAAAGGAAGATTTTATTTGTTTGTTGGAGAAAAAAAACAATTAAAAACATAAACATCTTGACAATTTCACATGTGATTATCTTATTGACTATTTCAGATGCATCTTGAACGTTTCCACTGTTAGGGGTACAATCCTGCAAATCTATAGGGACAGTGTGGGTTAAATAATTTCATAAAACTCTCCAGAGAGTCTCTCCAGAACTTTGAAGGGAGTTCATGTGTACCTATAAAGACATGTGTATATCGTCTTAAATCTGGAGAAACATAACTATCTCTCTGTGATTTCAAATTGGCATGATGTTTTCAGTGAACCTTCACAAGTCAGTCTTGAAGGTCAAGTCAAATAACCGCAACTGGAACAGCTGATAATCTTTATGTCTGTGGTCAGTGCTTAAAGCAAACTTGCAATGTTCTATTGCAGAATCCGTGTATGATACTACACTGGTACTAGGATATAACACAGCACATTGTAAAGAGGTCAATTTGTTTCATATTCTGCACCGGTTGATGGCGAATATGACAAATTTGACATCTTTTCCCAGTAAAAGATTTTCCAATCAGATTTGACTTGTCCTTCAACACTTGAAAGTCCGCTTTTCACTGTACATTCTAGCAAGTCATTCAACTGTAGGTGTGAAGTGATTGTATGGATTCACTCGCAATTCAATAATTTAATCAAGCTGGAAAACAGTTCAGATTCAAATTGACGACCCCCCCAACCAGAGATAAAGGGTTTCGCTGTAGTCTGTGTTATGTCTATCACAGTCAGAGAGAAAATATGTTCATACAAGTTAACAGATATTAATGATCTGCACACGTGGGTAGGCATCGAGTTATGTTTATGTGGACATGTGCAAACAGTTAATCAGGAAAAGTTTTATATCGGAATCCAAACATGATTTTTGTCTAATTATGGACATCTGACTTCATCTTAAGCCAAGCAAATTTTGTCAGTAATCAATCTGATTGAAGTATTCAAAACAGGATGAGAAATGCTGTGAACTGTTTTAAAACCTTATGGTCTTAAACATACTCGAAAAAAAAGATATAGTTCTTCGACATATAAAATCTCTTGTCAGCTGAAAATGCGTAATTTTTTCTTGAATAATTCCTGTAGTTGTAAGTCTTTCTTGTACGTGTCAGCGAAGTTTCGGTAACCAATACGCGGAGACACGAAAGAGACGTTTAAGTCTCTCAATGTGTCCGGTACGCCATTTTATTCCACCAAAATATGATGAAATTACTCTGATTAAATCAAACTTGTTGTTATATCTTGTTTGTTATTTAAAGAGCAATGATATGTAGACTCTTTTAGTTTAATACTCCATGTTTTTACATATTGCGTTGGAATACAATAACAATATGGTGTGACTCTCATCTCACGAGTATAAACTGATTTAAACCTTAGTGAGATTGTGATGTGACTATATTTATTGATGTGCCAAATATAGTATTGAATGTATTGAGTTTATAACATACTTCTTTCTTAAAATACATTGTTATGTCTGAGTATCTGCTGTTTCTTCTTTTTTTATTTTGTTTTTATTTTAGTTCCTATGATACAGAATAACTAAATAGCTTAGTGGAAAAGTTTAACCTCAGCCCTTATATATGCGTGTATAGGTCTGTTTAAATATCACTTGCGTTAATATTCTTAACACTTAACAAATCAGTTTGATTTTGCTTAACAAAAATCGAACAAGTGACAAGATGTCGTTTCTTCATCTTATAGATTTTATTTTATTTGCTTTCTGAGGGTCGGGCTGCAATGTATCATGTGCACTGTGTGGTGTTGGTGCTTGAAGTGTTTCGGTTTTCCTATTGCACTGAAGTTGCAAGGCTGTTTGCATTTACGTGCCTTGTCAGCATATGTAAGATGCCAATGGCATAATTCCTTTTCCCTGTCCCCCTGGGACTGGGAACATTAGCTTCCGCGACTCGCAGAACACTCAAAAAAGAAACTGTTATACAGTTTAACGCATCAATTTTAACATCATTCACCAACTCCGAAAATTGCTTAACTTTAAGGCCTCTCTTGTGTAAAAGACATTCCCGATGCTCACGGAAACGGTTGGTGTCAAATCCACCACAATGTCCGCGGCCTCAGCAAGTTTATGTAAATCATCAAATCTGGCTAAAATTAGTTGCCACTAAAGCGGTAAACAATGTAGATACATATATGTCCTACAAAGGAATCATTTTTAGGATGTCCATTCAATAACTTTATCTGTTGCAACTGTGTTTACCGTCTCCCAACAATTAGGAGCTACAGAATTTTCTATCATTCTGACAAAGAAATCCGAGCACTGATCTCTTTTTAACGATCAAATGTGGGATTTAAAATAAGATCACGCATCTTATGTACTAGGTTCAGTCATAAAACCGAAATTGCATATGAACACTTTTTCCTTGGTTTCGGAGGATACTGGTTTTATATCAAATGTAACCTCTAAGCAAAATATAAAGCTGAATCGCTCAGAATGTATGTTGTACTAGAATCTACTAATGCAGATACTTTCTGCTTTGTATCCATCATAAGGAAGGAAAACGAAATGTCCAAAATGCTATACTCTATCGTAAGGAACCAAAAATGAAAGAAGTTACAGAAAAGTTAATGAACACAGAATAATTATGAATAATTCTTTTACAAACACAAATGAAAATGATCAACTTTAGTCGCTAAAATAAACTGCCAAAAAGAAGCAAGACAAGATAAAGCAAAGCAATATGGCTGCCGGATAACAACCAATGTTAAATAACGGCGCCAAAAATGAAATCGTCTATAACGAAAAGGACAAAGAGAAAACTTGTATTTACCGGGGAGAAAAAATATTACCCAGATGAATCTTAACAGTCCGTCAGATCCACGGATGTTACAACATCAGTGGACCTAGAACGTTTGAGATTTGAGTTCCTCTAAAATCAATATTTGTTTGCCATGAAGTACCTGATATATTTATGACGGATAATAGATCCTAATTCTCATGTGGAACCTTTGCCAAATCATACGGATTTCATCAGATGAGCAATAACCTTGGATATAAAAAAACAATGAAGAAGCTAAACGAGATGTTCAAACTTATAAATAATCTATTTAAAAAAACTGTTGATCCATTCATGGCCGTAGCAGAGATAAATGTTGTTGGCTTTTGTTTTTGTTTTTTGTTGTTGTTTTTTTGTTTTTTTTTTTGCGGGGAGGGTCTTGTATTTATTTCTGTATTGTATTTTTTCAAAATAAACCCCTGTAAAAAAAAAGTGGTAACAATTTTGGTGGGGCCCTTGAATCCCGGCTACTACGACCTTGTTATTGCCTGCCTTGTGGATCAACGCCTCTCCATCAGCGATTTAGTCCTGATCAGCTGTTAATGGGACGCCGATTTCGTACTACTGTGTCAGCTCATCTTTCTTTTGTGTGTATCAGATTCGTTGACTCCACCGATCTATGGGATACAATACTGTTCCTATTAGTGAGCAGAAGTGACCAGCAATAAAGTAAGAGTCAGACTCAGGAGAGAAAGGAAGATCGAAAAAGATGTTAATATCTCTTTTATTCCTGTGTTGCTCTCCTCATAAACCCTTGAAACCACGAATATAATTTATCAGCATAAAATTATAATGTCAAACAAAAGATTTGAACACATTTTTGAGGATACAAAATTTACTAATCACTTTAGATAGAAATGGAAACATGAATAAATGATTAGTCGTTAATATGTTTGTTTCTGATTATAGAATTGATAATAATAATAATAATAATAATAATAATAATAATAATAATAATAATAATTGTGACGGCCGCCCAAAGCAAGGAAATGAGTAAAGACAGAGTCCGACTGATGAAGACGCTTTTATTTGGGTAAATACGGGAGTTGTCACTTATCCTCCTGTTTCGCAACTGGTCTTCAACGTGAAACTACAATAGAATACAAATAGACTATGTAGTTTCTCTAATACAACTACTAAAATCGAAAAAGAGGAGGAAAAGTTCCAAGCATGTATCTTACCTTCTTGTCGTCTTCAAATCCTGCTGCTAAAAGAATTCAAACCCAGCGCCACGCAAACACCTGACTTTTACCGGTGTCAAACGCTGCCTGAACCCACGCAATAGGATGGTCGAACAAAACAAGGGAGATAATTATCTTGCATTTACAATAATATAAATAATATTACGGAACTTTCGGGGCCTGTGTCTATTGATGAAATTAACAGCGTTGATCCTAGGGGTCTATCTCCCCCCCCCAGGCAACACCTGCCCCCTCGATTTAAAGGAGCAGGGCTGGGTTTATTGCCCAGCGCCTGAAGCGCCCCCTCGAGGGGAATGCCGACGGGATCGACGCATTTTTTGTGTCTACCACCCATGAGTTTCGGCTTGTGGGTGGGCCCACAAAAAATGTCCTTGTGACACACTCTCATACGTGGGATGAGAGGCAAATACCATAATATTAATAATAATAATAATAATAATATTAATAATGATAATAATAATAATAATAATAATAATAATAATATTAATATTATTGATAATAATAATAATAATAATATTAATATTATTGATAATAATAATAATAATAATATTAATATTATTGATAATAATAATAATATTAATATTATTGATAATAATAATAATAATAATAATATTATAATATAATAATAATATTAATATTATTGATAATAATATAATATAATATTAATAATATTAATATTATTGATAATAATAATATTAATAATATTAATATTATTATAATGATATATGATAATAATAATATTAATATTATTATTATTATATTATGATAATATAATAATATAATATATTAATATTATTATTGATAATGATATAATATAATAATATTAGTATTATTATTAATGATAATAATAATATTAATAATATTAGTATTATTATTAATGATAATAATAATATTAATAATATTATATTATATTAATGATAATAATAATATTAATAATATTAGTATTATTATTAATGATAATAATAATATTAATAATATTAGTATTATTAATAATGATAATAATACTAATATTATTAATATTAATATTATTATTATTAATAATACTAATATATAATATTATATTATTATTATTAATATTATTAATATTATATTATAATATTATTATTAATAATACTAATATTAATAATATTAGTATTATTAATAATAATAATAATAATATTAATAATATTAGTATTATTATTAATAATAATGATAATATTAATAATAATAATGTCATTCCGATCGAGTAGATATAAGGTTCAACCCAAAATAAACTTTTACTAAACGTGGGATTATCTACCAAAAGAAAATGTGTGTGAATTATATTTTTCTTTATTCAGAAATTCTTAGATAATCCAAATAAATTCGTTCACACGTACATAAGAATTTGAAAGAAAATTTTTTTAATACATATCACAAGTCAAAAGAAGTATGTGTTATTATTGGCAAAAAAAAATCATAAATATTAACATTGTTTTACAATGTTAATATTTATGCTGTTTTTTTTTTCTTGAGACTGTTATCATAAGGATTGTTTAAGAGAAATTCTTCAGTTTCTAAGACATTTCTTTGTAGTTAGTGTTATTACACATTATATTACTTTCTGCAATATTCTGGGTGATTCTAGCAATTCTACTATTATGCTAGATTGATTTAATTATAATGTTGTGAATAGTTTCCCATTTCCTAATTAAACATATGTTACGTTTGGCTGGTCATGTGGATCATAACAATAGATTAACAGGTGCCCTTTTTTGATAAATAGAGAATTTTTACAACGTTTTGCTTAAAAAGGTGAGGATAACGTGACAGTGGTCAGCATGTCCTGAGCCATTCATTTCGGCTTGTTGGATACTTCCTTTGATTTCCAGTCATTTCTTCTTTTTTTTTTGTGATCAGCTTTAACAATTGCTTCTGAAAGGTGATACATATTCGGATAGAGAATTCTTTCAAATGAGCAAGAAATCGTTTGTAATTTGAGTACAGGTCGATTAAACCATAAATTCATATTCAAAATATTTTTCTCTTTATTTCATAATCAGTCATTACCCGGTACAAATGATTCTTTAAAATGGATTGCTGATAAATTTGTTTGGCCTTGCACGAAAGCAAATATTTGGTAGAAGACCTATATCCAAAAGGATAAAAATCCCTTCCTCTCTCTCTCTCTCTCTCTCTCTCTCTCTCTCTCTCTCTCTCTCTCTCTCTCTCTCTCTCACTCACTCACTCACTCACTCACACACACACACACACACACACACACACAGTCCTCAAGACTCATTTCCCGTTCCTGATGAGAGATTTACTCACGTTCACATTACTGGGTCTCTTCCAACTTGTGAAGATTACTCATTATTCGATTCAAATCTTCCCAGATAGCAAATATTCACGCCCAGCAAAATCCTTGCTTTTCGGATAAATCTCGCGCTTTGGGGTTCCTGCTGGTAGATGACGTCAATTCGAGTCGGACTACATTTGCCAATTGATGAGGCAACTCGGTTCATACCACCCACACGCTAATAGGTTGATGGAGCGATTTGACGTTTCCCATGCGATTTTAGACCAATCGAATTGCTTAAAATATTTGTCTTGTCCTTTTATGACTTCGCACTGCTGTAATGAATTGTTCATTTGTGGAAATGATTTATGATATGATTCTTCGTTTACCAACACAATACTTTTTGAATCATCTGAAAAATGTTAGATTCAATTTCCTTTGTGAACAATTAGAATAGAAAAATTGGCATATTACTCTTCCGGTCAAGGTCATAAGAAAGCTCTATGTACTTAAACTTTTGAAATCCTGCACGAATACATGAGAGCAGGATTATATAACTCCCATATAGAAAGGGTTGACATGCCGTAAAATCCAACCAACCTCCTTATTGAGGGTCTTGTCAGGTCATATAGAAACAGGATAAATACTGGTGAACAGAACACCTTCAATCATTTCTTTCTTAGATGTTTCTTAGCTGAAGACACAACCCTCAACTCTATTACCATTTGATGTTATTCCTCATAAATAAAGGGTGGGGGCGGCGGCATGTCAAATGACCGAAACGTCTTCTGCTGAAAATATTCTCTTGTAGAACATTTTTCTTACTCCATTGTTCATGTTTGATTTCTTGTTTATATTTGCCATTTACTTTCATATTCCGTTGGTTTATAGGGGAATATGGTTGGAATAACTTTCCTATTTCCTAATAAAAAGATATGTACCGCATATGGTTGGTCACATGACCTCTAACGGTAAATTAGCAGAAGCAAATGGGTAGTCAGAGATATCGGATGCAGCATTGAAGACAAACGTACTCATCTGAGTTACAGAGAATTTCTTCCAGCATCCTCTATTTCCTTGGGGTCAAGTTGTTCACATGTAGTTGGATTTTATCTGAAAAGAGCAGCGTAGTTGGAATTTTTAACATTGAGTTGGCTGGAACGAATACTTCACTTCACTGGAGGCCGAGTAAATGTTTTATGTAAGGAAGCCAGTGGCGGGTTAAAAATTGTTTAAAATTCTGTCAGCAATCCCACTGCAGTGTGCCTCAGGCACTGGGCAATACACCTGTCCTTATCCTTTTTAGGCGAGTGAGCAGGTGCTATCTGAGGATATGGCCCCTGAAACCAAACAAGAAGCTTTTGGTGCTTTTACGGCCCTACGGTGCTGATACTACACTATGATCTTTGCCTGGGATGGAGCTGCCCAAGGCCAGACAGCCCTAGGTGTTGACTGAATTTAGATGCTGAATATATGCTATATTTTAAAGGCAACAGCCACTTAGATTTTTGACTTCTGGTAGTGAATAGCTGCTAGCGATTATGACAGCTTTTCTAAATTAAAATGACCTGAAATAAGAGAACATGAAAAGGGCAAAATCCATAAATGTTTGATATTAATCAGTAATAAAAAAAATAGTTTTAAAAAGTATTAAATGACAGTAAGTTACTTATAAAGATTGAATTTTAATCGTTTTAGTGTTTAATGTTTTCAATCCATTTTCTTTTTCAAAAAATCTGTAGCTATTTTCGATTTTGAATCAGATGTCATGAAATCTCTTTACAAAATACGAAAATAAAATAATCTTTTTAAAAAATGAGACTTTAAAAGTTTTTATCAGTGTAGAATAATTCTTATGGTTGTCTTTTTGTAAAGGAAATTAATTTCACTTTAATGAAAAAGTTTAAGTTTTAAATTCAAATCCAAACTGTACATAAGTACTGTTAATAGTGATAGTAACAGGGCCTAGCAGGACCTGTGAATATACCACAGTATGATAATTTAATAATTATAACGTTTGATATGTTTACTTAATAGCGATTGCAAATAGTTCAATATGTAAAAAGTATGAAAATCTTATTTTTTTCTTTCTTTCCTTCTTTTCATCTTTTCATTATGTTCGATTGAAACAGATTAGTGTTATCGCTTCCACGCGCTCACCCCTTCTCTCTATCTTTCCCCTACTCTCTTTCTTTCTTTCATATCATATTTTTTGTGTAACATGTCTTTTTCTTCCCTTTTTTTCTTTATGATAAAAACAGAATGGTACACTATCTAGATGAGGTGATAAGAAATAAGAAATAAGAATTCCGCAGATAAGCAACACCAGATAATCAGGATTTACATTTTTGTATTTCATCTTGGATGATTTGGACAGTCTCAATTTTAAGCAGAGGGTGTTGCACGATGTCAACGGTCGTACAATTAAAGAACACGAGTATTAATACAGTGATAGTAATGATATGGGTGGCCATTCATTTTTTAGAATGATATCAATACTTTTTGATATTTAAATTACTATGCATTAGATTATAATAGAAAATTAAAAGTGCATCAGAAGGAAGAATTGAGTAAATGTCACAAACAGAAAACTATAATTTAATCTCCCCATATGAACACTGCATTTAACAAAATACACAATTATCTCTGGCAATTTGATAATAGAATATGTAGTCATTAAAACATTTTCCATATTTGTTTTTTGGGTTTTTTTTTTTTCATTTATTTTCAGTTAAAAGAAAATTGTTCTCTCTGTTACTTTTGCATATGAATTTGTGAAGAATTAAGTATAAAGAATTGGAGATGTTCTCTGGTTTCTTCAGAGCTACTTAACAATCTCCAACTAAGTCCATGTTTGTCAATTCCAAATATTGACTAATGTAAATTCACTCTCCTGTTTCTTAGATATGATAATAAATTTATGACTTTAACCTTCATCCATGGACATAGGCTTACAGCTAGAATGTCTGTTCTACCCAGTAAATCTCTAGTACCATTGAAAGTTTCTTTCTTACTGTCTCTTGATTTACTGTGTTAAAAGAAAACAAATGTTAATATTTGCAGATGAATGATAACATTATAGATATATGACTGACTTGCTTCATAAAGTTACTGCACATTGTCACTTAAGTTTTTTTTTACAGAAGTATAAGGAAACTTGAATCCAAGAAAGAGAAATCATTATTTTATACAAGAATAGACAATTTAAATGAAATTAATAAAGTCTATAAAAATCCATAGAAAATAATTTCATAACTGATCATTTTGCTTTGATGATTTAAATATATAGACAATTGATTCACAACAAGAAAAACAAAATCAGAGTATCATTCAATGTAAACATAATTAAACATTTAATAACATTTCAAACTAATTTGTTTTAAGTTGTATACATTCAGTCAATCAATTAAGAATCTTATCTCATTGTGTTTTAATATCTCTTCCAAATGTTTACCTCATTGTTCAATACATTTTAATATGCAATAAGAAAATTTGAAGAGTTACTCTCCGATCCTCAGAATTTCAATTTGAATTAGTTTATTTCTGATATAAATTGCTTTAATTTTTAATTTTTATCTTGAATTATTATTTGTGGGTTGCAAGGTGTGTTAATGGTAAACAAAAAATCTGAAAATCACATCTATTCATTTGCATTATTTGGATTATTCAGACTATTGTCCTCACCTTTATTGTTATATACACAACATTTCAGTTGACTTGTCCTTTGGCCTTCTGCAGAAATACCTGAAGAAGGCCAGATGGCACATCAGCCAAAATGTTGCGTAAAAGGAGAGATCAATAGTCTGAAATCCAAATAATCCAAATTATCAAGCCTCATCTCAAAAATTCAGAGAAATAAATATATTCATGTTTTAATCTCTCTCTCTCTCTCTCTCTCTCTCTCTCTCTCTCTCTCTCTCTCTCTCTCTCTCTCTCTCTCTCTCTCTCACTCACTCTCAATATTCAAATATAATTAAAACTGTGATTTTCTTTATTTCACTTTGTCTGGAAGTTGTTTCAGCTTTTCAAAAAATTAATCTTCATTCTTGGAAGAAACATTTTATTTCTTTTAATCTTCAATTTTTGTGTTATGAGTTTGTTTGAACACAACTCATTGCAGTTCAATATAACTTGAACTGTTAGTGGTCAGTGTAATATTTGAGTCTATTCTAATGCAAAAACTATTGGCTGGCAAATACAATATTACTCCCAACAAAATTATACAAGGTGAAAAAGCTGCATAAAATTAAGTATATTCTTAAAGACTTTTGAACCTACTTTGTATTAAAAAACACTTTTTTTTTCATATGACTACTTCATTTGATTGCTACATCCTTCTATTAAACTGAAAATAAAACACTTATCATATTTTTCAACAAATATTCATAAATTAGGATCATAAAAAAACTCTATAACCATTTTTTTTACTTTAAGTTTTTTTATCATTTTGTTCTCACAGTTATAAATTCCTTTCATTTTTATTTTTTAATATCATAAATATTTAAATCTTGTTTTCTTTTTATTATTATTATTATTATTATTATTATTATTATTATAAAACTTATTTCCATGTAAATTTATAATAAGTGTATATGTTTATCATCAATGGTTGTCAAGCAAGGTTATTAATGTCACTTTGAAACTAGAATTCCCAAGCAGAAGAAGATTTTGTTTATATTGCTTCATTTTTTGCTGCTACCCCTAACAAGTAAGGTCAACAAAAATCTGGTCAACTGCTGACAGATTTTTAAAACATAGAAAAGAATGAATTGACCCAACATGATGAGGCTGGGAATAATTAATCTTGTATATGATTCATTTCTTGTCGCTTGGAACTAAATTTGATTTAATGTTATTGAATTGGAGCAGCATTTGTTAATTATAATATTTTCTTTTCTTTTTATGTCAGATTTGTATAATGTTCTTGAATATTCTTTCTGTATGCAAAAGTTTAATTGTGTCAATGATACATTTTAAAGGACAATAAAGTTTCTTTAGAATGCCACAGAAATGGTCAATTGCCTTTCTAGATATCTCGTTTCTTTCTAATAAAGTGTGGAATTAATTCACAATGTTTTTAAGTATTTATTCAAATGATAATGCATGAAAATCATCCAATATAAAGCTTACTATGAAATTAATGCCCACACATATATATATATGTGTATATGTATACTTGTGTGTATATATATATGTGTGTATATGTATACTTGTGTGTATATATATATGTGTATATATGTATATATATATATATATATATATATGTGTGTGCATGTATATATGTATATATATATATGTGTGTGTGCATGTATATGTATATATATATATATGTGTGTGTGCATGTATATATGTATATATATATATGTGTGTGTGCATGTATATATGTATATATATATATATTGTGTGTGCATGTATATGTATATATATATATATGTATATATGTATATATATATGTGTGTGCATGTATATGTATATATATATATATATGTATATATATATGTGTGTGTGCATGTATATATATATATATATATATATGTGTGTGTGTGTGTGTGTGCATGTATATATATATATGTACATATATATGTGTGTGTGTGTGTGTGTGTGCATGTATATATATATATATATATATATGTATGTGTGTGTGTGTGTGTGTATGTGTGCATGTATATATATATATATATATATATGTATGTATATATATATATGTGTGTGTGTATGTGTATATATATGTATATATATATATATGTGTGTGTGTGTGTGCATGTATATATATATATATATATATGTATATATATATATATATATGTGTGTGTGTGTGTGCATATATATATATATATATATATACATATATATATATGTGTGTGTGTGTGCATGTATATATATATGTGTGTGTGTGTGTGCATGTATATATATATATATATATATATATGTGTGTGTGTGTGTGTGTGTGCATGTATTATGTATATATATATGTGTGTGTGTGTGCATGTATATGTGTGTGTGTGTGTGCATGTAATATATATATATATATATGTGGTGTGTGGATGTTTAAGTCAGATGTGTACATAACATTGTAGGGTAACTTGTAAATATTATGCAATGATAATGTGTTTCAAAAAATGTTTAAATCTGATTCTATAGAAGTTCAGGTGTTACTTTTAGAAATGTGATAAAGATCTGTTCAGATTCAAGATCATAGAATTTTATAGGCATATTACCATTGGTTTATTCCAAGGTTTTCTGGCTTATCATGATGTGTGCTCGTGTCCATTGAAGTATCAGAGTGGACAGCATGAATAGAAAATATAAACTCTATTTAAATGTCTTTCATTTAGCAATAGGTACATAACTTAGACAGATTTAGAGAAAATGGAAATGAGTCAAATCTTTTAAAAAAACATATGCTTCCTTGTAAACAAGTTAAGAGACATACAATAAAGATTTGGTAAAAACAGAGAAAAAGTCTTTTTGCAATAGATTATACATTACAATAACTCAGTTATTACTTTTAGAGTGTAAAACATTTGATATACAATAAATGTGAAATAATTGTTTTTACTTAACTCTAAATCTGAGAGTTTTTCTCTTATCCCTAAATCAGTCTTTGTTTCCACTGATCCCTAAAACTTGAAGTCTTTGTTTTTCTGATCCCAATATCATGGAGTCTTTGATTTTTCTGATCCCTAAATCTTGGAGATTTTGTTTTTCTGATCCCAATATCATGGAGTCTTTGATTTCTATTATCCCTAAATCTAAGAGTTTTGATTTCTCTTATCCCTAAATTTTGGAGTTTTTGTTTTCTTTGATCCCTAAATCTTGGAGTGTCTGTCATACAGGTCACTAATTATCTACTGTACAGACATAGTTGAGAGCAGGTTATGTGACCAAAAACTAAGATTTTAGGACCAGTCAGAAGTCACTAAAGACTGACACAGCATATAAATCTGTGATTCTATTTGAAAATGTATAAATAACCTGAATTCTACATTCATCCATTTCCTGATCTCACCAGCAATCACACAGGTCTTCTTGATCTTACTGGTTATTCCCACAAACCAATTCTATTCATGACCCAACTCTATCCTACTACATGACGATTCTTCATAGCCTCACTGATTATTTGCACATATTTTTCCTATTCATTGCCCCACTGACCCCAACCCATGGTCAGTCCCTCCCTTAGTTCTCCATGCACCTATCTCATGATAGTTCTATGATGCCAGCCACAGATAGCAGTTTTTTGCATATCTCATTGGGACTAAATCAACTACAGCTCATAGACCCATAAACATCAGCCAACATATGGACTAAAACAAGTAAGCCTGTTCTTTGAAGGCTAAACAAGAACTTCAGTATCACAGAAATGAACATTCAGTTAATGTAAACTTTTTTTTGTAAACCTTCCTTTCCAAAAATTGTCTTGTATTTCCCTTTATAAATCATAGACTTTTTTCTTAACACTGTTTTGTTACTATTTCTTCCACTACTTTGCTTCATTAACCAATAATACAACTGCTGTTCCTGTCGCATCAGCCCTTCCTCTTCTTTATTCTTCTTGCAACTATACATGTATGAATAAAATATTTGTTATAGATATTCTGCTAATCAAAAAGAAATCTTTTTTTCCTTTTGGGAGCAGCATCTTTTTTTTTATTTCTGCATATCTTTTTATCTATAAGTATAAAGTTAATTGATGCCTATGTAAATTTCTTCAGTTTCATTGTATTATGCTTTCATATATAAAACAAGTAAATAATTAGTACAAATTGTTTGGTGTTTGTTAATATCCTGATTCTTATGATATATTATCAATAATGAAATTCTTAAAGCTTTAATTTCTTATCAATTTGTATCAAAGTTTTCACAGCAAAATCTAAAAACTAACAATCATAATGTTTAATTTAATGAAACAAAAATAAACATTTTTAATTCTCAGGAAAATATTTCATTTGTTGTTATTCCTTTTTAACTCAAATTGGTTAGATTGCACATGAGATGAAAATTTCATTTGTGTTCCTGAGCTTATCTGTATTGAGTGTATTGTGTCTGTATTTTGATTTCTAGTTCATTTTTACTTTATAACTGTGTCAATCAAATTAACCACCTGAAGGGCAAAGAGAAAACAAAAATGATCTTTTTTAAATACAAAACAATTGTAACAAACCATAACCTTGTCAGTCCCATATTTTAAGCTAATGTGACAATCACAAACAAACCTTTAGAAAGCTCTTACACAAAATAGTTTTAGTCTATCTATCTATCTATCTATCTATCTATATAATAAGTAAAGTAAAGTCGTCGGGGCGTCCTAAAGTCAGTATCAGCCAATCAGCGAGGGAGTCTATCCCCTTTTCACTAGTGCTAGACCAAGGAGATTGTTTTAGCATCTGAGGTGGAGCGCCACACCTACCATCAGCTCCTTACTTTACCGCACAGATCCCTGTGCTACTCATACGCTGAGTTGGCGAGGACCGGAATCGAACTAGGAACCATGTGGTTTCTAGCCAAACGCTCTACCGACTGAGCTAACCCGGCCCTCGAATATATATATATATATATATATATATATATATATATATATATATATCAAAAGTTAAATAATGATTGTTGAATTTAATCTTTTATAAAAAAAAAGCCTTATATGCAGTTATCCATAATTTTGTAATAAATATTCCTATTATGATTAACTACAAAATAAATTTGATGTGCATAAAATCATCATTCCAAAATCTTTTGAAAGTCAACATACTAAGCTATAAGTTTTGTTCACAGCAATTAAATAAAAAATTAATCTTAAATAAAATGTACAAAACTTGTTTAGTACTATAATCCCTACAAACAATGAAAGAAATTTAGCACATCATTTTTAATGTCTACAGTTGCTTTTATCCTCATCCATGGCTGATATATATACACATTTATCAACCTCTCTGCACAAGCAGGATGTGACACAAGGTCAATCGTTTTTAAGCAGAGTTTCACAGGTTTGAATTCTGAGTTTTCCTTCTCCTAGATTGGTTACTATGCCAAAATAAGAGGACCTTGTCTGCCCTACTATTTACCCATAGCTAGAGGGAGAATAATTGGATTTATACTTTTCTGAAGGTATATATATATATATATATATATATATATATATATATATATATATATATATCAGTTTAAAAACCAAATTAAATAAAGTATATATTTCCTAAATTTACTGTAATTACCTGTAAAAGTGTAATAACATTTCTGTGAAGATGGATCAAGAATAAGGGATGAGTTTGTAGGTTTGATTTGAGCTCTTTGTAATTCAATTGGTAGAACAATTGGTAAAATAAATAAGAGTCAGATGCAAAAAAAAGTGGAGAAAGAAACAAAATAGTAAACTATATAAGTAAATTCAGAAAACTGGACTAGAAAAAGTGCAAGAGTAGACAAAACTAAATGGGAAAGATAATTCACTGGAAATTGTGAGTAGTGAGAGGTAAAGTGAATCACCTCATGAGGCTACAGAGATTGAAGTCACAACCTCTTGGTAAGTCTCCTGTCATCCGTGTTGGTTGGAGTGGTTCAGCCAGTAAGGAGGCATAAAAGCCAAGGTAGTCTCTTTCAAAGGAGAATTACTATTTTCAGTTGGGATAACCAGCTATTCAAGTCAATCTGAACAATGATGCCTGCAACAAGTAAGACTTGAAGACTAGATTATTTGAAGACCTAAAGGATTTTTTTTTTAATTTTTGATCATTGTCCAAAATGCAAAACTGGATAGATACCTTCCAGGGAGGTGAAAAGGTTATGGAAAATAAAGATGATGACAATCATAATTGGAAACCTTGGAACAAAGAACCTGGAAAGGAAACCAGGGCAAACAAAGATTTGTGGAAAAATTAAAACAGCACTGTTGAGATCAATTAGAACAGTGGTTATCAACTGAGGGCCATATGGCCCCCCAAGAACCATATAACAATATTTGGGGTATAAGCAAGCAAAAATATTTAATTATAAAAATGCAATTGGATTTTAAACATTGAATGGCTAGGTCCCCTCCATAGTAAAATAGGAATTAAAAGGGTCCATAGATTTTTTTTTTTTGAGAACCACCGATGTAGAATACTGAGAAAAATCCTGGAGAACTGAGGAGACTTACTGTCATTTGGATTCTAGTGAAGGCCATCAGTTTGTTCTAATGTGAAAACTGACAAAGACTAATAGTATTATCATTATCATCATTCCAAAAGAATAAAAAGGATATTGCTAAAGAACTAGAGGCAACTATTATATATAGACCTACACATTCTAAAGGAGACAAAGATGAGTAGAAAAAGTATAGCCATGGCATGTATAGACTACAAAAACACATATGACATGATCCCACGAACATGGATAATAGAATGTCTGAAAAGGTTTAAAAATCTCATAATGAAAAACAGGAGAGCAAAAGTAGCAGCTGGAGGAGAAACGTTAGCAGAGGTAAAAATCCACCAAAGGCATTTTACTGAGAGATTCATTATCATTGCTACTATTTATAATTGCAATAATGCCAATCAGTTATCTATAAAGAAAATGCAAAGAGGCTAATTGATAAACTATATTTATAAGCACAAAGGTCAATGAAAATTAGATATCTTATAACAACATGAAATGCAAAAGATGATAGAACAAATGAAATGAATGACCCCTAACCATACAAAAAGATTGTTTTCACCCAAAGTATGTAGATGGAATTATTGGAAATGAATCCTCTACTATAAGATCATTTCAGATGACAAAAAAATTAAGTTGAACAAATATTTCTCTCAACTAAATTATAATTATAGCAGTAATTGAAAAATATCCAGAATCATTTAATGAAAAGAGTGTAATATTCTATGAGGATAGCATTAGACGACATGTTTTTTTATTATTTTTATTTTTTTCTGATAAGACAAAATTCACCTCAATTTGACCAATTATTTGAGTCTTTACATAATTCTTTTAATGAAAAACATTCTAACTGCCTTGAATCATGCAAATCAAGAAGTTCTTTTCTCAGGAAGATAAAATCTTTTGAAAGGATAAAATTATGAAATTGTCATAAAGATATCAGAAGTCTGTGTGACAAAACAGTAAATATGATATTCAATAAAATTAATGATGAAAAATATTTTTAAAAAACTATTTGTTTTATTTAATGAATTGAATAAACTTGTTTGATTAGTTAATAGAACAGTAAAACTTGCCATTGATGTTCTTAGACTGAAATGATATATAAACTGATTGACAAAAATGGGAATCAGTTGCAATGCACATTGTTGCCATGTGCACTGTTGCCATGTGCACTGTTGCCATGTACATTTGAGGGAAGAAATCTGAAATAGAGTTCAATTTTCATTTTATTGCTTTCCTTAAAATGATAAAATCCCTGTTTTCAATTCAAAAAGATGGTTGTTATTTTAACACTCTACTTAATATTTTTTTAATGTTTTTGTTTGAATAAATATTTTTTTTGTGAAATTAATTACTTTGGCTGTTTTGCAAAGTTCTAATCATAGCAGATCAGTAAATTATTTATTTTATTCTATACAATAAAAGTGAGACTTAACTTTAAACAATTTCTTTCATTGCAAATGGAGTTCACCTAAGATAACCCTTAAAGAAGGCCTGACAACCATGTAACTGGGGTCACAACTGGACGTGTACATGTAGAGATCTAAAATACTTTTAAATAACAATTACAGAGAATATTTTTGTAAGGAATCTCTTAGTAATATCCAGTAATTATTTAATTAGCAACTATACATTTTATTAAGGAAGCAGTTTACAATTATTGACTTATTTCCATAAAATGACTCTGTAATAAAATTCTTATTAAATGACATTTTTCATGAATCTACTAGTGCAAAAAGTTACATTCATTATTTGGTTTCTTACAAAGGAGAGGATCAACATAGTTTTTAAATACATGTAATAAAGAAAACACAAATTATTCATTAAAAAATTATTTCTATAAAAAAAATTCATTATTACAAAGAACAATTGCATAAAGAAAAAAAACTTTGTGACAAAATTCTTAATAATGACATTTCTTGGTGATTTTCATTGTTTAGAATAATTCCAAAAATGAATGAAAGTTAATATGATATTGTCAAGTCAATAATGTCTTCTCTGTTATATTTTTGCATTATGTTTTAAAGACCAGTTGTAAAATGTTAAATTAAATTTACTGAATTTAATTATAACATTAACTTTGAGTGATAATTCTTTTTAATAACTGTCATTTTTCATTAATTTTGGATATCTTAACTTCTATATTATTTAAGAAGAGCGGAAAAATTTAACATACTTTCTAGAAAATACAAATTAGTTATTTAAAAGAAAAGTGAGAAGTAATGTTGGTGGAATTGCTTATTGTTGGTATCAGCCAGACAGCAAGGGAGTCTATCCCCTTTTCACTAACACTAGCCCAGAGAGATTTTTTTTCCATCTGAGGTGAAGCACCACACCTATCATCAGCTCCCCACTTCACAGATCAAAGCCATGCCACTCATGTGCTGAGTTGGAGAGCACTGATATCAAACCCATAACAACTATGTAATTTTGTAATTGATATGATTTTTGTTATGAAGAACAATAGCATATAGCAAAGATATTGAATTTAAATTAACTTTATGGGATAAATTTCTTAAAGACATTATTTGTGAATGTCACAATGAAAAACTTTCTTTTTACAATAAAGATAAAATATCACAAATTTAAATAAAATAAATTAACATTTTACTTACTTCAGAATTCTTAAATAATAAACTTAAGTTAATCGGAAAGTAAAAGGTAAAAATTTCTATTTAAAAAAGATTTAATTTCTATCAGTAACTTTTGTATGTTAGTGTTACTGATGAGTGTTTTAATTTTGTCGCTCCCCAGTGAGAGAAGAGTGACCTCCAGTTGCTAGGCAATGTTATATGTATCACCATTGGTCCACCAATTATCTCTAAATGATTGCTAAAAATTTGATTGAATTATAAGTGCTGAACAACAAATGAAATTATCCATTACAACATTTTGAATTATAAGGAAATGATCCCAATAAAGAAATAGTGTCACAAAGATGATGTCTGACCACATGTCTTACAAATGAAAGACCACATGTCTCACAAATGTCTGACCACATGTCTTACAAATGTCTGACCACATGTCTCACAAATGTCTGACCACATGTCTCACAAATGATTGACCACATGTCTCACAAATGACTGCAGAATGAATTAATGAACAGACTCATGAAACTATCTCACAGCTTATTCACCATTCATTCACCTCTACCCAACTTCTAGTCAACCAATTATTACTTTTTCTTGCATCTCAAAATCTTTGTGCAACAAACAGCAGATCATCAATTCCAACATTCTATGCTTTATTGGTTTGTTGTTGTCATAGATTTTCATAGTTCTTATTTGGATTAATAGATTTTAGTCTAAATTAACATATACACCTTTAAATGGGATAATTAAAAATTACAGCAATCTAATAACTTATCAGTTTATGTTTCATAACATAATTCCTTTGTCTTTTCATTGTTTTTAATAAAAAGTGTAAATATAATAATCATTTGTTTGTAATGTAAATGAATTTATTATATTCATCATGCTGTGTCAGAACTGTCTTCTTTTATCTGATAATTACATTTTATTTTTCTTACTCTAAAATATAAATATGCATTAAATTTCATCTTGCCTGGGGTGCCAAGAACATATGAGCTATCCTTGGTGGAATTTTCCACTATATAAGGTCAAGACAAAGTTTCAGCCCCCAAAAGAGTTTTATCATTTCAAGAGAACCCAGGTGCACTACTCCTCTAGCCAATCAGAGTTTGGCTCAAATCCCAAGCAATCAGTTTTTATTGCACCTAGCCATTCCTGGATTCACTTTGACCTTATATAGAGCCAAAATCAATAGACAGTATAAGAATAACTCACAAGCATTCATCTCTCAACAAGTCCATTTCTCAAACACATACCTTCACCCTCTTGTCTGTGCTGACTGACCCCCCAAGATGAACTATCAACAAATTGTAACCCTGAACTACAAGCAAACAATTACTTACACAAGATCAATAACACTTTTCACAATAATTACAGCTCATATTATATTATATTAATATTTGTTATTTGTTCTTGTATTATTGTTTTCTAGATGACTCTGAACTGTTATTATTAAACTATAAAATATATCAAGTGAAATTAATCTATCATTGACATCTATTTACTTTAAAAACAAATTAAAATAAAGCTGATATTCTTCAATTTTCCTCTGATATTTATTTACTAAATCACTGTTAAATAAAACTTAAAACAAATTGGTAAATGAGATTGTTAAGTTATTCATTTCAATTATAAAATGTTTTTTTTTCTTTTTGTGAGTTTTTCTCATCAGTTATAACTAATGGTTTTTCATTGAAGTTTGAATGACAAGCAAGTCTCCTTATGTCTCCAGGACTCTTCTGAGTATTCTAGCTGATTTTAACAATGCTCTGGTCTAGATGGTCTCCATTATTCCTCTAATCTCCAGTGTCTTATTGTCATTGTTATTATCCTCATTATCAATTTACAAGTTTTTCACATTGTTAATAACTGGTGGCTTTCATTTATTTCAACTGGTTAATATTTCAAACCCCAATAATGAACTGCCAGTGTTACAATTAACCTTATGATAAATAAAAGAAAATTAGTTTTTTGAAATATTGGAATAAGTATTGGTTTGTCTTTTAATATAATTCTGTTTTATGTAACCAATTGATATTTTATGTTGAACTGATCAATTTTTGGTAATATTTGTCATATTTTATCAATATGATTTTTAGAATCTGATAATAGGACAAAATATTTAAAAATACGCTGAAATGAAAATATTGATGCAATGATCTGCATAAATAAAAGTTGTTGTTTTTAATCCCATATATAGGTAGATGAAAGGAGTACAAAAAGCTATATCCCAAAAGAGAATCAAGATTTTTCATTCTTCTTATTGCTTGAAGGCCAACATTCCCCTACCCACTTCGCTTGACTGTAAGAGTGGTTTTTATTTGCCTTACAACAACCATTTTGTAATCTCTCTCTCTCTCTCTCTCTCTCTCTCTCTCTCTCTCTCTCTCTCTCTCTCTCTCTCTCTCTCTCTCTCTCTCAATAATATAATGAATAACTTATGAATCTAGATCCTCTACTTACAATGCTGCTAAATACAATGAAACAAAGAAGAACTTAAAAGTAGGATAGTGATTGTAGATGAAGATTGAAGTTGAGAACTTAGATGATGATTATACATAAATATAACATTAATTACTTAAAGTGTGTCAATTTCTTCTTGTCTACAAATGATTGGAAATATAGTGACATTGGATTGTTCATAACCAAATATGGTAACTCTTAAATTGATAGCAAAGTGTTTTCTTTTTTAGTTGTTGTTTTTTTCTTCCCCTAAATAACCAATGTGTGGAATGATCTAAATAATAATCTGGGTCTTTTATACATTGTTATTGTTCTTTCCCAAATTAACACTCAACTGGAGACAAGTACATTATTTTTTTATTGAATTACTTATTCTGTGTTATTTTTACTTTTCATCACAATATTCTGAGTTGATAAACATTTTAAATACATGAGAGCCCATCTTTCATGAACATTGCTTTAACCACTTCAACAACAAAAGTGTTGATGATTACATAGAACACAAATTCTACCACTCTTTCTTCTATGGATGTTTATATCATCTTTGTTTTACTACTAAGTAATATTTATTTTAAAATTTTAAGATGAAGTATTTTAACTGTTATTATAGTCTTCACGGTAGCAAGCAATGGTTTTGCTGTGTGAAGATTGTCTTTTATAGATGTCGGTTTGGAAACCACAGTTTGCAGCTAACATTTTTGTTGTAATTGAACAAACCTGGACACATTGTTGTTTAAGCCAGTGTTTAGTAATTCTTGTGTGGATATATATATACAAAACAATACACAGCAAATTAAAAAGAACAATATTTATTTACTGAGCAAACTTAATAGAATAAATAACAGAAGATACAAAGAAGCTTATGCATAATTGCATTTGTTGAAATGTCTTAAGATGTAGATAGTCTTTTTTGTAAAGTTCTTAAAGCTGTTGTTTAAAGGAGTAAAGTATAAGCAATTACTTATTTGAATATGCTCTTGGGTGCCATACACACAGAAAGTTCCCTACTCCTATAGAGAGGAGACGCAATTACTGCGAGTTACATTGTCGAGGCTAAACGGTCAAGGCAAATTTTTTACCTTGGTGCCTCTGTATCTATATGGCTGCATGCAATGACACCTAGCGCCTAACAGAAGAAACATTGTAGGTAATCAGGTAAAGTAAGGAATGTAATTCCTACATAGTCAAACAGTTTATCACTCCCAGAGTGTTAAGATGAAAATCAACAATAAGATGATGTAAAACTAGTAATAATAGAAAAAATGTATCCTGTAAAAACTTCAAAATAGATATCTCTACAATAACTTGGTAGTAAAACAAAAGATAGAATAGAGAATCTTCAGATGTGTTTGGCAAAATCAATATAGATATGTACTCTACTTAATTATTATTGAAAAGTTTATGGTGATGTCTATAAAGTCTTTCAAAATGTGGAATGTTAAATAAAAGGTCTGATCAGAAGATTCTTTATTTCTGATATTCATTCTGTTTTTAACTAATGGTCAAAATATTTATCAACTTAAAATGTTACAATGAAAAGCAACAATAATGGAGTATGAAATAATTGTAAAAATACTTCATCCCAAAACTTCAAAATAAAACAAGTACATGTTGTTTTAATGAGTATATAATGTTATTTTAGGCAATGAGAACAACTTATCTAATGTTGTTTGTTTATAAATGATTTCCACAGATTTTAACTCTGTGTATTTGACCAGTAATAGTATTGTATCAGGAGTTATGGTACCAACGAATGAAGGTTGGTCTTGTACGTTTGTTTGATTCAGGTACCATAACTTGTTTTAACAAAAAAAGTGTTAGAGATTACACAAACTTCTTCTTCTTCTTTCTTTCTTTTTCTTTCTCTCCTTTTTTTTACTTTCAAGCATTTCAATTTAATTGATATTATTATTATTAAATATGGTGAAATATTCATATTTCCTTTGTCTTATCTTGTCTGATTCAGTCAAGGTCGATTTTAAAACTTCTAATTAGAATTGGAAAGCAGAACAAATTTTTCTTATATGTCCATTTCAATGCGTAATTTTATAAAATTTCTCAGGAACCATTAAGAATACTCTATACTATTAATATTTATAATAATAAATAATAATACAAATTGTATAATACAAATTAATAATTGCATATATACTGTGTCTGGATAAATCTTGAAATAATGATTAAACCTGTTTAGTTAATATATGTAAATATATAATATATGTAAATATATAATATATTCCCATGAACTAAAATTGACTATAAGATAATCATGAAGCATTTAATTTTAGGAGGTAAAATTTTGCTGACTCTTCTTTAACAGAAAATTGTTGAGTCGTATGAAAAGTTGCGGCTAATATATAGGAAATTCAATTTACATGATTCCGACAAAATCATTTTTTAATTTTGTGTTGAAGTTCTTCCCTCGTTTAAAATGAATGTGAATGAAAGCAAAATAGTTTAAAGCATTTTAGAATAAAAAGATAATTTATCTAAAAAAAAGTATTTTTATTTTGTATTAAAAATAAAAAAACATTAATGATAATTAATTTGTTTTAAATTTTCTATTTATTTACATTTTGGTACAATTATTTTTCTTTGTTTTGTTCAAAAATTCAATTTGTATATCACAAAAGTAAATTACAAAATGAATGTGTTGCTTGAATAGTTCTAATAGATTATCTTTTTCCTTTCACTTATCACTTGTCAAAAGAGAATCACTTTTCCTCTCTGTCCTTTATTCATCTTAATACTGGAACGCATGTAATGGGCTAACCATAATTTGATTATTGATTATATCTGCAATATCAATACAAAATCAATTTGTAAGTTTGTGGTGAATTAGGACTCCGAGTGTATGTGGTTGATTTTCTTTACAAGTATTATTTCCGATGATTGTGGAATACACAATCAAAAATTAGACAACACGGGCAAAGAATACGACAAACCATTCAACATTAATTATGAATAATGAAAAGTATAATATATTCTTTTGTGAATAGATTGTGAGAAAATCACTTTCTTGATTGTTGTTGGCCTTATCCTTTCCTGCAATCCTCCAACTGGTTCCATTCTTGCTATCTCTTTTTAAAGGAGGCTAATTGAAGAAACGACAAATAAACAAACTATACAAAGGTCTATACAAACTTCTCAGCAAGCCACCCTGCAGAATGATGTAATGGTACTAATCTGAATTAGCTGTGGGATCCTGCATATATAGAGATGGCTGCATGTGTCCGGTTGAGAGAGTGCTGTTTCTGACCTTTCCTATTTATTAAGAGTTTAGACCCTCAATCAACTCTCTAGATAGTGACCACTAGAGATGTCAACAGCACAGGACTTGTTACCTTTTATTTGAGGTCATTTGCAAACATCAAAGGCTTGTCATGGCATTGTCCATCACCAGAATTATCATATACCAAATACATATAGGAGTAAGTATTATTTTTTTTAATTTTAACTTCTTCATCCTAGACTGGAGAAAGAGAGAGGAGATATAGATAGGGTGATAGATAAAAAAGTAGATTGATTTTCATTCTATTTGAATTCCTAGATATCTTTTATTTTACTTATCTTTATTTTTGCCATATATATATATATATATATATATATATATATATATATATATAAACCTCTGGCAAATGATAGGAAGTAACAATATACTAGATAATAAAGTAATCAAACATCTAAAATCAACCAAATCATTCCCTAGATTCACAACTAAAAAGACCTTTAAAATTTACCATGAATCAAATTGCAGAAGCAAAAAATAATTCATTTACTAGACTGCGCATGCTGCAAAAAACAATATGTCAGAAAGTCAGAATGGACATTTTATTTTTGGCTAAACAGCTATAGACACAGATTCAAATCTGTGGATTACAACAAATTAATACCAGTAGAACAACACTTCCACTCAAATGTCCACAATTTGAACAGAGATTCTAAATTCACAATCATTAAAAGAATAAAAAAAGACATTAATATAAAATTGGGAATCAAAAAAACATCCTCTAATGACTTGATTTCCTACACTGCACACACAGCTTACAATAAATGGTATTGTTATAGGAAATAGAATTGGTGATCTAAGTTCAAACCCTGGACAAAGCTGTTGACATTTCATCTCACCCTAATTTTGTGTTAAAGCTATGGGTAAATAGTAGAGCAGACTGTGTCCTTTAGCCTTGGTAAAGAAACTAGTCTAGTGGATGTAAAACTGAATTTAAACCAGCTTTATCCCACTTAAAAATTGACCTTGTGTCATATCCTGCCCATGCCGAATGGGTTGGGTAAATACAGACACACGCTGTTATTCATCTTATTCACTAGAAAGCAAGACTCATCAAAGCACAAAATCCAATTTTAATTTTTTTTATATCCTATTGAAGAACATTTCAATACTGGACATTGGTTGGTATGGAAACCTTTGACTTAAAGCAATGCAGATTTATACAAAACAAGGAATGTTATAGTTATTTACTAAGCTTTACTTAGATGTGACACAAGGCTAGAAGTATGGGAACTAACAATGTCTAGTTTGCTAACCATTACACCACATAATGTGCCCAACAAGGATTGTTATAACATGAGACATATTCTTTCCTTCATCTTGATTAAAATTATCTGCAATATCAGCCATAGTAGCTCTTCATTGTTATCATTAATTTTAACTAGTATAATTTTCTTTATCTTTTTAATTTTGATTTTTGTTTTTTAATTGAAGTAACTTTTCTGTTGAGTTAAACTTGATAAAATAGGTTCTCACCATTTCTATTCTGTTGATGATTTTCTCCCCTCATATTACTTTCTCCCCTCATATTATTTTCTTCCCTCATAGTATTATTGCTAGTAAAGTTCTTACTACCATTAAATGTGTGAACATCCCACAAAATATTTCAAAAAAGTTTTTTCTCTAATCTTTTGGCCATAACAATTTGAACTTCATCAAATCTTTCATCTTAGCATTCTGCACATCAAAATAAAAATATTTCTAATTGTGATATGAAATAGTTTTACCAGACAGCAGCTGTCATTCTTATCATTTGTCACTTATCATAATCCAAGTGCATAGAAAAGATTAAAACATTTTCAAGTATTTTGGGGGAATATTTCTATTCTATTTAAAGTTTATATTAAATGTAAACTCTGAATAAAACAATGCTTATATTATAACTTGTATGTGAAACTTTTTTTTTAACACACATTTTTTTCAGGTGGAATATTTTTTAATCAACAAAGATTAAATGAAAATTTATAAAATAAAATCTGAACTACAATCAATAAAATGATGCTAAAACAAATAAAAAAGATGATTTTTAATTGCCTGTGTCAATCAAACTTGAGTAATTCAATTCTTTTTTTCTTTGTTTCTCTTTTTGTTGACTTATAATTGACATATTTACTTTTTATTTAAATTGATAATATCCTCCAACAATTAAGAAACCCATTTTTCTAAAAGTCTTGTCTTTTAAGAAAGATTTTGAAGTTCAAAAGCTTTTGAGTAAATCATTTTGTTCATTGAAAGATTTAAATAAATACAAATCTTTAATTTCATCAACATATTTTCATTCATTAATATTTTGCAGTGATGTTGTTCTATTCCATTAAAAAATCGGTTTTGAATGTTTCAGAAAAAAAAGACATTTCGAGATTTTATGGTTTTCATTTTTAGAAACAGTGAATTTTTTAATGGCAGATTGTTCAAATTAAAGTAACTAATTTTTTTTAATAAAATAGATATTTAAAAAACACTTTTTCAATTAAAATATTCTCTCTCTCTCTCTCTCTCTCTCTCTCTCTCTCTCTCTCTCTCTCTCTCTCTCTCTCTCTCTCTCTCTCTCTCTCTCTCTCTCTCTCTCCCTAACAGTAAGACATCAATATCCTAAATTATTCTTCAAACAACAAATAAGTTCATTAACAGCTTTAAGTTAATCTTTATTAGAGAATTCTCAAGTGTAAGGAAATCATTTAGATGCTTGAGAAACTGGTTATTCATAGGTAAGTAGTCTTGTGAAAATGTCTATCTTTCATTTTAATAACATCTTAACAAATTGTCCTCTTTCCATTCATCAAACTTGTCTGAGTTTTGAATGCACAAATATTTCAGTTTGCTCTGCAAATCTATGTGCATTAATTCTTAATTCATATTGAAGGAAATTTGGATTTTTCCAGTCATTCCTGTTCAACCAAATATCCACTAAAACCATTTTTCAGTTTATTTTTTGTATTTTGAATTGCATCCACATATTGTTCAAATCCATTAAAATTATACAAGATAAGTTTGAAATATAAATATTTCTCCTAATAAAGTGAAAATATTCTTAAAATGGATGTAAATTCACTCAAAACAAATCTATTTAATCACTTGTACATTTACAATAGGAGATTTTTCTCTTAATAAAAAGATTGTCTATGTACATTTTTTATTTGTCAAATATACTTAACCGTTTTTAGCTTATCTTATTTTGTATATATTGCTCAATAGTTCAGGTTAATGAAGTGATTTGAAATGGAACACATTGCTTTACAAATACAAATTCAGTGAAGTTTACTACATATTAGTACATTTTATGAGTACTAATAGAAAAGATAGGGTAGACTGGGATCTTTAACCTTGGTGAGGCAACCAGTCTAGGAGAATGAAAACAACTCTGCTTGGGATGGTCACTACTAGAATAGGCTCAGTTCTAATTAGTGAACTATTTCACTAATTTAAAGAATACTTAGAAGAAATTCATTGTCTGTAAAAAGAAGGATTCAAGTTGGCACTTAAAATCAATTTTATTCATTTCTAATCATGACTCCATTCCAGTGATAAACTATTTCATTATATTAAGTTTCTTATTTATTTATGAAGAATGTATTTTCATGCTGCTCTCTGAAAGTAGAAAATATTATTAGTAAAAACAAAAAAGAATATTCAGTTCTTGGTTTAAAATTCAAGATTATCTTAAAATGGGATTCTCAGAAATTCACTAAAATATAATCATGAATATTCATTTGTATTTTCCAGGTTGAATCAAAATATGAAATATATTAAAATATCGCAAATGAAATATAGTTGTCTTACTGGAAAATAATGTTTATTTTTTACAATTTTAATCAAAGATAATTCATTTAAAAATGGTAGCAAATTCTTTTCTTAAAACTGTTTCATTATCAAATGAGAAACCTTTATCTGAAATACTTTATATAGAAAATTGTTTCTTTTAATAAAAATCTTTTCCCATATTTTAGATTTTTCTTAACCAAACTGCAGGAAAAATATTCAGTCAAAAACATAATAAAAGGATACTAAAATTATGATGAGAAAATATTTTCTCAGTCCATTTTTTTTAAATTTTATTCCACTAGAATTTTGCTCATATTTATTTGTGAACAACGATAATGGAAATCCAACATTTAAAAATTGGTTAAAAATTTCTCTCAATAATTTTCTCATAACCCAATAATGTTTAATGTTCAAGAGCATATGCAATTTTTTACTTTAGTTAAAGCATATTAATGGAGAATAGTTTATGTATGTATATATATATATATATATATATATATATATATATATAATCTCAGTTGGAAGAGTGTCTGCCTAGGAACCACAAGGTTCCTGGTTAGATACTAACTCTCGGCAACTAAGCGATTGAGTCGCACAGGGATCTGTGCAGTAAAGTAAGGAGCTGATGGTAGATGTAGCACTTCACCTCAGATGCGAAAACAATCTTGGTCTAGCGCTAGTGAAAAGAGGATAGATTCCCTCACTGTCTGGCTGATATCAACTTTAGGCCACCCCAACAATTTTACTTTATATATTTATATCTATATATATAACCTATACAGATAGTATCAACAAAAAAGCAGTATCCCCTTTGTCCCTTTGAAAATCCTCCTCTTTCAGAATGCCTTACACTTATGATCCTATCATCTTTTTACATTCAAACAGTTATTCATTAGAATCCCTCCCAACTTCCTTATCACCATCCTCTTAATCTTGTCTTATAATATTATATTTCAAAGTTGATTTCAAAAGTTGCAGGGAGATAAGTCTCGACCGAATGATACAAGTTTTATTTATAAAAAAAAATAAAATAGAAATTCTGCAGAAGATGTGAATGATCTACTCATTGTGATGATGATGATGATGATGATGGTCATACATTACATAAAATCAGGTAATGCTATTTCATTGCTGATTGAATTGAGCCAATAGGAAAATCTCTTTTCACACATTTATAGTAAAACCACATATGATTGATTGCCAACTTACATCGATGATACATAACTTGACCTCAACAGACTATAAATATATATATTATATATATATATATGGTAGATGTATATATATATATATATATATATAGAGAGAGAGAGAGAGAGAGAAAATATTTTCTCCTTTTTATGAATACACAGCCATCAATTTAATCTTGTCTGAAAAAACATCCTATGAAATTTAAGATATAATCTTTTCTTATTCAAAGAACAACTATATAGGTATGCACTTACCTTGATCTGATCTCTATTGGGCATTTGATACACCCACACATGCACACACGCACACACACACACACACATACATACACATATATATATGCAACTGCAAATAAATATATCTGTTTGTATTTTTTAGATTTTTTCTTGAATTTGGAAAAATAATTTTTAGATTTTTTAACAACATTCTAGATATGATTGAAACATTACATTTATTAAGCATTCATAATCATATACTAAGCTTTACTTAGCAGAAAGTCAGAAGTATGGGGCACACAGTGAGAATAAAACTCATTAACAATGGTCTACTAGCCTAACTTGTTATATGAGGTGCCAAAAATAAAAGGCAGTAAAATTATATGGTGAAGGGAAAATCATAAAACGGGAAATATAAAGAGAAAATAAAAGATTAGTATATAAGTGTGTATGAAATAAATGTGGAAAAGAGCTAATAAGGGATTATAAAAGATTAATTAAAGAAAGATGGTGGAAGAGTTAATGAGAAATATTAATGCATTGAATTAAGAAGAATAAATCAGTAAGAAGTGAATAGTGAACAAAATATTTTATGTCAAGTAGAGAAACATTGAGTGGGAGGAAAATAGGGAGAAAGTAATAAATGAATTAATGGAGAGAGAGAGAGAGAGAGAGAGAGAGAAGAGAGAGAGAGAGGGAGAGGGAGATGAGTTGTATTGAAAGAAAGATTATGAATTTGTAATGTTTAATGAAAAAGGGTCAGCACAATAAGTTGTGAATGAAAAAGGGTCAGCACAATAAGTTGTGAATGAAAAAGGTCAGCAAATGAAAAAGGGTCAGCACAATAAGTTGTGATGAAAAAGGGTCAGCACAATAAGTTGTGAATGAAAAAGGGTCAGCACAATAAGTTGTGAATGAAAAACAGAAATATTAAAGAAAGAAGAGGAAAAGAATACAAGAAAATAAATGTATAATAGATAAGAAATGGAAAGATATATGTAATATTTATGGAAAGAAGACAAGAAAAAATTGTTAAGAAGAGAGTATAAAGTAACAAAGATTTAAAAACTGAAAGTTTTTTAAAAGGATTAAGTAAACTAAGATACTAAAAAATGTGTAGATATGACAGTAATAAATTAAAGAAGCAGCAGAGGTTATAAATATGAGTAACTGCATAGAAAGAAAGTTGAAAATAAGAAAATTATATTCTTTATTATTCATTTAAGTATTTTACATATCCAAGAAAATATTGTGATGTGTTGATATAAAAAGATGAACATATCAATATTTTCTTCACTTGTTATTCTAATATTTTTCTTTATTCTATCAACAAATTATCTACAAATGAGCAAAAAAGTATAGAATGCCACACTTAGATGTTCACCCAACCTTTTTTTGTTTGTTTTACTTCTTAGCAAATAAATGAATTACACATAGGATAGAAAACAATCTGAATGAAGGAATACAACTTAAAGTTTCTTCTGACCAGATTGTCAATTATATAATCCCAAGATCATTAAATGTTTGGGGTCATGGAAAATCATATTTAATAGTTGAATATTCTGGCTTCATAAAACATATCTCAAACTAAGTGCAATTATTTTAACAATGGGATACTTTTCCAAATCAAATAAAGGATAAAAATAATGAATCATTCAATGTTTAGAGGAAAAATATAAAATTATCAACAAGTAAAAAATCCGTCACACTAACTGGACAATTCAGAGTGAATTTTTGGAACTTATAAACCTAATGTTCTTTTTACCTAGAATATCTACATTTATACAATATATAATATGATTTTTACCTTGACACATATTGCATTTTATTTCTAAATCTAATCAAGCCTTTTTAATTAATTGGTTCCCATATTGTATTCATCTCTATACTTGGTCCACTTAAACAGTTGCTATAACCTAACATATGAGCTGATTCTTTGAGGCGTCTTTTTCTCTTCCAATGTTCTTCCCTATCTATTATACTAACTTTATCCCATAAGGGAAAATGGTTTCCCTTTTCATTCCATATATTCTAGTCCTACTTTCAGTGGATGCCATGTCTCACCTTTGTATACTTTTCTACATCTACATGAGATGGAAGATATACAATTCTTAGTCATGTTGTATTCTTTTGGAGACTTGACTCTGAGTAAATGTTTATGAAGAGTCAGATCACTCCTGAATGTTGTCGGATATGGACTGCATATCTGTTGAATCTGTTTGATCAGGCCATTACCATAGGGCAGACAAACTGTGGTAAGTTTTCAGGTATCATCCTCTGTCCTGCAATCCAGATTTCTTGTTGCTGATTTTATGATCTCTGGGCAATTGTTACAATGGAGGGTCTCCTTTTAGCTGTCCTTTTCTTTTTTATATACATCATCACTGCTGATGGCTATTGTCTGGTGTTGTAGGCAATGGATGATTCCTTTCTTTACATTGTATGGATGGAGGGAGTTTAATTTGAGGTACTATCCAATTCACAGATGAACTGAATCCTTGCTCTGTGCAAGTTATTAACACATTGAGTTCACGTGATCCATTAGTACTTGAACATTGTCCTGATGGGGCCAGAGAATGAATGTGTCGCGTATCTAAGCAAGATTGATGGCTTTAGTGGTGTAGATCCTAATGCCATCTCTTCAAAGTATTCTATTTATACATTGGTCAACACTGGGGACATTAGTTATCCCATAACCAGGCCCTCTCTTCTCAGTATATGTCCAATCCCATAGAATTTTATGTAAATAGAATTTTAGCCAAATGGAACCAAAAGCAACAAATTTCTTCTCATAAAATGAATTCTGGATAGCAAAGAGAATTTTTAACATTTAATAGAAATTTATTTTGTGATAATTCTGCATAACCCTCTGAATAATTATTACATTGACTTACACAATCACGTTTTTTTCTGTGGATTAGTGTTTTAAATTATGTAGTCAGTTACAAATTCAATTTTAAATGCCATGAACATTTTATTTTGTACATCAAACAGATTATGTAGGTGAATAAAGATATGCATTTTGATTTGTGTCTGATAATTTTAATGCAAATATTCAGAAATATTTGTGCAGAAAATATTGTGATCTCTTTTATATTTGTTATATTTTAATCTGTGTTTTTGTTTTTTATCCACTTGTTTACTGAATCATTTCTTCTTGAACATATTTAAAGATAATAGAACATACAAAATACTTGTCGATTCCTTTTCTCTAATTCAAATTACTATCTACAGTTTAATATATTCATATTAATTAATTAAAGATTTTAGGGATCACAGTTAAAACCTATTCCAGCAATGAGTCTTCTTTATTTGGAAGTATTCTTTTTTTGTAATAATTTCAGAATTGTTTTTAGACATTATTGTATCAATAGATAACATATATTTGTCACAAGAGAAACATTAAATCAGTCCACCATTTGCCATTCTGCAAACAATGAGTGTATTTCTTTTATATTTTCATCAGATCTAATATCAACCATTTGCATCAAATTAATTGGCTTGGTTAATGCTGTTTCATGCTTACAAAATTATAAATTCAAATTAGAAAATTTCAAAAAGATTGCATCTTGAAAATAAAGCCCAGTGTGAATATTATATTATTAAATTTAAAGTTAGGTAATAATTTTTTTCTTCTATGAAGATCAACTATATAAATTTTATTGATATTACATTATATCTACATATAGTAAATTATTACTTTCTGTCAAAAAGTAAAATTTCCAACTGGAGTTAAATTAAACTATTTTTCTACTCATTTTATTCTATTTGAATTACAATATGAAATTCATCGTATTAAATTGATAAAGCATTGAATTGAAAAAAAATTAAATCTTCAGTGCTATACAAATGACACAAAAATTGTAGAGTCAATTATTTTTTATTTCAAGTTTCTAGTGTTATTAAAAAGTAAAGTTTTCTTCTGAATTGTTTTATAAATTGTAATGGCATAAAGTGTAAGCTGCAATTTCTATGGGAAAACTTTAATGTCTTTTGCCAGACTCAGATATTGTAAATGAAGATCCATCATCATCTATGATTAAAACACTAAATTACATTTAATTTTTAGGTTTTTCTCCTTCTTTCTGGTGCATATTGTTAAGGGATGCACACTCAAGAAATTGAAATAAAGTACAGATGTCTATAGACAGTTCAAATATATGGTGGCTTGATGCTGAGATACTGAATGTATTTTCCAGAGCAGGAGCTTGGCAGAACCACGCTCATTGCTCAGGTGGGGGTGCTGCCTTTATAACAGCTCATTGTAAAATAAAATATTGAACACTAATTTCACTTTTCACCTTTTTTATAAATGTGAAAATTCTCCTTGGATTTCATTTGGTTAGCAAAAATCGGTCTAAATAATAATATCAGTTTTTTGTAAAATGATATAAAGAAAACTTTTAAATAAGTGAAGAATACCTGTAAATCATTTATGGAAATAATTTGTAATAAGATTCTTTAACTATACAGCACCATCTTCTGCAAATATATATTGGTAAGAAAAAAAAAGATAGAAAAACCAGGCAAAGCTGAAAATCAGCTATGAGATTTATAATACAAGATGTCTATCAACTTAAAATATATACTGAGAGGAGGCACATCACTATGAAGATATATTTGTATGAATTACATTTCCTAAAACAATGAAATGTTAAATCTTGTTAAACTGATTCTGGATATTGAAAAAATGGTTTGGCATATGAAATATTATTTTGTTTTAAAATTTAACAAATATTAAAGTGATGTTGAGGGCGAAAATTCTTAAATGAAAGTCTTCTTTTACATTTTTATAAACAATCTCTATAATTTAACATTGATTAAGTTGCTCATTTAAGTTTCCAAGTAAAAAATAGGCACAGTAAATTTTTTTTAAAAGGGATATTTTAATGTTTAGGATATCCATAAAGAAATTAAAATTCAGTTTATTCATGCATTTTGTAAAAAATAATAACTTTAGGGAAAAATATTTTTTGCTTAAAATATAATCATTGTTGTTTGTTAAAAACATCACAGAAAGAAAATTCCATTTATATGATTTATTTTCATTTAATGAACAACAGCTTCATTAAAAATGAAGATGTTCACTTGCGATTTGATAGTAAGAAATATGAGATGATGAGATCAAAATAGAAAGTAATAAAAATATATACCAAGCTGAACCATGTCTGCCTTAACTAATGATATTTTTAGAAATAAACAACAAATTTGATATCTTATTTAAAAGTTTTTAACTTTAATTTATTTATGGAATTTACAGTTTGTATTCTTAAATAAATCTGCTTGTGAATCATTTATTATTTAATATGACTAATCAGGTTTTCTCTTGATTTGATGATTTTTTTTATTATTATTTCATAATAAACAAAGATAAACATTTTTTTTTAAATCTTAATTTGTTAGTTTAAAATCAGAGAAAAGCTTTAAACAAATGGTATAATATTTGACAATGTTAAACACTTGAAATAGCAATGAGAATATTTTCAGATATATTCAATTTTATTTCCTTTCCATTTTTCTCTTTCCATCTATTCTTCTTTCTTTACATTCATACATATGTACACACACACACACGTGTGTGTGTGTGTGTGTGTGTGTACTTGAACAAAAATGTCTTCCAGATAACTTTGAGTATTTTTAAAAACATGTCTTCTAATAAACAGTCACATTATCTAAATTTTTATCTTTACATCTTTATGTGAAACTATAGCAACATGATGTCCCTAATTTTGTGAAGATACAATTTAGATAAACTCTATCTTCAGACACCTCTGTCAGTTTTGAAACACAAACAAAATAAAAATATTGTAAAACATAATTATTTAACCATTCTAGTTTTAAATGTAGAAAAAAGACTTCTGTGAATATTTGATCTCTACCAATTTTTTCTTCCATTCTCTCTCTCTCTCTCTCTTTCTCTCTCTCTCTCTCTCTCTCTCTATATATATATATATATATATATATATATATATATATATATGAAAGTAAGTAAACAAACAATGTGTTTATTTTTTATATGGCCTTTAGCTGACAATTTTTGGAGGATATGTGCTTAATTGAAGCCATACCTAATTTTGAAAATTAATTAATGAATTTAGGCGGGCATATATGTTCAAATGTAAGGCTAAACAAATCGAGAAAATGTCAATCCCTGTATGTACATTTCGACCTATTAGGTCTCATCAGCAAGGTTATAGACATGGGAGACTGCTCTGTGTGTGACTCGAAACCTCGACTGCCAAGCTGACAGGTGGGGATTCTAACCGTTACACTAGCTGGGCTTCCCAGATTTTTCGTTTGTTTTGAATTTAGTTATATTCCACTTTGTTTGTTTACTTACTTTCATACTGTCGTGCGACAAGTCACCAAAAAGGGGTTAGACTCTCTTGCTGATTGTGTTGGGAGATTCTTTTATTTAGTGATGAAGTGCATCCAATGTACATTTTCTTGCAGTTTGTACATTCTATTATGTAAATTACATTTTTTGAGGTGCAGTCTAGATTTCTATTTATTTTGAATATTGTGTAAGTGTTTTTGAATGTATAGGATGTTCCCTACACAAAAGCAACATTAGATTAGCAAACAATAGAAACCTATATGTATCAAAGCATATCCATGAATGTAATCAGGGAAATTTTATGGTCATGCCAACTGATGACTATACTCTACTCCTAATTAAAGAAAAACATTTCATAGATAAATACAAACCTGAACTAAATCGGACTTAACGACACACACACATACACGCAACATTAACTTTACTACACAGACAATATGATCTACATAATAGAACACATAAACTATGTAATATATGTAAATACATACAAAACACACCCAACACAACCATAAACAGAGACACACGTACATACGAACACACAAAAACACACCAGAACACACAACTAAACTGAACTTAAGCAAACACATATATACATACACACACAACAATAACAACAACTTTACTTCACAAACATATGAACCACATAATGAAATATGCAAATTATGTAATATAATATATATATATGTATGTATGTGTATATATATGCATATGTATGCATGTATGTATATATTGTATCCAATTACTGCTTTAACTTTTCCATCGCGGTGGCATCAGTAAATAATCCAAAAATGCTCAATATATTAAAAATACAGAACAGCTTTTAGTATACATTATTTATAACTATAATTAAATTGATAGGAATACGGAGGTGAGAATTGAGGAATGAGTGCACGTGTGGAACGTTACATCGTTTTTTTCTCAATTTTTGCGTGCAAGCCACACAAGGGTTGAGAAGAATAACATTCAACTGTTATTATACAACCATTATGAACAAAAAGTAAGTTACAAAAACACACACAACCTATCAAATATCAGAAATCACACATATACATATTCATATTTTGCCAAAATATGGTTAATTAATGCCTGAAGAAGATAACAGAAGATCTGAAACACATGTCGCATATGTAAGATAATAATACATTTTTTTTTAAACATAATCCTTTTTGTGAACCTTCTTTTTTAGAATATATATATATATATATATATATATATATATATATATATATATATATATACTTTTTAAGATTAATTTTTCATTTGTCACTGAAATTGTATTTTAAAATGCCTTGGATAATTAGAAATATTATTTGTTAATTTCCTCAAAACTTAGTTTCATATTTTTCTTAAGAGAAGATACATAAAAGTAATGTGAAAGCATTTTAAACCAAGAGTCTTTTATTTAAACATTAATCATACAAGTTCTATATTAAATATGGTTTCCAGTCTCCTCCAAAGTTGATATCTTCACTCCCACAATCAGTAAATACTTCATTGACATTCTTAGTTATGAGTAAAATGTGTTTTGATTTTTTTAATGAAATGAACAATAAATCATTAGAATAAATAACAAGAAAAATATTAACAGCAAAAATATAATAAATATAATAGATAAATTAACCCACACCCAAAAAGAATATTTTTTAAAGTGAGAACTTTACTTGGGTCATTGGTTCTTGTTCACTTTGATATTATTCCATCAAACAAATAATAAAAGATTGGTGTGTGGATATCTCAATCCATTGAATTGTCAGTTTTGCATTTTGGAGAAGAAACTTGACAGCAAATCACAGAAAAATTCATGTTTTTATATATAATAATATCATCAATATACATTTACCAACATTTATTAGTATAATTTTTTATAGAATGAAGTAACTGTATAAGTTTATTACAGAATCCCATGTTTTGAATCATTTAAATTAATTTTGTTAACAAAAGAAACAATTAAATATTTATAAATGACAGCAGCAATAGTTTTTATTTTATTATTTATTTTGATTTATGACTTTTAATATCAAATTAAATGAATCAACATAATTGATGAGATTCCAATCCATCATACCAAAATTGATTAGCCAATTTATTTTGTATCTGCAAAAAGATATGAGGAAATACCAGGAGTGATATGAAAACTGATATTACCATTGGATAAAAAGTATCTATTCATCATAGAATATAAAAAAAGTGTTGAAAAAACAATATTTCTCACCTTCATTATTTTATTGAATTACATTGAACTTCACATATTTTCTTGAATTTATATATTCATATTATAAAATAATTACTGTATTTTAAAGGTTTATTTAGTAGAGTTTTTAACATAATCTTAACATTTTTAATATCATTTTGTCTACAAATATCTTTATTACAGATGTTTAAATTAAAGAAAAATAGACAAAAGTCCTCATGATTCACCACAAACAATTGGTTTTAAGAGTTTAAAACTTTCAAAATGTCATTTAAAATAAGATCAAATCCTGTAGTGTTACCTTATAAAGAGTCACACTGTTAGAAAATACTCAGGCTCAAGTTCAAGTCAGACATCTTTTAAGAAATCAAATTTTACTGTTATATATATATACATGAGGGTCATTCAATACATAAGGTGAATTGTAACTAAGGAGTTGGTAATAGGAAGCATGATTTACAGTTGTCCCATTTTCAAGGAAATCAATAGTGATGGGTCTTTTCCTTTCCCAGAAGACTAACAGTATGACCTTCTTTCCTGACCTCAACACCCAGAACTTTTCTTTACAGGAAAGTCAGTGTATTTCTTCTCCATAGACCGTCCTTTTGATTCAGGCTCATAGTGGCAAACCCATGTTGAGCCCATTTGTAAACATTTTTTTTACTAAAACATGCTTTTTACATATGCTTCTGTAAGTACATCACATATTATTTTATAAATTTCAGATGGTTTGCACTTCTCAGCCACCTAAGATTTGATAACAGACCTCTATTGAAACTTTGCCACCAAAAATATTTTAAATATCAATTTATTGTAGTGAACAGTTGAGATTTGTAAGCAGACATTTTGAAAATCCTCTGAGATGCAATTTGCTGTAATCTCTTTCTACAACAAAATGATATGACAATTCAAAATGAAATTGGGACTTAATTTTGCTTCACATTTCTATAAGTGAATATGCATAGCATCCACTTGATTCTAATTCAATGAAAAAGAAAATGACCTAATTTGCATAGTGTCTTTCAAATATTTTGCCATAGAAAATACTTAATTTGTTTTATTCTCTTTCAATTGAATTCATTATTTATTATTCTAGTTTTATAACATGACATGCAAATAGAAAATATCATAATTCAATGGGAAATAAACTTTTTTCAAATTTGTTAAATTTCATTCTAAAAGTTCCTTTCTAACATTAATAATTGTAAAGACAAACCCTCAAAAAAAAGGGCAGTTGACATTTTCGAGGTCAAATGCTTGATTTAATCTTTAATTAGTGCAACTTTAATTCAACCTGCAAGATATGAACCATAAGTTATTTGCTTTTACTCCAGAATATTGTTTAGGGCATGCCACTGACAAAATGATTTTATATGATTAAATTAGAAATTTCAACATCTTTTCATTTTTTTTCAATCATATTTCTTTTTCACTGATCATTATTTGAAATTCATACAACTAAATATCTTCCAAGTCAAATAACACTAACTACACTGATTATTATTTTTTCACATTTTCTCTCTCGTTTCAAATATTTCCAAAGATTTTCTTTTCATTTTTTTCTATCATTTTTTTTCTTTCATCTTTCATTCAAGTTTGAGAAAAAACTTCTTGGGAACTTTCTCTAACCACAAATTCCACGACTACCACCATCATCAATAATTTCAGCAAGATGATATTTTTGCATCTTTAATTTCTTTTTTGACTTGTAAATATTTTTAAGAATCAAGTCTCATTTCTTTCCAAATTGCCTGTTCTCTCATATAATCTTGACATTAAGAAAGATCTGATTTCTTTAAAATTATACATATTATTATGCATACACATCTAGGCATAGAAAAATGTTCTCAGAGCATATATATGTTTATTTATGCATGCAATTCTATCTGTATTATATATATATATATATATATATATATATATATATATATACACACACACACACATATATATATATACATATATATATATATATATATATATATATATATATATATTAATTTTGTTTAATAGAAAAATGGTTGTATTATATTTATGGACTTAACCACAACACCTATGCAAGCACATATAGAAAATCTAAATATATCTAGACACCAGGTATTTAGGGATAATTTTGCTGACACACCAAGATATGCACCTATGTTTTAACAGCGTCAATCATCATCATCATCATCATCAGTATGAAACAGATTACAAAAGTTGTTCAGTCATTACTCAGGCAAAAGCATCTCCACTATCATCATCATCATCAACAACAAGTATGTTCTATAGCCACATTTGCCTTTCATAAATTCTTTCTATTGTTGTTGTTGTTGTTGTTATTAACATTGGCATTAGTCTAAGCAGCAGCAGCAGCAGCAGGGATGGTAGTAGTAGTAGTAGTAGTAGTAGTAGTAGTAGTGATATTGGTGCTATCAAGGATTGCTGCTGCTGTTGCACCAAATATTAGTTAACAGTGCATCAAACAAACACATCTCTACTGAGAAAGATGAACATAAAACTTGTTCCATGTCAAACAAAAACTTTGCAGCAAATTGTCAGTTTACACATGAACATATTTGCATTTTTATTTCTCATCTTTATTTCCTTGGCCTCCAAATTCAATTTTATCAATCTACAAATGACACCATTTCTTTTTTTTGTCACTCTATTTGATATTTTCATTGGATTTGTGTCACTCTCAATTTGACATTCCTTTTTCCTAAGGTTTTAATTCTCCTCTTTTTTTCCATTGCGCTCTCTCTCTCTCTCTCTCTCTCACACTCACTCACACACATTGTGTATAGTTCTTTGTTATTGACCTACCAAACTTGTTTTTATTTTTACCTTTAACACCATATCATATATTTTACACTGACTGAGAGAAAATCATGAAAATTTGAATTTTGTGCGTTTTATAAATTTGACACTATCAGATTATTAATATCATGTTCTTTGTTTTGGAATCAACTGATAATAAGGCAAAAAGTAAAAGATTTAATTGTCATCTTCTATTTTAGCTAAATTTAATCATTAACCCTCTCACCATTGTAATTATCAAATATCTAACCCAATTCAAATTTCCTTCTTTCAGTCAAATTGTATGACAAACCTTTCGTTTCTTTAATCAAATAACTTTAGACTTTAAAGAAATAAGACAATTTTACTGTAGTTGTAAAGAGTGTGTAATCAATCATAATTTAAATATCTAAATCTAAAAATAGATTAACTATAATCATCTTCTACCCTTAAGTAGATTTTATTCATAGTATAATCAATGAAATATTTACTTGGCTTTTGTTATATGTGTGTGCATTTGCGTGTGTACATATATTCATCACATTATTATCTATAATAAACTGTTCCATATTGGTTGCTATTATAGTCACACCATTTTGGCCATTGTACTCTCCAACCTTCCTCAAGTGTCTGCTGCAGTCAAGTAACTTTAAGGAATTGATCAAATGAAATCCTTTATTCAATTCCTCTGCTGCTGCTGCTGCCTATATTTAGTTAATTCACTTTTCAGATGTCAATTGTCAATTTTCAACTTAATCAAAAGTCATATGACTTTTGTACATTACCTTGATACAGGTAACTAGACACACATTAACCAATGTTTTTTTATCCTCTTGTGTTTGGTTCAAAATTCTCAGCAATATCCTGACTATGAGAGACACTTGAAGAAGTCCAGAAGAGCTGAAACATTGAGAATAGAATAACAACCAAATTAAGGGCATGGGTCTCATTAGAGTGTTATTATTATTATTATTATTATTATTATTATTATTATTAATATTTCTGATCTCAGAAATTCAGACAAAAAAATCTATGTGATGAGTTGGGCTTAGAAAATCTATTGTGATTAAAAGAAACATTTTTAATGATTCATGCAATTCAGAAATTTCATCATTTTATCTTCAATATTATTTTATTGCTAATTTAAGTGATAAACTTTATTTTGTCCATTAAGTGATTCCTTGGTAATCAGATATTTGGCACCAAAATAGAATTAAATAATGGTAAATCTTTTGATGTTTGTTTAGAATAATGTCAAAGACTTTCTTCCATTTTATTAAAGGATTTTATGACAATGAAAATGTTCTTAAGTAGAAAAGATTAAGCTAGAATTCCAAAAGAAATTTTTGTAATGAACAATTGTTTTATTTTCATTTTAGAAATTTTGTTTATTTTTCCTTTCCTATTTCCCTGTTCATTTACAGATATATTTCCTACTTTTTTCCTCTTTTCATATTTGTTTTATTTACTTTTTTTTTTCTTAATAAATTGGTCTCATTTCATAAAAACATTCACAAATCAAACAATTTATTAGAATGACAGAATTGTTTTGTTCCTCTTTTTTAATTATCTAATTCTTCCCTCTCTTGCTTATATAGTTTAAAAATACATGGGGTAAGATTTTTGAGGAGACGGCACATATCTCTGTATCTTTTGAATATGTCTCAAATAATCAAATGGCAATTCAATGTCTTAATTGGCACTTCCATATATTTGGGATCTCAATGGGATATTTAAGAAGATTTTTACATTTCTAGGCTTAATTATTTGTGTCATTTTCAATCAATGCAAGATTAAAGAGAGACCATTCAGTATTTCAGGGGATGAAAGTAGACACCATCAACGCAGATGATGATGAGAAGGGGGGGTAATATTGAATAGTGACACTCGTAGTAAGGGACAGAGGGGAATTGGAAGCTGAGTTAGAAATGCTTCCTTAGTTTAGTTCATTTTCTTTTTGACATTAATGTATCAGAGGAAAAACTACAATAAAAATTAAAGACCAGTGCAAAAACAATAACAAGAAGATGATGATAATAATAATCATAATAATAGTAATAATAATAGTGAAAGCCCCCCAACTAATGTTGATGTAAAAAACTTGCAAGAAGTGAAATAATGAGATGATGATGATGGTGGTGGCCATCAGTTAAAACTGGTGTGAAAAACTTGCTATGGTGAAATAATAATAATAATAATAATAATAATAATAATAATAATAATAATAATAATAATACCAGTTGTAGTTGGTGCACTTGGAAAAGTTCCCAAAGGCTCAGAAAAAGAGTGGAGGAATTGGAAATCAAATGAAGAATCAAGACCATCAAGACCACAGCATTGTTAAGATCAGCTAGAATACTCAGAAAGAGTTCTGGAGACCTGAAAAGACTCAAACTCCAGGTTAAAACCAGCAACTAATACAGATGTGAAAAACTTGCAAGGAGTGAAATAATTATAACAATAATTCTTTAATTTGATTTTTGTATATATTTTAAAAACATCTCCAAAATTAAAGAAAAAAAAACACGAGTTACAATATTGTTAAGAAATAATTTAAAAAATAGAAAACCCTGGAAACTCAAAGAAATATCCTATCTAATTATAAAACTTGTGTTGAAAGAACAAATTTAATATAGAAAAGAAAATAGATTTGAATTGATGAGATTGATCTGATATTTCGTTATGCACCAATAATTTGATGATTTTATTTTATGTTTTTAATTCTACAGATAAAAAAACAAAAACTTTTTCCTCTGTGGACTTTGTTAGTAAACAACAGGAATTTGTGTGTGTATCCATATTTCATTAACAACCTTTAATATCAGATTCACTCAGTAATAAAAACAAAATTTTAAAGAAAGAAAAAAAGTTTCCCTCTTTGTCTTTCTATTTTTATTGTCTGACAAAAGTTTTGATCTGAAAGGATCTATTAAATCAACTTTTTCTTCATTTTGAAGATTTTAAAGAGAAGTTGAATTGAAAAAAAAGCACTTTGAAAAATATTGACTTTATAAAACTTTCCAAAATCTGACTATGATAAAATTATTGCAGGAAATAATCAAGTTCAGTAAAATATTTTAATACATTATGAAAAATTTTTACAAGTTTCAAATGTAGTTATCCAGAAACTGAAAAATACTTGTTTTGATCAGGATTAAATGAGATTTTAATTTTTTTTTAAATTTATATACATTTGCACTTAGTTGTGACCTTGTATCACATCCTACCTATGGCAGATGAGTTGGTTAAATATCTACATTGGTATTTACTTGCAACCTTGTGTCACATCCTACCCTTAAAAGTTAGTTAAATATCTACATATGCACTGAGAGAAACTAAACAGTATGACTGATGTGAACATTTTCATATTTTCATCTTTTGTGATAAATTTTGAAATAACAATTGATATTTTCCTAAAAATATTTTTACTTTCAAAATATGGAATCCGATTTGCCAACATTAATCATGTGAAGAATTTTTTTTCTCACTTATTAATCATCAATTTGATTAATTGAATTTAACAACATTTTTATAAACATTTACAATTTTATATTTAGTTTTACAAATGTCTGAGTCTTACATTTTGTAGATATAAAAATAAGATACAGACTTTTTGAAAGATTTTGTTTATATCAGTGAGTATTCTCTCATTGAATTTTAAAAAAAGTAGCTCAAGAGTTTTGTATACCAAGGTATATTTTGTGTGGAGGCATATGGTGTAATGGTTATCATTGAAGGAAATGGATTCAATGATACAAGTTCAAACCTTGATTGAGACTGTTAACATTTCATATAGCACTATTACACTTGGGAAAGGTATGCATCCAAATATTCTCCCACCAACAATGGGTAAATAGTAGGGTGGAGTTTATTAACCTTGGTTTTGCAACCAATCTAGGAGAAGGAAAACTCTGAATTTAAATCTGTTAAACACTGCTTAAGAAATAAAGATGTGTCGCATTCTGTTCATGTGAAGGGGTTAGTAGGGGTTAGTGTGTATATATATATATATATATAGTGGGCCGGGTTAGCTCAAGGTTCCTAGTTCGATACCGGTCCTCACCAACTCAGCGTATTAGTAGCACAGCGATCTGTGTGGTAGGTGTGGCGCTCCACCTCAGATGCTAAGTGAAAAGGGGATAGACTCCCTCGCTGATTGGCTGATACTGACTAGGCCGCCCCAACAACTTTATATATATATATATATACTCAGGAAAGCATTCTCAGATCTAAGTGAAAGAATAAATGTTGAATTCATAACAAGTAGGGGCCTATACAATCAACAACGTTTTAAAGCTAGGTCAAAAATGTCCTTGCAACTTTTGCGGGATCTTCTCTTTGCAGACAATGGCACTCTATTAGCACACAGCCTAGAAGACATCCAGACCATTATTAAAAAATTCTCTGAGACATCAAAAGCATTTGGACTTACTCTCAGTATAATGAAAACTGAACTACTGTACCAGCCCACAGCATGCAATCCACGTCTTGTAAATCCATCTGTCTTCATTGATGGAAAAGCATTAAAAATTGTTGACACATTTACATATCATGAATCAACATTCACCTCTGATGGAAAAATGGACAAAGAGATCCAGTCCAGAATAGTTAAAGCAAGCACTGCATTCAGCAATTTGAAGCACCGATTGACATCTACAGATCAGTTATGCTTTCAACTCTACTCTATGGTGCTGAAACTTGGACACTTTACTGCAAGCACATAAACCAATTTGATGCCTTTCACATGCGCTATCTTCGTGCTATTTGTAGTATAAAATGGGATGATAGAGTGAAAAATATTACAATATTAAAAAAATGTAATAACATTGCTGGCATTGAAACCTTACTAACAAAGGTTCAGCTTAGGTGGGCTGGTCAAGTTGTCAGATTGAATGAGAACAGGCTTCTAAAGAAGATATTATATGGACAATTACCAAATGCTAAGCATTTAATTGGATATCCACTCTTACACTATAAAGACAAATTGAAGGAAAATTTGAAATGCCTCAATATTACCCTGAGTGCTTGGGAAAATATAGCATCAAATCAGAAAGAATGACATAAGATATGTTTCGCTAGATTAAAGAGCTTTGAAGGAAATAGACTGAAACATCGAGATCAGCTCCGTCTAACTTTAAAACAAAAACATCTGACTCCTGCTTTAGAAAATTTCATCTGTCAGTGTGGCTTCATAGCTCACAGCAAGGCTGAGCTGCTCTCACACTTGAGGAAACACAAAATGTCTTCTTGATAGCATGCACAACATGGGAAGGAAACAAATCACTTACTGCTGACCCTCATCTATCATGATAGGAGAGTCCACCATATATATATATATATATATATATATATATATATATATATATATATGGCCATGAAAAGAAGGAGATAAAAATAAAAGGGAGGAAGAAAAGTTGATTTGATGAAGACAATATTGTACCACTTTCCTTTTGGAAAGTCAGTAGAAAAAATAGCAACAAACAAGAAAATAGACTTAACAAGGAAAAGTGTCTTTATAAATGGAATATATAAGACAATTTTACTATAGAAACACCTGTGAAATACACGTTTACTTATTCAGAGTGTGATGAATAGAATTTCTGTTGTAGTCAGTATATTAGGTTGATGCTTGTATCTGTTAGGTGGAGTCAAATGGCCTGAAAGCATGTATGCAGAAAAACCATTGTTTGTAGAAAGGGAAGCATTGTTTTCAGCGCATAGACTTAGTTGCAATAGTTCTTGTTTTACTGATGTTTGTGGTTGGCAATACATCCTTTATGGAATTATCATGGTCATAGAGTTAATGATGAGGGTTCAACATGGGTTATGTTTTTTTAGAGGTACTGTTAGTAGCAGGGGGGGTCTTTATGCAGCATATGATGACATGGGTATAACCATTAGATTGGTTCAGTGCAGGTTATGTGTATTGGTGTGGAAAGAACTCTAAGTGGTAGGTCTCTATGCAGCATGTACTGATATTAGAGGAGGTAAAAATGGAGATTCTATGTGTGAGTCGTCTGTGAGGGGAATATTGGACATGAAATGCCATGAGAAAGAGGTCTGATGTGTGAATAAGTTGAGGGTTCTCTGTGTGCATCACAGTCTGTCAAGCTGAAAAGGAAAAGGTATTATATGTGGCTAAGTGAAGGTTCTACCATGTGTGCTAGCTAGTGACACCATGAGAAGTGAGTATTATGTGTGTAGCTAAATCTCTGACTTAGGTTATGTTGTCTACAGAAGGTTGCCCAGAAAAAAATTGCATAATTATTTTTTGGTTGGTATTGGTTGTAGTTCCTTTTGAATGGCCTAAAAGGGCCACATGACAGTCTCACTACTACATCAGTGCAGTGGTTTCTATGTGGTTCACTGACTGTTCTATTTCACACTGTGATGGAAAGTGTCATAATGAAAATTGACCTAAATTGTAACATATACAATGTTAAACAAAGATGCCATTAATGACCACCTTTTAATATAAAAGAATAAAAATATTCTTCTTTGCTGTTGAAAATGAATGATGTGAAAATGTTCTTTGCAACTTTATCCCAAATGATCTGATGTAAATATTTTTTTGTTTTTGGAACAAATATCTTCATGCAACATTTACATGGCTGACACATTTTTCTTTACTCAACAAAACAGGCCAACAAATTTTGCATTTTTCACTTGGAAACTAAGTTCAAATGACATGCACATACTAATATGTCACTCAAAATTACAAACAAATCAAAGCTCCTCCTCTCCTCTCCTCCTCTCCTCCTCCTTCATTATCTCTTGAAACTGATAAAAAATGTCTCTTTCCTGTTCTATTCAAAACATTTCCAAACACAATGCTTGACTAAGTAACTTTTTTAAAATAATTTTCATAAAATGACCCAACAAGGGTTGACATGCCATAAACTCAACCAACAACAAATAATTTGATAATAAAAGTTTGGTGCATCACCTAGAATTCTCTATAAATACAGAAAGAATCTTAATTCATATTTGAAAGAAAAGAGAAAAATTGAAAGGAAAGGAAAAAACTTCTATTTATTGGATTATCAGATGAAAGCTGATGAGTTTTAAGAAATTCTTTAAGAGAGAAAATCTTTATCTGTTGAAATTCTAAGAAAACTGTTTATCAACTTATGAATATTGTTTTCTTCTTTGAAACAAACATAAAAGAATTAAAATATTTCAAAAAGATTTATATGTGGAGTCCTATCATATTCAAACTGGATAATCTTAAGGTCACAGAGACTTTGTCAAAAAATTGATAGTCTATACTGTCTTATTTGAATCATTAATTAAATTATGTATAGAAGTTAAGGATCACAATGCTTCTTTATAGTAAAGTCATCGTCAAGGAAAAATAGTTTTAAATGACAAAGACAATATTATGTCATCAATTTCTTTTTAGGTAAAGTCCTTATTGTCTTCTTTTGATTGAATTATTCTCGTGATTTTTGGATATTTTCAAAGATTTTACTTTTTTCTTCTTATAAAGTGTTGAAATATTATTCTGTATTTGCTACAACCTGAAAATATTTTTCCTGGTCTGATTTTCCTCTGGACAAGATTAGAAATCTTTTCAACTGAAATTTAAATCTTTTTTCTTTAGAGATTTTTATTGAAATCTTTAGAATTTTCAGGCGTTTGATTTTATGTTTCTATTTAAAGTTGTTGATATTTGGTGTTGGAATTTTTCTCTTGATTTATTTTTGATTTTTTTTCAAACTTTCTTTGGAGGTAAAAAATAGTTGGTAAAGAGGAAGACATGATGAACAATGGGCTAGGAAATGTGGGGTGAGGGGTTCTTCACTTTTAGTAAAATTGATTGAATCTTTTTTCTAGATTTGAGAGTTTTTGATATTTCTTGATCATGGCTATATATATATTTTTTTGAGGAGCACACAGTAGCTAACATGATAAGCCACCTTGGTAGTACTCTGGCTTTTTCCCCAGTATCAAAAGCAATATCAGAAATATCATTAAATGTGTTCTGATTTAGAAGAATTTTTAAGAACTACTCTGGCTCAGTCAATTATCATATTTATTCATTGAAAATGATATCATATTGAAAATGATGCCACATTGAAAATGATATCATATTGAAAATGATGTCATATTGAAAATGATGTCATATTGAAAATGATATCCCATATTTGAAGAGATATGATTGTTTGCTCTGAGTGACCAAGCACTTGATAATCTTTTATTCTTGTTGTAACTGGATTTAACTGTAATTGTAAATTTCTCCATCAAAATCAGAAGAGATTATAAAAAGCAGAGAAGTCAAATTTAGAAAATTACTGTTAATTTGTACTTAATCATTATGAGACCCAATATTAGCAATTCTTTTAATAATGAAATATTTTGCTATCATTTTTATTCTTCTTTTTCTTATGATTTCTTTTATATCATCTGGTATTTGGAACAGATTTTTAATGGGCTCCAAAATTAAATCATTTTCTAACTTATTACTTTATGTAACATGTTTGCCACAGGATGTGACACAACATTACAAGTAAGGGGTATCCAGCAAGGATTGAACTCACTATTCAGTAGTAATAGATCTGCAGCCATTAATATGTGTATGGAGTGAAGCATAATTAATGTGTTCATCAACTTTTTACTACAAAAGTATTTTGTTTGTACCTTTTACAGGTACAAACAAAATACTTTTGTAGTAAAAAGTGAAGAACCCCTCACCCCACATTAATCTCTATTATTTCCTAAAACAGTAGAAGAATGAATATTCAATTTTTTATAAAAGTTTCAATATTTCAACTAACTTATTAAGTAACAAACAATTCTGTATGTTTTGTTTTTCTTCACTGAATTTGTCAGATCTCCATTTCTTAAAATTGTATTTTTCTTAATGTTTTTAACTTTAATGAAAACATTTGAGATATTTGAATTAGATTCAACCCAACTTGTCATTTTGTCATCATTAACATTTTCTGTTCATCTTTTATAAATTCAATTTTCAAATGATTCATTTCCAATTGAAAATCTTCTGAGTTAATTTTCAGAAATATAATCACTCACAACATTCTGTCAGCCAATTCTACTGATTTTCTTCTTCAACTACTCATTAATATAATAGCTAAACCGTTTGACAGTAATGTACATTTCATTCTTTATATATATTCATATATATATATATATATATATATATAGATTAATATTGATAATATAGTGTGCTATATTTAAAAGTAAATAGTGGTAAATATCTGGATAGAGCAACTATTTCTAAGTTAATGTAGTGTATATATGAAGTCAATGGCACTTGGTTACTGACAGTTTCTTGCTTATGTGATTCTCAAATTAACCTTGGTCTGAGAATCATATAGGCAAGAAACCGTTGGTAACCAATCACCATTGACTTCATGACTACACTAGCCTAACTTATATATATATATATATATACACACGTGTGTGTGTGTGTGTGTGTGTGTGTGTGTGTATACTCTTTTGAATTTTATTTGTTAAGTAAATGTGTGTATATTTCATGTTTCAAAGGATTACAGACTGTTATCAATCAAAACGTTTATCTGTTCAAAAGTTGATTAAAAAATAAATACAAAAACAGCACTAATATCTTAATCACCTAAAATATTAATTTTCTTTCTCAGGATTAAGTGAAAATAAACTCACTCATAACAAACACTGGTAAAATAATTATTTTTTCATCTTTTTTATTCAGATTTATTTACTTACTTGACTACAAATAAAAATTGGAATATCTGAGTAATTTTATTTAATCACAGAAGTTAAATTATGATTATGCCTTCCTGATTTCTAATAAAGAATAAAATTCAAAATATTTTGCTTGAATCTCAGGAGCAGCTCACAAAAATCTGGACAACATTATGACGTCATTGCTACTCTGATATCAGCAGCAGCAGGATCCAGAATGATGTTTTGGGGGATTACCTTATTTCCTGGCATGCATAAGATGCATGGTTTACAAAGTTATTTGGGTGGGGACTACCGCTCGCTGCAACCCTTCCAAGCTCCATAACAGTTGAATTCAAACTTCAGTATATAACCTTCTAGTCATAATACCACCAAATGAGATACTGTGTGATATTAGCATAGAATTATTTTAAAGCTCTTATGTGTCTTAAATGCCTGGAAATACAGTAATTATGCAGATAACACCCACCATAACACAATATAAAACTGTTAAGTTTTTCAGACAGGAAGAAATAAACTATTTTATAAAATGCATAAAGTATATTTTCAAAAATCATGCACTTGCTAAAACACCATTTTTTGAAAATTCCCACCAAATTGGTTAATTATTGAATTTGGATTAAAGATTTTTGATAGTTAAAAAAGATGAGGTTTCTTTTATAAGACATTTTTCCTCAAAATTCACAAGACATTTTTTTAATTGTTTTAATTGCCGCCCCCCTCCCCCCAATCATTTTGTTAATTTGACTCCCTTAATTAAGGTGAAGGTAAAGGATTTTTACATGCTGTAAATATAATTCCATGGAGAATAAGATTTTGTTTGCATTTTTTTATAAGGGTTGTCTCTTTTTTCGTATGGATGCCTTAATTTTGAAGTTCAAAAAATGGTAAAATAAGGTAGAATATTCCTCTTCTAGGCATTCTTTTTTACTTTATTCGTTTTCATAGCTTAACCTTCTAATGATGTGGTTAAAAAATGAATTTGACTGATTAGACTTTTAAAAAACATATTTTATCTAAATAATACTTTTTTAATCTTTGTTTTTGTTTTTTAGATAATATTTTTTTCTATCGAGGCATGCAAGAAAACAAATATAAAAGGAGAACCAATATGAAAAGAGATTTTATCAACATAAAAACATAGATTATTATGCTTGTGAATATCCATACTTTAAAAGAAAAGCATTGCTGATAGAGACGTGCATCTTTTTATACATCCCTAATAAAACATCAAAATACCAAATACAGAAAGTGATGACAAGTATAAGAAAAAGAATAAACCAACAAAAAATGTTTTCATTCAAAATAAGAAATTCCCTCCAACAATTATAATTCCAAAGTAATTTGGAAAATAAAGAATAGATGTTGATATTAACTTGTAATTTACAACGGGATGCTAATAGGTATCAGTGAAGAGGGAGGCAGGTTTTTAGTCTTATCACCCTTGTTCTTCAGGGCCCTACTCTACACACCCACACCCATACACTAATGTACCATCTCTCAGCCAGCCTCAAACCAGATCCTTTTGTAAACAAAGAGAAAGAGAAAAGAGTGTTATTCAGCCTAAACCATTATATAACTCTTTCCACTACTTATGGTAGGGTGTTGGGGGGGGGCACGTAACTGTTGGCTGACTTTAAGGGAAGAATTAGTTATAAAATACAAATATGAACATGTTGATTTGGTTCTATAATCAAACAATCTACCATTTCTTCTCACAAGTTCACTAGAAATTAATTTCCCAAGAAATAATCTGTTCAATAAGAAAAATCTTCTTAATCTTCTTAGAGTATATTACTATATCTAATTGCAATTCTGTGCAGGAAATGTACACCAAGTTCAGGTCTGCCTGCACATGTCAACCTGCTCTGGCGGTTAACCTTCTAAGACTTGAAATGTATAAAATCACTCTTTTTATTAAACATAACAGACACTCTTCTTCTTCTTCTCTCACCAAATTTATTTCTATTAGATGATCAGCAAATATGGAATAATTGTGCAACTAAGAAGTCTAACATTTGAATATTTCTTCATTGTTGCATGATATTTGTAGATAGGATAAAGAAACTAGAACCACCACAAAAGTTACATACACCAGTTTTACAAAGCTCCCACCTAGGCACATTAACAGGAAATAAGGAAGGATAAACAAAAATTACTTATGTCTATTAACAGTATTCAGGAATCTCTACATTTTTCTTATCTTTATCTGCAGATATTGTTGTTGTTTTTTTTTTTTGGCGGGGGGGGGGGTATTTTTTTATTCCACATTCATATTGCATCCCAGCTCCAATGGTATCTGTTATATTTTTAAAATATAAATTTGAAGTTGCATACACACACACACACATTCAGAATACACATTGTTTTACACTATCATAATAAGAATAATGTATACCTATTTATTTTATACTGTATATACTGTAAAAATGTATATTTTCTCTTTTAATTACTATACAGCAGTGGAAGCAGGAGATAGTAATGGGAATATACATGTTAGTTTTCTTATTTTGAAGAGGAGGAAATAATTTTCCTATTCCTTCTTGTAAGGATTGTTTAATCCAACTTTCAACAAATAAAAATGTTTAAAATCATTTAACTGCTAAAACAAAGTTTAAGAAAGTCCTAAAAGAAATGTACGTCTAAAATCTCTAAAATAAACATTTCTAACAACAACCAAAAACTACTTAAGTATGTCACTAAGAAACTATATATGAAATGAAGAAGGGAGCCTATCTCTGCTGGTCTTTTCCACTTGTCATCATACATAGGGTTGGTGTGTAATCACTTGTAGCATATAGTATTGCAAAGAAGTTAGGTTAAGCTGTACCAAGCAACAACTATTGATATCATCATTAACACAGATGTTTGTGGTTCTCCTCAGAGACTGGTTTTATGAATCTATCTGTAAACTAAAATGCTGTGAGTGTTTAAAGTTGATGCTATGTTCACATTGATCAGTCAGCTGCTGGAATCCTCTTATTTCCAGTGTGTGTGTGTGTGTGTGTGCGTGCGTGTGTTCTCTGCTTTAACCCTAATTTTAAAACTAAAACTTGAAGAACATAGTATGATATTGAGGACATTCCACAAGATTCTTGTGTACACACAACACTTTATTTATTTTGAAAACCATTTCAACTTCATCCTCATCAACTTTGTAATTCTTATATTCTTTTCAAATAGTTTATAAAATCTTTTGATTGATAATTTTTGCAGCCTTTTTTTTTTATTCAAAGTATTTTACTATTCTCTTTTAAGAACCCTTTTTGAGAGTATTACTTTTTACAATACAAATTGTGCTGTGTTTTTCATAAGAAATTTACCTATGTTTTTATTTAATAAACAAAGCAAAAAATCACTTCCCAGCATTTCTTTCCCCTCATTTTTTTCTAATTGTTCCATTCAAGTTTTTTTTTCTATTAAATGATTTCTTTATATTCTATTCAGTTTCTTGTCTTTTTAACTCTTCCATCATTTTCTCTTTTGTTTTGCTACAATCACATAAACTTATACCAAACATTATAGGAATATATTCATATATACATTACCTCAGTTTCATAATATTAACATAAAAATTATACTGGCATATAAACAGCCAGTTCTATTGATATGCAACTCAGTCTGTATGCGCACACACACACACACACACATATATATATATATATATATATATATATATATGTATATGTATACGGTGATTGTCACTTTTCACAGAAAAAAGCCATTTCTACAAGTAATTCGGTTGTGAGCATGCAGAGGGCCAAATTTCTTCTTTTTTTTTTTAATGACCCCTTTCTCGGCTTTCTCTCGCATGCAACCGTATGTGACTGAGAAGCCCAGCCCTCGACAGGCAGGCCCTGTCACACAGGTTACATATATGGTCAGTCTTTACTGTAGGAAATGTGTACGTGCCGTCCGTCATGATCCGCTTATGTAAAGGCCACTTTCCAAGAAAATGTGTACCAGCCACAAATTCTGTCAATTGGTCCTCATCGCTAAAGCGGATATATATATATATATATATATATATATATATATTATGACCCTCTACCCAACAAAAGGAGTGTCTATGATATGCTAATAAATTGCATCCTGTTGTGAAGCTCGTATTCTAGACTGGAGCACCCCATCATTGCTTGGAGTGGTAGGTCCCATTTATGGGTCAAATATATTTGTTTGAAAATTATTAGTATTTAATATTGAACTATATAACTATGTGCAAACAAATAATTATTATTATTGTTAAATAGGAATAGTTACTTGAAAGCATATAACTGTATAACTTATTACTAATGCACTTGAAACTTTTTCTTTAGCAAATAAACAGTGTGTTTCCCCTCCATCAATTGTTTTTTTGATTCAGACTTATAATAGCAAAGCCATGTTTAGTTCATTTCTAAACATTTTTCTCTATAAACATTACTCATTCTTCTATAAATTTCACATGGATTATCACCCACCAAATATTTAAGGACAAACCTCTGTTTAAGCCTGGAACAATCTGTTTGAATTGCTGCCATTTTAAATAGCCTCAAAACAAGTATTTTTGCAAGATTAAATTACTTTTTACTATATGTCAATTACAATCAATGCACAGTTTACATTTATAGAAAAATTTCTGAATCTTTTTTCACTAAAATTATTTTTCACTATATTTATTGAAGGACCATATATATATATATATATATATATATATATATATATATATATATATATGGTTAAGTAGAAATGAATTTGAATGATGCAATTATCTTGAATACTTTTTACATTAGGATAATTTGTTAATTCTTTGAATTTTGCCAAGATGAAATACACATTTTCCTTTCATTTGACAACCTTATACTTATAAACAAATGCACTTTGCAATACATCTATCTATTATTTCTTTCATTCAAGATTCTGAACTTTCTTTAGTAAATCTATAAGCATAAACCATTTTTGTAAATGCATACCACTGAATTAAATCAATATACTTAAACTCGGAATCCAATAAATTGATGCTAATTCCCATTAATATTTATGTATCTATTTAATTAGTACTTGATATATATTTACAATTTTTAATATCTATCAACATTTATATCTATATATCAGTTATATGTCTATATCTATATTTCACAAGATGTTATTTACTATTGTTGAATTTAGTTTATTTGAATTTTGATGCATTGAATGATAGAAAACTAAATACATTTAGACATGAATGATAATAGCATCATTGTGTGCGGTTTTAATAAAATTCAAAATTACAAAATCATAAACAGAATAAATCTGAATTTGATTTAGAATGGCCATTCAGAATGTTCAATCTTGATACACACAGATTTAAACTTTAAAGCTAAACAGGTGATTTCAATTCAGAAAATCTAATGTAAATCTATGAAATGACTTTTTTTACAAACTTGGTTTATTTGTAACTTTTAGTAGTCAACCTGAGATTGATTTAACATTTGTCATTCTTTCTTGAATTTATAGATTGGAATATAATTTTAAAACACCAACTGATCTTATTAGAACATTTATAAAATTCAAAGAAACAAATTCTATTTTATTTTTCCTTTTCCAATCACCTTTTATTCTTTGGTTAGTCACATGACTCATATATGTTTAACAACAAAGTTATTTGCATTGTCTTGACAATTTTCATTTTTCAATCATTGCTGCTGCTGCTGCAGTGTTCAGGAAAAGTTCTTCTTTATCTACAAAATTAGATATTTATTTATTTATAAACAATTGTTTCTAAATTTTTAGATTTAATTTTATTACATTTTGTTTTGACAATGACATTTGCAATATTAGAGAATAATGTTAAACAGCGATAGTTTCTTTTTTCTTGGAATCTGACTTCATAAAAGTTTGTTGGATTTCATTGAAAAATATAAAAAGTACAAACCTTATATTTCTACAGAATATTTGAAGAAAAACTACTTAGTGCCTTCAATTTTTGCTTTAGAGAATATATTAAGCATTCATTGATGAGATAAAGTTGTATATTCAAAATGGATTCTCAGCTAAAATCATTCTCTTCATTTAGGAGACTTGTTACTTTATTATTATAAAACTTGTCTCATCATTTTCAATTTTAATATGTTGATGTTTGGTGCAAAAACCATCAAGTGATTATCACTTTGAAAATAACTCAATTCTCACTTGTATAGTTGTGTATCTTTATTCTAACAATAATGTTCTACACACAGATATTATGTCAGTTTTTTTAGTCTATCCAAGCTTCAGATTTACAGAATTTTGTTATATTTTGTTTAATGTTGAATCTTATTATGGAATGTATCAATCACTTTAAAGGTTACATTGATAAATAATATTATGTAATTTACATTTAAATGTATGATTATTTCTATAAACTGCAAAAGTAGCTTCAAACATTTTTATAACAGCAAAAAGAATTTGGAAGTTTAAAATAATGATACGAAGATAAACTAGAATGATTTAATCAAATGTAAAGTGGAATCTGAATTCATGATTATGAATTGTAAAAACCTGAATTTTTTATTTAGTCATCTATTTATTTTATTAGAATAAATATGAATGCAAATAAACGTTGAAAAAGAATATTTTAGGATTAAGCAATGTTCCAATTTTATTAACCAAAAAATAAAAATCTTCAGTTTATTTTGAATAAATATTTTCTACTTGTTTTATCATTTTTCCTCACATTTAAATTCTATGAAGATGGTTTCTTTCTTATAACATTAAAACCAAGAATTAATGACATTACACTTTTTGTTCTGAGATGCTAACAGCAATAAAATTGACTATAAAATTATATTTTTGCAAAATATAGTAACAACAATAATTAAAAATTAAACAAGTTGAAAAGTGACTAAATTGATATTTTTCTTTTGAAAATAAAAGAATACAAGTTTTCTCTAACGTTTACCTCAACATATCAGTTCTGTGTGGCTGGAATATTTTTAATTATTTAAAATTTATACAATTAATCTGTAGAGAAGAGAAGAATCAATGAAGTTTTGAGTCAATTTTGAGATTCATCTAAAATATTATTTTGTTCTAATTTTTGAATTGCTGGAATTTATTATTTAAAATCAAACTTTCTACATTTGATATACTATTTTTATGGTCTAATATAGATATAAAAATATATATATAATCTATATGGACAAATATAGATATACCCATTTTATTAATATTATGTGTTCAATTTTCAGAACTAATGAACAGATAACAAACTTGATTGTGTTTCTGAAATGTCTTAAGAACTATTTCTTTAGATAGGAAAGATGTTGGATGAGATTGAACTGAAAGATTATTTCTTTTATTTTTCTTGAATATTAAGAGGAGAAATTCTCTTTCTGATGAAATTATGTTTACAATGTTTGAAAAGATGGAAGAGGATTTGGGAAATAAAAAGCAGAAAGTATTTTGCATTGAAATGTTCTAAGTGGATAGGCGTATTATCATGGATTTGATTTCCGTTGCAACAATCATTTTCTAATCTCCCCTTCTCTCTTCATTTCTCTCTCTTTCTTTCCCTCCTTTCTCTCTCTCTCTCACCCTTTCTCTTTATTCCTGAATTTCCATTTTCTCATATATCTCTCACTCTTTCTCTTTTCTCTTCTCTCTCTCTCTCTCTCTCTCTTTCTTTTTTTCTCCCTCTCTCAGTCCAAGTATATTCCTATATTTCCATTTTTTAATCTCTCTCTCCCTTTCCCTCTCCCTCTCTCTCTCTCTCTCTCTTTTTCTCCCTCTCTCAGTCCAAGTATATTCCGTATTTCCATTTTTTAATCTCTCTCTCCCTCTCTCTCTCTCAGTCCAAGTATATTCCTGTATTTCCATTCTTTAATCTCTTTCTCTCTCTCTCTTTCTTGTTCTCTCTCTCTCTCTCTCTCTCTCTCTCTCTCTCTCTCTCTCTCTCTCTCTCTCTCTCTCTCTCTCTCAGTCCAAGTATATTCCTGTATTTCCATTCTTTAATCTCTTTCTCTCTCTCTCTTTTCTTGTTCTCTCTCTCTCTCTCTCTCTCTCTCTCTCTCTCTCTCTCTCTCTCTCTCTCTCTCTCTCTCTCTCTCTCAGTCCAAGTATATTCCTGTATTTCCAGTTTATTTTCATCCTCCCCCCCTAAGCAGCCATTTTTCTTTGACTTATTCTTTTAACCATTTCTTCTTTAAAAGCTGATAATAATTTCCCTATCTTATCCAATATTTTCATCCTTATTATTTCCTGCAACTTATATTGTTTCTTACTCAATAGATTTCCTATTTGTCTTATTTCATCATTTTTTATCATTTTCCCCTTAAATTGACCAAATGTTTCTTTTTCATTCCTGCATATATATTTACCCAAATTTACTTTAGCTACTACATCTTTCATATTTTTAACATACATATTCTTTCTTTTTTTAAATATTACTGCTAATTCTTTGTACACCACATCAGAGAAGTAAATAACCACATGTTTCCCCAGATTAGTATTCCCATCTTCCTTGTTCTTCTCAAACTTTTATTTCCTCATATAGATAAAACTTCTGCTGTATTTAAACAGTGTTTTTCCTAAAGCCAATTCTTTCCTATTTGAAACATAACATTAAAAAGAGACCCAGAAGAGAAAGTAGAAAATGGATGATTTAGATGAATTTCTTGTTTTAAAAAACAAACATATATACCCAACCTTTTTATTCTCATTGTTTTTACTTTATTATTCTGCCTTATATTCCCTAACAAAAAATGATTTTAGTTCAACTATTTAATCTGATTGGTGCTTCTTTAAGTTGCTGAGTTAAAACTTACTTCATTCCTCATCAAATGATGAAAAATTCTGTTTAATTTGATGGACTAAAATTTTACTGGCTGGTTAGTAAAAATGTTGTCTTTTTTAAAATAAACTGCATAATTGTTATAATCAGTTAATGATCAATTTAAGGGAGAAAAGAAAACAGAAGGGACCTGAATGAATATTAATGGTTATGTCCCAATCCTCATAAATACGGGAGTATTATGCTGACTGAGTAGTCTTATACCACTAGCAGTGGTTTACCTTTTCCTGCCTCTGGCAAGTATTGTATTTTGTATTTCATTTCCAACCTCCATTTTGGTTATTTCTCATTTTGTAACCTATGTTAGATTACAATAGACCCAGAGGCAAAATGAAACCCAAACAAGATGGCATATCTTTATAACAGTCCTGTGTTGCTAACTTCATAAAATTCTTTTAAAATTCCATTCTTCTTGTTTTTATTCATTCTGATGCCATTTTTCTGTTTTTCTATGCTAAAACTATGTCAGAGTAACATCAAAGGAAAGAGTTTTACCAAGTTTTAAAGAGATTTGTGAAACAGTACCACCTCACCACAACAATGTTTTGTTTTAGTTTCTTTGTTTAATATCATATCAACCTTTGTGGGTTATTTAATGCCAAAGCCATTGTAGAAGAACTTTTACAGGGCATTAGTCCATAAGTGAATATAGTAGCATGGCTGGGGTTCAAACTCACAATGATGTTGTAATCCAGTATGTTAGCCATCATATTATCGAGTCTCTCCTGACAATAGACAATAATACAATAGAATAGCAACCAATATCCAACTAGCAGAACCATTTGAAGTTACCAAACTCCAAGAATAGGAGAAGTGGATAAAGAGATTTGAGCACTTTCATCAAGCCAGTAACCATCATATAATGACACACACAAACCAGATAAATACTTTAATGTATGGATGATAAAGTGAATAATGTTTTATAAAGATTGGACCTATCCAAAGTCAAGCAACAACAGACTTAGTAAGAAATAGATCTTTTTATTTTTTTGTGATAAAAACATGATATATGAAAGAATATGCTTTAATAGAAAACAAGGACCTAATGACCTTGTGGATTGCAGTTCAAGACAGAACATTACAGAAACATAAAACAAAATGTAGTACCATGTTTCTTACAATTCCTTTTCATGACCAACGTAGATGAACTTTTCTTTAAACTTAGTATCTCTTCTCACTTGCTTGATCCACATTTTGTTCTTTAAATCTGGAGATGTTCTCAACATTTTGAATTAAGAAACCTTCATATGAACCAGACTATTGAAAACAAAATAACTCAATATGACTGAACAACAACAACACCCCTTGTTATAAAATAAAACAAAGAGATTATTCAGTTCAAGAAAAATTATTATATGCATAGTTCTTAAGAATGTTTTCAGGTTGATTCCTTTAGAATTAATAAGGAAAAAACAGCAACTGCCTTGACCAAACATTCAGCACTCACTAACCAACGCTTAACTTCAGAGCATCTTCACCAGTGAATCTTGGTTTGTTTTTTTTTCTTGCCAAATCCACAACTTTTATTTGACCTTGACTGATTCTATAGAAAAGGGTTAAACTTATTATTCAATTCTTTTTTCTTCCTTACATTGAATTTCATTGGCTGATTTCTTCATACCTTTACCTTTTAGGATGGTCTTAAATTTTTCATGTTAATTCCAGCCAATCAGCTTCACTTTCCGGTTAGGAATATGAATTTCTATCACCCCAGTCAATCACAATTAGAGCACCCATGGAAATTTCAAAACACCCATGGAAATAAAATGAAAATTAGGATTTCAAATTATCAGATCAAAAGCTGAATTTAATTCACAACCATTCATTCTTGACTTGCCCACTTTATTTAATCAACAGAATGTTATTATTAGCAAATCATTTTGTTGAAATTAGGAACAAACTCTAAAAAAGTAGGAATTATTATTTCAGATTCTCCATGAACCACAGAAATGTTTTATAACCACTGAATTTATTTTACTCAAAATAAAAAAAAAATCAATTTTGTTTTTCTGAAATACTCACTGTATTTTCTGTTTGTTTGAAAAATCCTCAATACCAATAAATATTAAAGTTGTATACATTGGCCAAACATTGTAACTATGGTGTTTTGCATGACAAGCTTATCAGAAATAGATTAGTAATCAGATGAACATCTGTCAAAAAGAATACAGTTAAATAAAGAGTTAATGCTAGAAAAAGGAATTGGGATGACTAGACAGACAGAAGCTGTAAGATAACAATAGTTTGATCTATAAGGAGAAAATACAAAAGAGACATGCTCTACGGACAGTATAATGAGTAAAAGGAAACAATTTCCTAAAAACAAAAAAAATAATAAGCCCAAAAAAAACATTTATAGAGAAAAATAAGTTATAAGAAAAAATGCTATAAATGTGGAAACAGTCCCCCTCACACCAAAAGACAGTTCTTCTAGTGATACAATGTGCCACATGTGAGGAAAGAAAGGGCACTATAATTATGTATATGTCAGCTTAAACTACACATGGAGTATTATTAGAATCAGCATGTTCTTTGACAGAGTAGCAGCTGGCGGGAACTCCTGGATGATATACATGAAAATTAAAGACATAAAAAACAAATTTAAAACAGATATAAGTGCTGATATGAAAATAATCCTTGATTATATTCTTAAATCAATATTCACAGGTGACATCTTAAAATTACAAAAAGTACAGAAACCTCTGATCAATTTGCTCTCCACTAGATGTCCTAGAAGTTTCAAACATCACATTACTAATCTGTGGTCATCAGTCTCTTACTGGTTAATGTTCCTTACATTAAGTTTTCCTTTTTAAAAAGAAAATGCTCCATCAATGTTTATTAAAACTTCAAAGCAAACGACTCAAATGTCATCAATAGGAAAAAATCAAAAGAAAAAATCAACCAGAAGAAATAAAGAAAGAAAATGACTATTTTGAAGGTCAAACTTTTTGCATTTTTCTTGAATGATCTGTGATACTAAATTTCCCTTGGCTTGTTTTTTTTTGTTTTTTCTGTTCATCAACCACATTAAACTGATCTTAGCAACTAAACCCAAAATCTACTCCCCCCCACCCCTGACTTGCAACTTAATTCCTGTCTGCTTCAAATTTGATTTCACTGGATTCTAATTGCCCTAAAATTAACTCCTTACTTTCTTACTCTCTCTCTCTCACTTGACTGCAAATTACTAAGAAGCAGAATTTGATATATATAAGAACATCGATGAGAAACTCCTTCCAATCAAAACACAACTTATTTACACCAGAAAAAAATTTGCAATAAAATCATCCTTTTCTTTTTTTTTTTTCTGTGTCAACCATGAAGATTAACAATTTAAAAAAAAAAAAAAAAAAAAAAAAATAAAACCCAGATCCAAATTTTCTGAGCCCCAAAAAGATATTTATTGAGTGAGATGATATTTATAAGAATTGGACGAATAAGAAAATATCAAAACTTATCCTGAAGTTTATATATTTAAAAAGTGTGTGTCCATGTGTATTGTGGGTGATTCGTTGATACGTGTAAAGTATTTTTGGGAAGATGATGAATTCAGTTGATGGTTACCCCACAACTTCAATACATGGTTTGTGTATGTTCATGTTTATTCATGGTTTTACACATTGAAATCAAAATTAATAAACCTAATTTGATTTAAGATATATATCCCAAAATTATTTATATTTATATTACTTAATATTTAACTGAGATTTTATTATACAAAATTATATAACAATATTACTAACATCTTCATCGTTGTTTGAACAAAACGTTTCCATTTTGCATGTCTACCATTATGTTCTTATTTTTACATGTCATTTAGAGATCAACTTTAATACAGAAAATTTGAAATTTGTTTATTTTGATTTTACTAAACATATATAAAGCAATATCAGAATGGGCCAATGGAGAGTGTGATGTAGCCATTCTCTGTTATTATTCTCATGTCCACTCTGAACCAATTGGTTATAATCCTATTTTGGCAACAAATCTTTTTGAACAAATATTATGCATCCAATTCTCTAATTAACAAGTTGTGTCAATGATTGAAATATTGTTCATTATTTTAACAAAAAGTTTTAAATGAAAATCATTTGATCATTTTTTTTTCCCTCAGAAGTTCTAATCTTTTGTTCCTTTTTTTTATTGCAGGTTCAGCCACCACTTTTTAGTAGTGTGCTGAGAACATGAGCCATCTGTTTTTGTGGTCATCTCTTCCATGCTTATTGCACAAGTGCAGCCAAGTGTGGAGACATTGATTTTCACCTGGATCAACCAACATACATCTCCCTCCCTTCCCAAGCCACTTTTTTCTATTTCTTTCTTCTCCTCCTACAATTACCACCACCACTTCCACCACCAATGACTCTAAGATAACAATATCTTGTTTTCTTACTCTTTACTCCATATTGAATGTGATTCTTTATTACTGTTGCCTTTGTTCATCATCTGTCATTGTCAAAATTGGTCACTGATTCCAAGTTTATTGAATGACATGTGATAGATTCTTCCCTTGCTATGTGCCACAGGTTAACCTCATAATAATTCAGTCACTCCTGTGATGCATGGCTACACCTCCAGTATAGCACTTCACTTCTGGTCATACTCTAAGACTTTGTAAGTTGTATTCAAGGTCACATCTAACATTTTCAAGGACACTCTAAGAAATCAGCAAAACGTATAAATAAATAGAAAAGGTCATTAAGTGACAACTAAATTTGAACTTTTTCTTGGATAGCATCAAAGGTGAGTATTCTCATTTCAATTTGTTTATTTTTTTTTTTTTTTTTTGCTACAAGAATATATAGAATTGTTGATTTTAAAAAGGGATTTACTCTTTAAAAATCAACAATTCTATATATTCTTAAACTTTTAAGATAATAGCACTAATTTTAGAATCTGAAAAATGTTTCTCTTTATTTAAATTACTGACTGTAAAATAAACTGAAAGATATTCTATCTTCAAGTTAGGAATTTTAGACATATCAAAGGTTCTTCTATACATGTTATTGTTTGCCAATTACTGTAAATTAATTTTCTGTTATTTTGTTTGTCAATGTGACCAACATTCATATGAAATCTTAATGTTCATGATTTTGTAGGAGGAGTTCAGTAATGTAAAATTTATCATTAAAAAAATGAAAAAAAAAGCATTTTATTTTTACCATTTACCAAAGTTTTCTATATCAAAGTATTCATGTGCTCAACATTTTATAAATATTTGTTTTTCTCTTAATTTACTTTGCATGAAAGCAAACTGTCCTTTCCCTTAAAAATGAAAAAAACTGATTTTATATTATAAAGTAATACTTAGTGTTATAAATATTCTTTAAAGTAAAAATATTAGAATATTTTACTTGCTATCACAACTCAAGAAATATTTTACAAATGTAAAATCATTCTTAGAATATTCTAATATAAAATAAATTTGCCCTTTATTTGAAAAAACATTCTAAAGTTGAAAATATTTTGACTTTAAGAAATAAACAAGTGAAGAAAAAGAAGAGACAATATTTCTGCAAATCTGTGTGAAGATTTTTCAAAAAGAGGAGAGTTTATCAAACAATCAATTTGCTGAGTAGTTTTCACATTCAAAATTTGATTATTCAAAAATGTCAAAATAACTTTGATCTTTCTGACAATCAAAAGAAAATTACAAATTCAAAACTATCATAATTCATTAGACATGAAATTTCTATTTTAATAATACCAAGTGATTACTTTCTAAAAATTAAGGCAATTAAAATGCATTAGATAAAAAAGATAAAAAGCTGATGCTAGCTTTTCAGGGAATAATAGTTGTATTTAAGTTTTCAACGGATTTTTGTTGATATGAAAATAATTTCTTTTTTTTTCCAGGAAAGAGGAGTTCAAAATAAATATTTTAATGATTAATCAAAAAAGATTTTTTAATGTCTTTTTTAACTTGTGATTTCTTTCAAGAACTTCTATAGATCTACCAGTTTTTCTTCTTCTTAATTAAGAAATGGTTCATGATTGACTCTGAAAGTAAACAACAAATGAGATATAATAAAATATTTGGCATGAACACTAAAACTGACTCTTCCTATCATTGGCTTACCTCTTATTGATATACAATGCATTCTTTTGAAAATTAAAACATTTATTGTTTAGTTTTCTGCCTGGATTCAGTATACAGACTAGACAAGGACAAGCAAGCTAGTTTATGCCCATCTGTATTGTATGAGAACCAGCATTAAAGACAGCATGTTAGTAGTTATAACTAAAGCAATTAATGCTCCTAACTGGAGAGTTCCTATCAAGGGAGATTACTATAACATTCCTTTTTCTTTATCGAAGACTAGTTGGTTAGTACAGTATATGAGGTTTATAGTATTCAGCTCAACCTGTGCGACTATGTCATACCTGAAAAAAAGATTGTGTTTTTATTTTGTAAATGTTTCATAGATCTATTGTCTGTGGTGTTTTGATTGTTCTATTAGAATGGCATAGTGCAGTGCTTGTCGGGTAAGGGTCACACCATTTTCTTTGCTGTAAAGGTGGAATGTTTTGTGATGTTTTCATTTTACTGTCTACAATGTCTGCTGTTATCAGTGGGTGGTTGTCATCAATGTAAAGATCGGATCTAATTGGCTCTACCCTGATATTATTGTCTTTTACCAGGTATGATTTTGGTTCTTTTGTGGTTTGTATGATGGCGCCTGGTTCTTACAGTTTTGAATTTTGTCTTCTGTATAGACTTGTTGACCCGTGGACAGTGCTGTCATTTATTCATTCGGTCTTTGCTGCAAGCATTCCTGGCTGAGTGCTTCACTGGTATTTCTATAGCATGTCAGTCATTTTGTAACAATGTCTTTGATATCTCAATTTATCCCTACCCAGTATATTGCAGTTCTTGCCCTTTGCTTTGTATATCTGGTATTATTATTTTATTCCCTTTTAGCAGAATACTAACTTGTATTCCTACTTCATCTCTAAAGTTCCAATAGGGCAATAGAGTGTGTGGACATTTGCCTCTTTTCGTCATCTTAATATGATGACATTTGTTAACTCTCTTAGAGTAGGATTTTTCATGGTTTCCTCTTTCAAAGTCTGCAACCATTTTGGAGATACGTTTAGGTATTGATTTGGTATGTGTGTATATTGAGACCAATGCCTCTCACAGGCGATTCAGTTGATGAGTGAGTCTGTTATGAGGACGGTTATGCATGGCCTGTACTTTATTGGGAAGTCATATCCTTCCACTTTCAGTAGCATTCTTACTAGTCTTAATGGCGCTTGAGCCAAATTCTTGGTTTGTGATCGGAGTGTACAGTCCCTTTGTGTCCCCCATATAAAGTCATGAAATACGACAGCTAAAATTTACTCTTAATGTTAGAGTATTGGGTTTCCGGTTCCGTTTTACTTACTACCGTTACGCTTATTTGATCTTGTAGCAGTGTTGTTCCCATCGTTGACCTTTAGTTGTCTTTAGATTGAAGTACATCAACACTGTGACATTGTTAATCTTTTGGGGGGATATTTTTGAAGGAATTTTCCTGTTGAAGGGTCCACGTGAACTCATTGTTCTTGGACACCAGGTCCCATAGTGGTTTAGTAAGCATTGCTAAGAGTGGAGAAAATTTGCTGAGGTAGTTCACTAACCCTAGAAAACTTGCTAGTTGTTTTGGAGGGTTTTTGTGGGGGGTATCTACAGTGGGGTTTATGCGGGGGATCGCTTCAATCATTTTGGGATCTGGTTTTATGCCATTTTTTGATATTAAGTGTCCAAGGGGAGCTATCTCAAATGTCCGTACCCACGGTTTATAGGGATGAACTTGCAGGGGTGTTTTTTTTGGGGGGGGCGAGCTCTTTTGATGAATTCGTTAAACCCTATGTCATGGTCACGGCTTTCTAAAATCGATACACAGTGATATCATCTGATATCGAAAGAACATTCTTGATATCTCCAAAACTTTCAAACGTCGTTCTCTGTAACCCGTGCGAATTTTATTCTCATCGGAAATCTATGAAATAAAAATTGTCCAAATGAAGTAATGAAAATCTTCAGTTCCTTTGTTGATTGAACTTCGTCTGCCAATTTACGGATTTTACATTAATAGTTTTAAACTATTTAACCCTATGTAGCCTGGAAATGACGTCTTCAAATATCGACGTGTTAGGCTCTTTGTGTGGCTTTATTTAAGTCTCTCAAGTCAAGACATAATCTGAATGATTTATTCCCCTTAGAAATTCATACAAACGAATTTTCCCATGGGATGGGTTTTGATAACGAGCGATATAATGCTTCATGAGAGAATCCAATTCTGCTTTAAATTCACCCCTCGGTCATACTGGACCCCTCCAGGGCGGGTGGACAACTGGTAGCATTTGGGGTCTATGTTTATGGTATATTCCCCATGTAGGCACCCTTTCCCATTAAATCCATCAGGGAATTCTGTCAGGACTTGTTCCTTTGTTCTCAGATTTCGTTTGGATGGTAATTTTGTTCGAAGTAATGTCGCTTTTTTCTTTGCAACTTGGTCTTTTCCGACTTTTACTTGATTCCTCTATGTCATGGTCGTTCATTTGCACTACTAAGCCTAGTTTCCTAGACGTCTGTAACCCTATCAGCGTCGGTTTAGATGTCTTCACCACGTGGAATGTAACACTGGTAAATTTGTTTCTGTGTATCACTCCGAGAAGACATACGTCTGCTTGTTGTATTGCCGTACCCCCAAATGAGGTAGACGTACTGGAGTTGTCGGAATTTTACCCCGAAAACGTCTCTCTGAGATAAAATTGTAACTTTACATATTAGTAAAGCCTGAACAGAAACAAATAAACATTTACAGAAAATAATGCAAATCAGGACACATGGAAAAATAAGTCAAAATATCGCCGTGAGCCTTTTAAAACAAGGTTTATTGGATTGCAATAATTTTTTCTCTTGCATAAGTCCAAAGGACATAAAGTTACCAAAAAATAAAATATTAAAATTACAATGAATACAAAAGTCAAAATAATAAAATCAAAGGAAAAAAACATAAAACACTTATTCCTTTTTCCTTGGTCTGAATTGACACCGAAAGTTCAATGTAGTAGTCGTAAATACTAATTAAAGTTCTTGGAAATAAAGTTCTTATAAATTCTTCGCAGCCAAGCTGCCGAAAGGATGGAATACCGAGGAGAGTCCCTAGAAGAATACTTTTTTAACGCACCACCCTCAAATCTATTAATTCATCAACGCGAACCTAGGGAACATTTTTTATACTGACCACCGCATTTCTGTTCAAGAAAGCGGGTTCCAAATCAGCCGACATTATCCAATGGATTAAAGAAGACCATCTTGGGATGTATTGCTCTCAGGACCGCCTCGTTCCAAAATTCTTCTATCCTGTAACCGTGAGTTCTTGCTGGTTACAGACATAGAGATGAAAATCATCCGTCTTCAACAAAGGGTATTTCTTTCAAAGAAATATCACCAACCTTTGCCGAAGCACAGGCTCTCAGAAAACAGTCCGTGCGAGGGAAGCGTCGGCCATCTTTGACCAACGTCCTTCGCACGTAATTAGAAGTTCCTGCTTCGTTCACCAAATTATTTTCAAAGAGGGCGAAAAACCCGCCAGAAATTTCTTAAATAGTAGCAAGCACCTCCTGCTACTACCATCAAAGTGAGGCCACATGCAACAGCCGCCACCTGTTGGTACCCACAAAAACGTACAGGCACAAGGCACGTAACTCAAATTAGCCATAGGGGTCAAAATACAAAAACAGGGAAGATCCAAGGGCGGCTACTCAAAACTATTTTAACTTATTATAAAATTTTTACAGAGTCGTTTCTAGTAGTACTTTTTTATGAGTTTTTTTTTTTAAATATTTTTGACATCGCTCCCATGTCAATTTTGGGATTCACTTCTTCTTGGTTTGTACTGTTTTCAATTCTGAGTTTGACGTACACCACTTTCACATTTTGTAGGGATTCGTGTTTGTTCGAATTTTTATTTCTATTCAGTGGAAATAGATATTCTCGTTAGTAGACTCGTCACCACTTCTCTGTTGTGTGTACGTTTTGAAGTTTGTCTTTTTGTGGTATATAGACACTGTGATAGTCACCTTCGTTATCATTTCTATTCTTTGTTCTGCTTGAGGGGCATACACGTGCAAAATGACCAAATTTCTTACACTTCATACACGTTTTACCCATAGCTGGACCTCTTGGTTTGTTCCACAATATTTTTACTTTCTTTTATCTCTAATTGTGTGCGTAGTGGTCGGCTATAACACGACACAAACAGCCTGGTCTTAGCTTCTTCTGTTTCTATTGTCTTCAGGGCTGATCTCGATAAAATATATTTTCTCTACTTTAGTAGGGATTTCTGTGATGACCTAAGGTTTATACTAAATATAAAGATGTCCACTTGGATAGTTTTTTCAACCAAGCAGCTTTATTCACACTGCTTTATTAGTTTCCATTGCCTTTTTTTTTAAAAAAAGCATGTGCCTACTCATTAGCCTCTTGGTGATATCATCGTAACTCGTGTCCGCAGACCTGAAAATTCGACCTAGGTTTCGCAAAAGGTTTCATTTTATCTTTTGTATAGCCGTCCACATTTTTTCTACTTCCTAAAAGACAAATATCTCGCTTAATTCTTGGCCCTCGTTTCCCGCTCAAATTAGTACTTCATTTTCATGTTGTCGTAGAACGAGGTGTTGAAATCTAACATCACTTGACGCCTAGATTTGTCAATTGTTCCAATCTATACTAGGTGGAGGAACGTGAAAAGTTGCTATATAGAGTTATGGTGAAAATTGTAGAGGCCGGTGAAAACGATTTTCGACCCTACAAATAATATTTAAAATGACGATAAATGAAATGACGGAAGTCAGACAGAAAATGGATGAATAACAAACACGTGGTATATAGTTAACAACAACAAAGAAATTCATTCCGTGGTCGTTGGTCGCTAGAAAACTTGATAAATCAGGAAAGGTGTTAATTACTCACAAACTGAAGACGAATGTCTCGTTCGTTGGTCGAAATGGTCGTCGGGTAGAATAGCCGGATAGTAGTCAGCAGAAAGTTGTGTTGGGTCAGTAAAATACGTTTATTCCTGAGTGAAGGAGAATACTAAAACCAATAGTTGTAAGGTCGGTAGGTTGAATTGAATGCCGAATCGTGTCAGTAGTCGGGTCGAATGGTCAGATAGTTGTCGTGTCGCATTTCTGGCGTCTATCTGTCGTGACAGCCCTCTTTGTTTGTCGGAAGTTAAGTTGCGTCGGTAGGTTGGTGAGGCTGCTTTTCATCAAAAGTCATCTGCTGCGTGGCGGATGAAAAGGCCGGCTGCTATGTGCCAAAGGTTAATCACGTACGACGAGGACAAAATCCCATCGTGGTGGTGTGCCTTGCCTCTCCTGCTGGGTTGAATCTCTACGGTTTGCATGCCGAGTGGTCGGTCTAGTTCCTAATACCCGCGTGGTAAAGGCAGACTGACTTGTTAATTTGTATTCCGTTTATATGTGACTACCGGCTCCGATTTTTTGTTTTTCTTTTTGGCGGTAATGACCCTCCTGGAAATTCAACGCGTGGGCGTATTTGTAAGCACCCCATATGATTTGCCTAATCCAATCAGATTCTAGAGATTGCTGAATTATTTTTTGGATCTTATTTGTGCAAAATTGTAAAAGTTTTTGAATTTGGATAGGAGTCATGGTTGGCGAATCTTTTACGTTTTTTTTTTCTTCTTTTTCATTGTTTAGTAAATTATAGGAGTTTATCCTATAAATACAATGAGAATTTTAATTATTACTTTATTGGTGGCTATAGACACGTGATGTCATTATAAGTTGACGGAAACTTATTTTTAATTTTTTTTTTAACGAATTCTGTTAAGCAATGTCCATTTTATCTGGTTTTGTTTTAATCTGACACTATGTTTAGTTACCTGTCTCGGTTTCGGCACAGAGGCAAGTTTATACCTATCTTTATTGCACGAGGGCCAGCATAGAAAAGAACACATTAGTAGCTAAGAGAGTCCATACTCGTTACTGGATAATTCCTATCAAGGGAGGTTACTAGGTAATATAACATTTATCCTTTTTTCAGAAAGCTTATTTTGTTTTTTGATGACCTTCCCGTTTGCTCGTTAAAATCAAGCGTGAACATAACTAAGCGTGTGCAGTGAATGTTTTGATTACCTTTTAACAACAACATAATTATTATATTTTATAATTACTTACATTTACAACCAATGATCTGTTTAAATGTATTAGTGTTATATTCAAATTGTATTATCATATATCATTTTGTTTTTTGTTTTTATTTGCTTTGTTTTGTTTTTTGCCAGACAATTTCTTTCGGTTATTTAATTTTGTTTTTATAGATGTGAAACTAAATCATCTTAGACTTGAAAAATCATCTTCACTTCTACTGCAAAATTTCTCAATTTGAAAAGGACACATAGTTGTACTGCATGTGTATCTTGTCCACTTTCTCAAAATAAATGAAGACCCCTTTTCAACTGTGTATTCAATTTCTAGTTTGGTGGCTTTTGTCTTATAATAATCAATTTTCAGGATAAAATCAATAGGATGAATAATGAATTTACTTATAAATGTTATCCACCAAGCTGGTTTTCAGTTATTGTAAGGATTTTAACATTTCTTAACGGCTTAAAAAAAGCCTTTTTCTAATAAACTAAAATTATATTTACAGTTTTAAGTGTTATTTGTATGAAAAATGATCCAAGGGAAATGAATGGATATGTTTCATTAATATTATAAACATGTAATCTACACCTAAGATCAATTTAACTAAATTTGCTGATATTTGATATAAAACAGGTGATTATTTAGTTTTCATTCTCAGTGAAATAAATCTCTGAACAATCATTAAAATCTGGTAATTTTGCCAAAGGAATCATGGAAATCAAGATTTTTATTTTTTAATGAACTTTATACACATTTTATCTTTCAGATATTGTTGCTTAAAATAGTGTTGCTATAATTTTTTGCTGAAAATTATTTAATATCTTAAAATGAATTTTCAAAAACTTTGTGTTAACATAGACACATACATAGCAATATGTCAGTCAGTTCATAATTAGTTTATATATATATATATATATATATATATATATATATATATATATATATATGAGAGAGAAAGAGTGTGTGTGTGTGTACCTTTTAGAAAGGTTACAGCATAAAATTAGATTCAGATTAGAAATATATTCTTTGAAAAAGTTTTTTGTACATTGTCATTTTCAGCAGTTATTTTAAAAAGTAAATTTTGGCAGAATATTGTTGATCTGAAAGTGGAAAAATTCCAAACAATTTCCTGTTGGTTATATAAGCAACTATATAATCTATATTGTGTAGAAGAAATACATCTTTTCAGTTTGGATAAGTTTTCAAAAATTAATCTGTAAGCATAACTTTCCAAAATATGTAAAACATATCTTTTAGATTTTGTTTATGTGATGAATATCTTATTTCATTTCATTTCCAGAAATAGTTTGATTGATTGTGAATTTTAATTAGTTATTTTGTTGAAAGATAAAAATTGTTTGTTGTTTATCAACAATTGTTATTATTATTCTTTCAACAATTATTTACATAACAAATATTTGTAAAGGTTTTTCCAAATGTTTTGCAAATATTATAACTAAGAATCAAAAATCACAAATCCTTATCATTTCAAAATATCTCACCTCTTAGTCTGCTCAGTTGAAATTCATGTTTAAAATTATATAAAACGTTTTGTATTTGCTTTTTAACTTTAATTCTTTGAGCACACCTTCAAAACTCCAAAAGGATTCAATAATAATTTTGTCATTTTTACATATTATACATATTAATCTTCATATAAAGTCATTTAAAATGTATATGCAATGCAAAGTCTGTCATATAAATTTATCTACTTTCTTCTTGATATATTTGCTTTTTTAAAATCCTAGATTCATATTAGACATTCCCTAAAAACATCATAATCCCTCCAAGAAAGGAGTGGCTTTTATTTAAATATGATGACTACTTGCTTGCCAAAGTCTATGTTACTAGAGAAAAAAGCTGATAAATGTAATGGTATATAATTAGCTGCAATATAACTGAATCTAATATTAATATCCACTTCATCTTTCAAAGTTTGAAGTGGATATTAATATTAGATAAGAAAATATTTACCTTTTCTCATGTTCAAGTGATCTGTGTGGTAAAGTAAGGAGCTGATGGTAGGTGTGGCGCTCCACCTCAGACACTAAAATAATCTCCTTGATCTAGCGCTAGTGAAAAAGGGATAGACTACCTCGCTGTCTGGCTGATACCGACATTAGGCCGCCCCGACGACTTTACTTTTTTTTACTTGTGAATTAACTGATTCTAACCAATTCTATTTGCATCCAAAAATGTTTATGGTTTCTTTGAAATTAAAACTTATCAATCATTTATATATTAGGTAAATGGAATAATTTCCAAAATGTTTTTTGAAAAACTTTTTTTTTTTTTAATATAATTTCCTTAATTTAATTAATTGGTCATCAAAGGATTTTGGTGTTTTTCTCTGACTTTCAGTTTCAGTTTCTTGACAGAAAAAAAATGACTTTTGATTCAATTAATTTTTCAAGGAATTTTTTATACTTTGAAATTGTTAGAACCACTGACCAAACAAATTGTGTTGTAGAGTAAAACAATTGATAGTCTGAAAGTTAAAGGTTCTAAAAATCTTCTGCATTTAAAACTTGCTACAATTTTCTCTCATCATTTGTCTGTGTGACATTAATAACATGAAGGAAGGTCATCTCATGATGAAAATTCATCAGTTGATTTTCTTGATAGAAAATCTTTTCTCTCACAAAATGTTAAATTGTTCATTATAACATTGTACAGTAAAAGTTTATCCAGATTTCAGTAATTGTTAATAAAAAATTCACTTAGAATCCCACCAAATACAAAATATATATTTCCCTCTAAAGATTTGAGATGTTAAAAGTTGTTTTAAATGTAGCCAGGATTTTCTTTTCAATTCTCATAATAAATGCAGTTGTCATTGACAATATTTCTTTTCCATGTTGAGTGAAAAAAAAGAAATAGACAAATATTTAAATGCAAACAGATGTTCCTTTTTGTAAATAATTCATGAGGAACTAATTAACCTAGCTTTTCAATTTGGCAGACTATAAATCTAGACTGATCACACAAGTAAAAATCATAGAGTTCAAAGGTACTTCTAGGATTTCCCTAATATTGTAAAAAGATATTTGTAGCAATATCATACATTAGATTTTTATTTTGTCTAATATTTTTAATTGTATTTTTTATCATAAAATTGTTATCTGATTTTTGGTGTCATTTTCCATAAACAAAACTTCTATCAATATTCTCTCTAATTATTCACAAAGTGAAATTATTCAATTTAAAGATCTAATTTCCTGTTAGAAAAATAGAAAGAGTCTTTTATTCTATGAGTTGTTTCGACTATTGATCTTATCAAGTTCATTCACTCCATATTTTATTTTTCAACTGATATGACTCAACTGATATGAGTCAATTGTATTGTTTTCTGTCCACTCCTAACTTGATGCATACAAATCTACAATCAAACAAACCTGATGCAATGACTAGTCCTCTTACTCTGCTTAGTTGCAATTCCTTTTAAGAAAGGTAACATGCTAATCTTATTAGCTCAACTAGTTTACAAAATGGAAGAAAATGGATACAATCAATAAACGTCAATTATTTGCTTTACAAAAAAGATGAGCACATTTTTCATTCACACTAAAATATTTTCAATATTTGATGATGAATTCAATACAAAAAAATCCAAAATAATAATGCCTATTAGTTTAGTTTATTTATTTTTTACCTATATTAATG